>JABTTQ020000218.1:0-451079 GCA_016081115.2 Rehmannia glutinosa
GCTGATGTATTGCCTCCTTGGAACTCCGCAATCAAGGAAATTAGTTTAGGCAATTTGCGCTTGTCTCCGGGTCCTTAGGGGTTAGTGATGTAAGATGGATCCAACTAACCTATAGCCAAAATGACTTGACTTCAAGAGGTTGCCATCTATCTCGTGGCCATAATCATAACTCACTTCTGCAAATCGCTGTGGGCTTTTTGTGTTCACATAAAATTGCCTCTTTGTCCGTATGCCCGCGGTGTGTGTTTTAGCAATTGCCTTCTTTCGTAGTGCTGTGATATTTCGAGTGTAGTGTCAAAATGTATGTGATGATAGCTCTTTTGCCTTGGAATGACCTTTGGCTTTGTGCTCCTGTGTCTTCGCTTATTTAGCTAGGAGTTCCAGATAGGCTCTTACCGATATTTCATATTATTCTAATCACTGGGCTCAGAAGTTTTGCTTCATTCCATCATATGTGTTTCTTTGATAAAACTTCCGGGCTTGGTAGCTCATATTCTTCACAGAGTACTTCCTATTCGAGTTTGTCGATGAATCAGCCTGATTTCTTCTCGCCTGTCCTCTCAAAGATACTCAACTGCTGTTTTCCTTTTCCTTTATATCCAAAGCTAGTTTGTTTGTGATTGTGCTTCGAGTAAGTGTGGGGTACAACATTTGGTGTTTTGGATTTTTAAGATGCTTCATTACTTGGAAGATCCTTTTTCCAAAATCTCACTCTGGAGTTTGATCATAAAGGAATCAATCCGCGCCCTGCCTTATCTCCACACTCTTTTAACTCATAATAAGTGTCATCCAACGACGGCAGATGCCTTTCGTAAATGATGCAATCACATTTTTAAGGTCATTTTCCCCTCTTTCACAAGTAGCTATCTCCATCGCTACCTACAGATTCTCACTTTCCACCTCTTTCGTTTCACTACCTACGTGACTCAGAGATCAGCCTTACTCACCGTGAGTTTCTGCTTTTGTACCTGGTTGTTATTTCATTTAATAGTGTGTGAGGATTTAATGTGCTCAAAGTCTTTCTATCATTTTGCCTAATGAATCATAAAGATCAAAGGTGATGAAGTGTGTATAATAATCGCTATCATTAACTGAGTGAGACGAGTTAACATAATTCTTCTTCTTGGTCCGCTGATCTTGTTCTTTAGCCATTATATGACTACTGCTTCTTCCTTTAATCACTTGAGTAGCCAGCCTACTACTCGAGTCCACGCTTCTTTAGACTTCTAGCTGCCTCAGTACTCGGCAGCCGAATATACCTTTTCTTTTCTGCTGTCTTCTTCTCTCACACTTCTTTATTCTTCATTCCCGTATTTATCGATTTCCTAACATGGACAATTAATAGCAAGTTTCCTGTTGTCTACAAAGCCTAAATATTGTGTCCCCTAAACCTCTTGACTGCCTCTTCCGCTCAAGTTATCACTTCCGATATTCAACCTTTTGATGCTCACCTCTCTCAAAGGCCTATCTCTCGACTTGGAGGGTGCTGGAATGTCTCTCGGAAGATTGACCTTGTTTCTTTTATATTTCTTGTTGAAGAACTTGTTGAATCTTTTAACCATCAAAAAGTACTCTCCTCGGTCAATGGCTTTTACCTCAGCCTCTCTTTCCATCCTCTAGACTATAAGCTGGGCACTGCTTTGGGTACAACTCGTGCCTCGATCTTTTCTTCCTGCCTCAAACTCGTAGCTTCAGGTCCGAGAATAGCCAAGGATCGATGTTGTTGTGAGGTTCATTGAATGTCTCGTGTGGCCATGACTTCATTTCCCATTCAAATCGAGGCTTTCGTAATCTTCTTACACATTTCCTTCTCGTATATTCTTTCCTAAGTCACTGATAGTTCATTTCAGGATTTAGCTTAATCTAAAGATCCAACTGATCCATGCTTTCACTCGCAAAGATTTTAAAAATTTTCAAATTCTCCGTAGCCAACGGACAATTTGTTTTCTTTAATTTGCCTGGGATCCTCTTGCCAAATTAAAGTACTGTATCCTTGCATTTGTTTTGGCAAAGCTTCTGGCAAGATTCGACTTCTGCTGAATATCATTGTCTCAAGGTTTTGTAAAGATGTCCTCGGCTACATCGGCCCAAGTCAGATCTTTTCTCGTCCTCGTTTGTCCACTCAAATTTTCGGGGTTTCACCAAGGGCTGGTCTTGCCTCAAAGAAATATTTCTTCCTTCACCATACCGTCTCCGAGCACCGTGTTCACCTTGCATTTGCAGCTTCCATCCCTTCTATCACTATCTATATTTCATCATGTAAAGTAGATAGATGAGCTCGCATACGAATTTTCCACTATCAAAATTCCTCAATAGTATGATGGGAATGCGTACAATTTGGAGCCTTATGATAATAACTTGGGCGTAAAAGAGATGATTTTTGAAAGTGTGTTGTTAAAATTTCATTGAAAGATTGGATATATAGTTCCAGAACCAAAGGTGGGAATGCCCACCCATGAACTGCCTCCGATACCACTTGTAGGTCCCAGGCAAGTAAGGTTTAGAAGGGGGGCTAGAATAAACCTTACCAACTGGATTTAGTACTTTAAAATATTATAGTTTAATGCACAGCCTAAGTCCCTGAGGACACCAAGTTTAGTTGAACCACAGAGTTAGCCACCTTAACGCACTGGACAGAGTCGTTGGATAATAACTCAAAATTGCTTATCTAAACCTTTAACTCTGGCCGTGATGAGTTTCCTTCAACTAAGACTTAACTCCTTGAATTTGATTTTAACTTTGCTTCTTTAACACTTGGTTTTAGCACTTAGTTATTTATCACTGGATAGCAATTATCATAGAGCAGAAATATGTGTGCAGGAATGTAAAGATGCCTAAAATGTAAATGCATGCAAGTAAATTTTATAGAGGCTCAAGATGGGTGAGAAGTGGGCAAAATACGGTTCATTGACTGATGTGCTCCAAGGTATCGGGTCGATTTGTGCGCTCACAATATCGTATTTATCCGCTTTGCATTAGATATCGCTTATCTGCGGAGGCTTGCGTGATGAGCGGATCTAGGGCTTATATTTGGGCGCACCTAATGAGCCCATGTCAGTGGGAAGGTTGACCCATATGGGCCGACCTGGCTGCTGCCCGAGACATGGTCAGATGTCTCTTGCTAAGTAGGTCACCGGGAGCAGCCGACTTATTAAAGCCTCAATGAGGGCCTGGTCATGAGTTGACCTGGCAAAGCTCCAACATGACTTAGAAGGAAGAGGTCACTGGCTCGAGAGATGGGCGAGGCACGAGGATGCCTTTGGAATGTAAGGGCTTCACAATACAACGGACTGCCCGTCCCGAAACAGTCGGAGCTATGGTCTTACGCGAAATTAGTGGTTTTTGCAAGAGATCCGATCTCAAACTAATGATGACTCTAACACCAAATCGAACGGAACTGGATTTTAATAAACCCTAATCCTAGCCAAGGTATAAAAAGGCTTTGCCCCCGTGTCTATCGTAATTTAATCTCAATTTTTACTATTATGATTTGCTTTTCTCTCTAAATTTCTACTTTCTTTCCAAGACAATCGACTTAAGCACGAGAGTAGAGCATGCTGAAGCCACCTCTCCGGCCTGCCAGCAAAATATGGAGGACTTCGTCTCCTTGAAGGTGGGATCGGCGTGAGAGGCTGCTGGGGAGCAACTAACGGTAATTTTTCTACTCTCTATTCTCCAACTCCCCGGAGGAATCTACTAAGTAATGATCGTAGTACAAAGGGTTATTTACCTAGAGATAAGTCTTGATCATAACCCATTTGCCCTCGATCTACTGGAGATGCTTGGGTCAAGCACAAATTGCTTCTCGTCTGATCATACTCTTCTTCACGGTGGCTGCTTACCTTCTACTTCCACCTACTTTCTCAAGCTTCTCGATCTGATCGCGAAGCCCTCCAATAACTTGAGATTGGTTTGACCTTGAACCTTCCTAAAATCCTCCTTGGAAAGTAGACCACTTTTTATTCTTTAAAAGTTTCCTCTTCAACAGTTTGAAGTTGTCTTTCCTACCGTGCCTTGGTGTCAATCGATTTCCTTCGAGATTTAGGCTTGAGGATTTTTGTTTTTGAATAACTTGAGAATATTTGCGGGTTACGATATGAGTATTGCTTGCTTGTTTGTGGTTTAGGTAACTTTTTTCTCAATGTGATTCTCAGCCTTTTATAGTGAGCTTTCAAAAATGCAAGTTGATAAGGCTAATTCTCAAAACTCACTTTTTGTTCGTTGGCTTGTCTAGTTGCGAGTCCTTGATGTTGACATTTCCTCGTGTTTAATGTCTTGCGGCAAGATTACTGACGTTTCGACACTTGGTGCGATCTTCCCATTGGTTTGTTCCTTTTGCACTGGCAATTGGAACTAACACTTTATCTCACGCGACAACTTTAACATGTTACTTTCCCCAGGTAACATTCTTGACTTTATCAATGGATCTCGTTGGGTTGTCTTGACTTAATGATCTCTTTTATTCCCCAGGTGACTTTGAGTTAGCTTCCAATCAATGGATGACTCATCGTCACTTCAACTTGAGACTTGGTTTCTTGAGTTGACTTGGTGACTCTTCATACAATTGTTTCACAGCCGATACTCCTTGTCGAGTCCTTGATCTTCTTTCTTGTCCATACTCGAGATATTCCTCAATGAGTCTTCACTTGATCTTGATTGACTTCTTGTATTTCCAGCATAGCTGACTTGACTCGCTTATTGATTCTATCTATTACAATATGATTACAAGTAAAATGGGGTGCCAACATTCTAATCTAAGTTTTACATGGCATTCATCAAAATCTAAACAATAAATTTCCCAACACACCCTATAGGATGGCGCCAAAGAAGTTACAAGATTTAAAGAGCACAAACACAAGAACTTTTGATTTGGGATTCATTAGACCTAGTGTATCACCGTGGGGAGCACAGTTTATTTGTAAAGAAGAAAGACGGGTCACTTATGATGTGTGTCGATTATAGAGAACTTAATCGACTCACAGTGAAGAACAAGTACCCGCTACCGAGGATTAAAGACTTGTTCAATCAATTGAGAGGTTCCATCACCTTCTCTAAGATTGACTTGAGATTCAGGTATCACCATTTAAAAACTAAAGAAAATGATATTCCTAAAACGACCTTTAAAAGTCGATATGGACATTATGAGTTTGTAGTAATGTCATTTTGGGTTAAGTAACATGCCAACAGTATTCATGGACTTGATGAATAGAGTGTTTCATCCGTATCTAGACCAATTCCTCATAGTCTTTATAGATGATATACTTGTTTATTGAAAGAATAGAGAGCAACATAATGATCATTTAAGAATAGTGCTAGAGACACGCCGTAAGGAGACGTTATATGTGAAATTCAATCTGAGTTTTGCCTAAACCGAGTTGTGGTTTCTTGGACATGTAATCATTGCTCAAGGAATTTAAGTGGACTGACTAAAGTTGAAGCGGTTAACAAATGGAGTGCACCTGAACGAATGCAAAGTTCTTAGTTTTCTAGGTTTGTTTCGGGTTATTATCGGAGATTTATTAAAGGATTCTCAAAGATAGTTGCGCCTATGACTCAACGACAAGAAAAGGGGAGAAGTTCAATGGAATAAGGAATGAGAAGAAAGCTTTTAGGAGTTGAAGAAAATGCTAACTTTTAAAAAGATTATTGACAATTCTTAACCTCAATAAAGATTTGTCATTTATAGTGATGCATCAAATCAAGATTTGGGATGCATGCTAATACAACATGGCAAAGTGGTTGCCTACGCCGCAAGGCAACTAAAGCCACATGAGTTAAACTACCCTACTAATTACCTAGAGTTAGCTGATGTAGTGCATGCATTAAATATTTGGCGCCATTACCTGGAGGTAGATGTGAAATCTTCACGACCATAAAAGCTTGAAATATCTGTTTGCTTACCTTTCGTAAAGAGTTAAACATTAGGAAAAGATGGTGGTTGGAATTGGTGAATGACTATGATTGCACTATCGGTCATCATCCAGGTAAAAGCTAATGTTGTAGCTGATGCATTAAGTCATAAAACAAAAGGAGAAATGTCAAGTTTGATATATAAACAAGCACATCTTGTGAGAGAATTCGCTTAATGAGAATCAAAGTAGTACCACCACCAAAAAGCACGGAGATAAGTACTAAAGATCCTTGGTGGTTCAACCTACACGAGAGAAAAGTTAAAATAAGCTCAACCTCGAGATAAATTTTTGAGTAAAATGAAGGAACGAGCTCGTGAAGGGAGTGTAAAAGGATTTGTTATAACAAATGATGGTATTTTTACTTACGAAGGGGAGATTATGCGTACTCCAAAGAAGAGGGGGTTTAGAAAAGAAATCATCGAAGAAGCTCACCTTTGTATGCCATATACAGTTCATCTTGAGGTAAAAAAATGTATCGAGATTTCAGAGAAGTATTTAGGTGGATAAGTATGAAAAGAGATATTCGAATTTTTGTCGGAAAATGTTTGACTTGTCAGCAAGTTAAAGCCAAACACCAAAGACCGTCTGGTTTTCTCAAACCACTTGACATCCCAGAATGAAATAGAAGCACATAACTATGAATTTTGCGGTAGGGTTTCCACCATCAGCCAAGAGAAACAATGCCATATGGGTTGTAGTAGGTCGATTAACAAAGTTAGTTTATTTCTTACCCGTTAAGATGACATTTAGTATTTAGTGATATGCACAAATTTACATCCAGGAGATAGTAAAACATCATGGAGTTCATGTATCAATTATTTCAGACAGAGATACGCGTTTTATTTCTAAGTCTTGAAAACTCTACAAAGTGCCTTGGGAACAAAGCTAAATTTTAGTACGGCTTATCACCCGCAAAATGAGATGGACATCTTTAAAGGACTATACAAATATTGGAAGATATTTTGAGAGCATGTGTGCTAGACTTAGGAAGTAATTGGGAAACATTATTACCCTGGCAAAGTTTGCTTATAACAACAGTTATCAAGAAACTATAGGGATGGCTCCATACGAGACGCGTTGTACGTAAGAAAGTGTAGATCACCATTATATTGGAGCGAAGTTTGTGAAAGAAAATTTTTGGGGCCTGAATTAATTCAGCAAAAGTTGTATGCTGATAGACGAAGAAAACATATACAATTTGATGAAGGAGAAAAAGTATTTCTTAAAGTAGCTCCTATGAAAGGTGTTATTCGATTTGCTAAAAGGAAAAGTTGAACCTAAATATATCGGACCATTTGAAATCCTTACATGAGTTAGAGATTTAGCTTATCAACTAGCATTACCACCGAGTTTGTCAAGTGTGCATAGCATTTTTCATGTCTCGATGCTAAGAAAGTACGTTCACGATATAAGTCACATGTTGAATTATAAAGATCTAACAATCAACAATGACTTAACTTACGAGGAAGCACCGGAAGTTATTTTGGAACAAAATTCACCATTTGAGAAATAAAGATGTTGCTTTGGTCAAAGTACAATGGAGACGTCATGGCGAAATAAAAAGCTACTTGGGAGCGTGAAGAGGAGATTCGTGTCAAGTACCCAAGTTTTTCAATTTTAGGTAAGATATCGAATTTCGAGGATGAAATTATATTTAAGGAGAGTAGAATGTGATAACCAATATTTAATTAAGAGTTTAATTAGAGGTTAATTTAGGACTTACTTTAGGAGTTAATTTAGGGGTTAAAATTAGCTTTATAAATACTTGAACATACAACATAAATCTTTCACAATTTTTTTCAAATCTCTACAATAGAAAATGAAGGGATCGAGGAATAGGATTTTTATCATTCATTTTGTACGAATATCTGCAATTATTAAGATAGATTATTCTATATTATTTATCTTTATTTAATGTTTCATGATTGTATTTTATTAATTACAATATTGTCAAAAGGAAATAAATTAATATAAGCTATGGGCCATAAAAAGGGTTACGGGATCAAAAGTATCTTTGGAGTGAACCCATAATGTTATATGCGAAGAATGGTCGGAAAAAGAAAAGAGAAAATTAATGAATTAATTGTTGTAATTATGTGAATGCTTTTCATGTTATATTAAACTAGAATAACACCGTGTATTACGGGATTTGTCCAAAGATAAAATTTTAGTGTTACAAATTTAATCGATAACAAATTTAAAAGATAGTTTAGATAGACTCTTGAATTTTAGATTACTTTATATCGCTTAAATTTGTTATCTTTAAATTCATATATATATATATATATATATTCGAACTAATAGAATAATCTTGATTAAATTTATTATCTTTCAATTTATTATATTTTAATTTTGTACATAAAATTGCCACATAGATAAATGTGAAGTTGCCGTGTGGAATTGGGAGGATGAGAAGTTGACAAATGTTTGATTAATGATGTGATGACATGTGTCAACTTGTTTTTTTTTTTAGCGTATAGGGTAGATATTACGAGATATATCTCTCGAGCGAGATGAAGCTCACCTCTATTATTATCATGACTTTCAAGGTTGAGGAATCGATTGAAAATATGATGTTGTGGATGATGGAATAAATCATGCTATATAATTTTAAATAATTATGATCAGATTGAATTTGGATTTATGATTTTAATGTTGCGTTTTATGTTTGGGATAATTTGGATATTTAATTTGAAAGATGTATTATTATTATTATTATTATTATTATTATTATTATTATTTTCATAAGGATTAATAATTTTTAAATTGTCTTTTGGTAATTGTTGGGCTCACCTTTAACTTATAAATTCACAATTTCTTAATAATATTTAGAGTACTTTAATTTCATGAAATTATGGTCGTTATTCTGAGAGAATTCATGAAATTACACTAACATTGTCTCATATCGTGAACTCGTGAAATTACCCTAATATGGTCTTATATTGTGGAATTACAATTAGTGTCTTGTTTAAGTGAAAATTAGAACATTTTTAGAAACTTTTATACCCAAAATTTCAATTATTTTTGCTTATTTCTCAAATGTCAATTATACGAAACTACAATATCTTATAACGTCATTATAAAAGCCCCATTGACATTGTCATCAAAAATTAAAAACGAGCTTAGTTAAATAGAGGGGAAAAGGCCCAAGCTTGCTATAGAACAAAGACGCTTTGCCAGGTAAATAAAACAAAATGTATGCATATTTTCAAATGAGAGGAAGAGAAAACAAAACAAACTAGAAATAAGTGATATTCCTCACACTAGTCTTATTTGGAGTTAAAGAAAGTTTGTTTTCCAATTTGGATAAAATAAAAATCATTGTTATCCTAAAATTGCAGAAGAGGACATTTAAACTAATAACTATTTAAATTTCCTAAAAGAAGAGCAATCGGTCTTTATTTATTAACAAAAAATATTTTTCTAAATAGCATTATTTTTTCTTAAATAACACTCTTCTTAAAAAAGTTAACGATTTTTGTCTTTATTTTTTTCTTTTTTTATGATTCTTTGATGACTTGATTCTTGAATAGAATCAATTTCATATAAAATCTATGTAACATGGTGGACTTATTTCAAATAAATAACACTAGAACAACACCCGTGTGTACACGGGATTTGTCCAAAAGATAAATTTTTTGTAGGTCCCAAGGGGTGTGAGTAAAGTTTAGAAGGGAGGGGGGGTTGAATAAACCTTACCAACTTTTTCAATTTTAGTCATTTTAAAGAAATTATAGAGTTAACACAAACAGCTAAGTCCTTGAGGGACAACTAAGTTGGTTATTCAGCAGAGTTAGCCATTCAACAGACTCGATAGAGATGTTGATAGAATAACTCAGCTGTTTAACCTGAAATTTAACTTGGTTGTCTTGGTTTTACCAGCGGAAGACTTAACAGCCTTTGATTTGTTTTAAACTTGTTTTAACACTTGATTTTAGCACTTGGTTATCAATCGGTTTGGATAGCAAATAGGTTTATCAACGAGATATAAAGTAGATATGCGAGAAATGTAAATGTCTTTGAAAAATAAATGACATGATTGATTTTTATAGAGGTTCGAAGATGGGGTAATTCTTCTAATCCTTTCTTATCCAACTCTGGAGGAATCCACTAAGTAAAAGATCATTTACAAAGTGGTGAGCGAGACAGAGATTTTTGGTCACACTGGTGGCTTCTCGTCCGACTCGGCTTCTTCACAGATACCGCTTTGCGCATTTGCTACTTGACTCACTTTCTCAAGCTCTTGGATTTGATCACGAAGCCCTCCAATAACTTGATATTGGTTCGATCTTGAACCTTCCTACAATCCTCCTGGAAAGTAGACCCCTTTTGATTCTTCAAAAGTTTCCTCTTCAACAGTTTGAAGTTGTCTTTCCTTCACAGGTTTGTTTTGGATTGATTTCCTTCGAGTTTCAGGCTTGAGGATTTGCTTGAAAATCTTTGAGAATATTTGCAGGTTTATAGCTTAAATATCGCTTGCTTGTTCGTGGTTCAGGTATTCAAGGTGACCTTTTCTCAATGAATTTCCTCGGCCTTTTATAGTGAACTTTCAAAAAATGCCGTTGAAGAGATAGGCTGATTTTCAAAAGACACTTGTGTTCGTTAGCTTGTCTTTTCTTGGTCTTCAATCTTGAGATGTAGACATTTCCTCGTATTAAATGAACGTGCAGCTTTTTAGTTTCTGACACGAGGTGCAGTACTTCCCATTGGTTTATTCCTTTTGCACGCTTCTGGGATGAGCACTTTAAGATCTGGCAGCATGGTGTATTACTTATTTAAGTAATATTCTTGACTTTTGTGCAACGGATTCATTTAAGTTAACTCCTCTTGGCTGCTGCCTATTTCCCCAGGTGACTTGAATCTGCTTCAATCATTTGAAGACTCATCTGTCACTTTCATCTTAGGACTTGGCTTCTTGAGATGACTTTGACTGACACTTCACACAGCTGTTCCTCAGCTGATACATCTTTAGTCAAGCTCTTGATCTTTCTTCTTGGCCATACTCAGTTGTTCCACATCGGAGTCTTCACTTCAGTCTTCAGTTGACTTCTTGTATTTCCAGGCATAGCTGACTTGACTAAGCTTTTCCAGCCCTATCTATTACAAGGAAAATGGGGTGCCAACTTTCTAGTTTAAGTTTTACATGGCATTCATCAAAATCTATAAAATAAATTTCCCAACAATTTCCCCCTTTTTGATGATGTCAAAACTTAAAAACATTAAACAATATGTAAATGACAGCAAAGATACATACAGATAATGCAGTAACAAAGAATGTATGCGTTGAATAGATCGTTTTATTGATCATAGCATTCTTGTCCTTTACACAGTTGTTTACATTTAGTATCAAAGCATAATATATTAAAGTAAAATACATACATCTGTGCTATGATACAAATACAAAGTGAAAAATTACAGAAAACTTCACTAAGTATACAGATGACTTACAAAAGTGTATTTACCTAAGTAAAATACATGAAGGGTTCACATCAACACTTCATCGCCTTCGTTTCTTCCTTCTTTCCTCTTCAGCTCTATCGAAGTCATCAGCTCTTCTTCTCTTTCTTTCTTCTTCAGCTGCTTTCTTCTTTTCATAAGCTCTTTTGGAAGCATCATCCTTCCACTTCCTCTCGAGCCATTGCTCTGATTGCCTTATGTTTTCCTCTTCTTGTCTTTTCACGTATTCAACATTCTTTCTAGCCACTTCCAGATTTGCTACTTCATCATACATAGCCCAGTAGATCCTTCCCTTCTTTCAGGGATCTACATATTCGATATTTTTGGGTTGTGGTCTAGGTCAAAACCTCTTCCTCCACCACTTCTTCCTCCTCCTCGGGGGTGTATCTTGTACAGAGTCTTCGCTTACCGGTGAATGGAATGGCGCGGTAGTCTCGCTTATCGCCTTCTTCGCACAATTTAAGACCATCTCCCAATACAGATCCTAGGCTTGGGCTACAAACATCTTTTGGAAATAGCCTTCGGATTCGAGCGTCTTGAATTCTTCAACTGATCTTGGCTCGGATCCGTTGTCTGGAATAGCATCTTGATCCTTCCCTGCTGGAATGCCACCGTATTGTTTCAACACTTCTTCAATGCGGGCATCCGTTCTCTTGTCGAACTCTTCCATCCCTACTTCTACGATTTGCTTTTTCTCCGACATTGGTACAACAGAGTGTTCGATCGGCAGAGTCACTGGAAGTTTGCTGATTATAGAAGCCGTAACATGACCCTGTTGGGGGGGTTTCAGCAATCATTAATGCCAAGTCCTTCGAATGTTCCCCCTCAGCTGCTTTTCCCTTCTTTTTCTCAGTTGCTGTCATCTTGGCTTCCAATTCTTTCAACTTTTCTTCTTTTAAACTCCTTAGGGACTCCTCTTCCCCCCTTTTGGCATCATCAAAAGAGAGAGGAACCCAGGGAACATGCTGCGAGCATGAAGTCGAAGTCAGTCCGAGAGCGAGTTCTCGCTTTGAGGTGTTTTGTGGCATAAGTCGTCCAAATTTGAACGAGTGACTTTTGATTCGGCTGCCACCAGTTTCATTTCAGCCATGAGAAGACTGAATTTGGCATTCATGGTCTCCTCAAGACGCATAACTTCTTTTCGTTGAAATTCACGCAGTAGCTCCATTTCTGTTTTGTGAGAGGCATGCAACCTCTCAATATATGTCTGCATCCTTTGCTTCATGTCAGCATTGTCAGCACTCAAAATGAGCATCTTATTGTATAACGCCTTAAAATAATGAACTTGCTCGTATCGCATGGCACTCTTCTGTTGAGTCCATTCCCTGATTTGTACCACTATTCCTCTCAAATCTGCTATGAGGGTGGCATCTCTATTGTCCAGTCGTAAGTCTAGTGAGGCCTAGTGTCGTTCGATCTTCTCAATCTCTTAACAGATTTTCTTGAAGACTTCACGAATCTCGGTTGTCACACCACGATTGACTACCGCCATTCGCGCCATCAAGTCAAAGTTTGTCGGGCACAATAGAGTCGGTATGGATTATCGGATCTTCTCGTACAATGAATCACCGTTGCTCTCTAGCAGTCTCTTCCTCTAGCTCAGGCAACTCGATAGAAAAGGGAAATACTTGTTCAAAAGCATTATCTCGCACATATGGGATTGTTTGTCCAATTTGTGCCTGTGATGTTTCTGGCGGAGTCGATACTGCTGCAACTATGGGAGCCTGCGCACATGACTTGGTTTCAGCTGGGGCTTTTGGAATGTGTTTCCCAGCTAACTGAGCCTCAGCTGTCTTAACAGCGTCTTCGGTCTCAATAGATTTCTCTAAATGAATTACCGGATCCTCGGATGTATCATCAGTGTCATTGAATGATGATGAAACTCAAGACTTGGTTCATCATCGAAGTTGAATGTTTTGTGACTTTGTAACTCGACTAACTCGTATTCTTGAGAACATTCTCGGCTAAGTCCTTTTGATGTGCAACGTGTGTGGACTCGACTTCATCTTGGACCCGTAAATGATATGTCAAGATTCTCCTAGAGTCATGAAGTGCACTTATCTCCTTCCGTTCAGTGCTTGGAATAGGATGAATGTTCTGTGTCTCTTGAGCTTTACCAGGAAGGATCAACCTCCTGGGCCTTCACTACCTCAGCCGAGTCTCAACTACGCGAGGCCTTCAAACATTCCCTTCGACAATCGCGTACTATCTTAGGGTCTTCAACATTGGCATCCATAGGATCTCAAACCTTGGATTGCACTTTCATTGCCAGTGTTAACTCCCAGGGCATTTCCATCTGTGCCTCGGCCGATGCAGCAAGCGTTATCACGGCCCTTCAAAGCGGTGACTTCACCGGTGGGACGGACTAACTATCCGAGCTTCGTCAATGTCGACCGCTTATGGTTCTTTTTCAGATTCCACTTCGCCACCTTTCTTCAATATAGAGTCATCTCGCAACATCCTCCGACCTGCGGAGTGGAGTGAGTTTCCCCTCGGTGGCACACCAGTGAGTGACTAATGATGGGGTCACTCTTCTCCGGACTCGCGACTTCTCCCGATGAGTGCTCGCCACAAGGTGGTAAAACACCTTCATGAGGGGTTGGCTCAACTTGGGTGCCAAAGGTCCCAGTGCCATCGCCATTTCCCTTGGAACCATCCTCCGATCGACGGGGACGTAGGCAAAGAACGATCGAGGCAATATGTTGTGCTACTCCCCAAAGGATCGGTCAGTAGGAGAGATTGAGATGACTCTCATGGTCCTTGAATAGTTCTTGCTCATGCATTATTCTCGATTCCCTCGAGCTCCGTTGCATGTCCGACTTCTACATTGCTGGAAAGAACGGGATCCATATCTTCATCACTCTTTGAGAACACATCAAAATGAGAGTGAGTGTGTTCAGAGTTACCGTAAGCGTGCATATCTTGGATTTCTCAAGAGCTTGTGCTTCCTACCGCTTTAGCTTTTTCCTTCTCCTTGAAGATGTGTATAATATCCATGCATTATCTTCATCCGGGCCTGGAAGCATAGTGTCAACTCCAGAAATTTGTAAATTCCTCCTCTTCTTCGATGAACTCGGGCGAGCAAATTGCGCCTTGAGTGGCCTAGCTTCCATGCCCTCCATTCGCGTGGCGTTTGAATGTCTGGGTATACAGGAGAATACATGATAACATCATCATCTTCATCATCATCATCATCTTCTTGTCCTTCATTTTCTGGGATTGAAGGCAAGATATTCTCACGCTTCTTCTTCTTCATGACAAGATGGTAGCAGGTGGAGAGACAACATTTTCAGATGGATGTTCAGTTGCCTCAGCTGCTACATTATCCTCAGCTGTCTTATCCACAACTGGGTCTTCTGTAGGCCTCTGTTGATCATCCTCAGCAGACTTGGCAATTTCATCAATAACTTCGGGAGACTGCACTTCTTGAGCTTCAGCAGTCTCTGGTGTTTTCTCCAGCTGAGAGGTAGATTCAGCTGTCTGTTCAAGCTCCGAAAGCTTGAAGATTCTTCTTCTTTTGGTCTTAACCAGAGGAATTTATGGTTCTGTTTCTTCTTCTGATTCATTGACGGCGGGGGCTGGGGCATCCTTCTTAGAGAGAGCTGTCTTCCTGGATTTGGCGGTCCTCTTCTTCCGTATGGCTGGAGAAGGGATTTTAGGTTCCTTCTCAGTCTCGGCTGCAGGGGTAGGAGACACGGCTGCACGGGCAGGCGACTCGGCTGCAAGGGCAGGTGCATCTTTTTTCTTAGCTGCAAGGGCAGCTTTCTTCTTCGCAGCTGCAGGGGCAGCTTTCTTCTTTGGAGGAGAGGTAACAACTGTGTCCTCGGGTTCAACTGATTCCCCCTCACTTGTATCCGCCCTCTTCGCGTGGGCTCTCTTTTGGGCTCCAGAGAGGTTAGCCCTGAACATTTTCTTGTTGACATGGAAAGGTTTTCCATGTCAAAGGGGAATACCCTTCACTTCCATAAGGTGGCCAATCACGAGGCCATATCCGATAGATCCTCCAAAGGATTCGTCATCCTTAAGCGATTTGTTCATTACATTCGGCGTAGTCTGCATCGTATACGAATCTTCGGCCAGTTGACTTTCTTGCCCTGCATGATCGCGCCATGACAATCGGGCTTGGTCTTTTGGCGGGTTGAAGCCGCCAAACTTCATGTCTACACACTTGGAGACGACGTCCATTAACTTGTGATAGTCATCCTTCAGCAATTTCTTCTCAGCTGTGTAGACCACCTTAGCAGCACACTCTGGTTTGGCTATCTCTTTCCATGCAGCAACCAAATCAACGTCTGCTTTTTTTTGTCCTTAGCATTTATCATTATGTCCTTGCGGTGGACAGAAGACTTGATTCCTTCGTCCTGCACTTCAGCGTTAACATAAAACTGCGCCACCTCTTCTAGGTAGGTGTGCGAGTATTCCATAGTCAGAAAAGCCTTGAGACCTGACTTTCTAGCATTTCACTGATCTTCTTCACTAGGGTTTCATCGGAACCCTACTTTACCATACCTTCAAAGTTCACTGACGATCCTGAGTGGATTTGCTTTGATAGCTTGGCGAAATCAAACTTAGGTGCCATTTTTAGAGATTTTTACCGATTAAAACTTGAAGAACTGGTTTGAGGACTCTTAAGGTTTTCGAGAGAGAAAAAAAACTTGCTTTTTTTTGCTTGAAGATGAATAGTTTTCGAGTGAGAGAGAGAAAGCTGGAGAAATGAATATATAAGGGTTATGAAAGGACATGTCTTTGGATTTTGAAAATTTGATCAAGATCAACGATTTAGATTTAGCACATTAAACCGCATTTAATTCCTCGCATTTAATGCGGTAGCATTTATATCCAATCATATGCTTACTGTGCAGCTTTTGACTGCACCCGTATTATTACGCTGACGTCATTCTTAGAAACATTTCCGCTCATTTAAAATGACTGAGTTTTTGTCACGTAGCTCATAAATGACTTAGCTTATCTCAAAAATGACTTAACTCTTCTTCTATTTTTTCTCATTGGCGACATTTGTCGCCTAACTCGATTGATTGACTTTCCGATATGCATTTCATTTCACTTGGCTGATGCGAAATACTTGCTCTTTTCGCACTTTCTAATCTTTTATCTCTGCTGATTGAGTTTTATGAGTGTTAACTAGCTCAATTAACCTTAGCTCATGCTTAAGATCTTCAAATCTTGATTCACATAAGGGCTTGGTGAATATGTCAGCTAACTGCTTATCAGTTGAGATATATTCCAAAGTGATGTCTTTCTTTTCAACATGATCTCTTATAAAGTGATATCTGACATCAATGTGTTTTGTCCTTGAAAGCAACACAGGATTCTGAGTGATTGCAATAGCACTTGTGTTATCACACATAATTGGAATCTCTTTTTCTTCAATTTCATAATCTCTCAGATGTTGTCTCATCCATAAGACTTGGGCACAACAGCTGCCCGCAACTATGTACTCTGCTATTGAGTTTTGCTTCTTACTAAACCAGGAAACCAATCTGTTTCTTAGCATTTGACATATACCTAAAGTACTCTTCCTGTCAACTCTACATCCAGCATAGTCTGAGTCTGAGTAACCAATAAGCTTGAATCCACCTTTCTTTGGATACCATAAGCCAACTTCCTGGCATCCCTTCAAATATCTTAGGAGTCTCTTAGCTGCAGTCATGTGGCTCTCCTTTGGTACAGATTGAAATCTTGCACATACACCTACTGCAAAGGTGATGTCTGGTCTGCTGGTTGTTAAGTAGAGCAATGATCCAATGAGTGCTCTATATCTTGTTTGATCTACAGCCTTACCATCTGCATCCATGTCCATCTTGACTGATGTGTTCATTGGTATTTTCACAAAAGACTTCTCTTCCATACCAAATTTCATCATTAAATCTCTGGTGTACTTTGTTTGACTTATGAAAGTTCCATCCTTCAGTTGCTTAACCTAAAGTCCTAGGAAGAAGGTTAGTTCTCCATCATGCTCATCTCAAATTTGCCTTGCATGAGGTTTGAGAACTTATCACACAGCTCTTTATTTGTGGATCCAAAAATGATATCATCCACATATATTTGAACAAGCAAGTATACTCTCTCCATCTTGAATTAGAAGAGTGTTCTGTCCACTTTGCCTTTGGTGAATCCATTGTCGAGTTAGAAATTGAGACAATGTATCATACCATGCTCTTGGCCTGTTTCAATCCATAGAATGCTTTCTTGAGCTTGTACACCTTATCTCCAATAGTCTTACGCTCAAAACCTGGAGGTTGTTCAACATAGACTTCTTCCTCTAACAGTCCATTTAGAAATGCACTTTTCACATCCATTTGATATACAGTGAAGTTCTTGTGTGCAACATAGGCAAGAAACATCCTTATTGCTTCTAATCTAGCAACAGGAGCAAAGGTTTCATCAAAATCTATTCCCTCTTCTTGGCAATACCCTTTGGCTACCAATCTTGTTTTGTTTCTTACCACAAATCCTTCCTCATTCATCTTGTTTCTGAAAACTCATTTTGTGCCAATAACATTCGATGGGTTGGTCTGCACCAATTCCCATACTTTGTTCCTTTCAAGCGATTTAGCTCTTCTTGCATGGCTTGAATCAATGTGTGTCATCCAATGCTTGAGACACATCTTTTGGCTCTATTTGGGAAATAAAACAAGTGAACATTGCTTCTTCTTTGAGCTACGGATCTTGTTCTTACACCATCTTTAATATCAGGTTGAAGCAAGTCAGCTGGGTTCAGCTGTCTCGCAGTTGCATTGTCTTGAGCAGCTATTTCATCATCATTCAGTTGTAGACTCTCCAGCTGTCTTTGAGATTCAGCTATTTCATCTTCATCTTGGTTGATTACTCTTACTTGACTTCAACATAAGGACTCTTTCGCATAGTCGATGATTCACCTTTATCGCCTAACTCTTCTATGTCTTCTCCATTCACATTAGGCTCATCAAAAACCACATGAATAGACTCTTTTGTGACCATAGTCCTCTTGTTCAAGACTCTCAGGCTTTGATCTCATTTGAGTATCTCAAAAAGATACCTTCATCGACTTTAGCATCAAAAGCCTTTAAATTATCCTTGCCATTGTTGTGGATGAAGCATTTACATCCAAATATTCTAAAATAGGCAACATTTGGCTTTCTCCTGTCCATATCTCATAGGAGTCTTAGTTAATTACTGTTTATCATGCATCTATTTTGAGTATAGCATGCGGTGTTGATGGCTTGACCCCGAAAATCTCTTAGGCAATCGACTTGACTAACATGGTTCTTAAAACTTCCTTGAGAGTTATGTTCCTTCTTTCTCGCTACTCCATTCTCTTTGTGGAGTTCTTGCTGTGATAACTCATGAGCAATACCATTTTCAACACAATCACGAGTTATTATCCCATTGACAAACTCAGTTCCTCTATCAGACCCTATCTTTATAATGGTTTAGCTCTTTTCATTTTGAACTCTTTTCATCAGCTGAGGTAACTTCTGCAAAGTTTCCTTCTTTTTGCACATGAAGATTGTCCATGTATATCTTGAATAATCATCCACCACCACTAAGGTGTATTTTTTTCCACTTATGCTGGCTGGTTCAACTGGACCAAATAAATCCATATGCAACAGATGTAATATCCTTGTTGAAGAAGGACTAGGCTTCTCCTTGAATGAAGATTTGATTTGCTTTCCCATCTGGCATGCATCACATACACTTTCCTTCTTGTACAGTGAGTCTGGCAATCGTTCCACAAGATGACTCCTTGCAAGCTTGTTGATTGTCTTGAAGTTCAGATGATTCAGCTTCTTGTGCCATAGCCAACTTGATTCGATTGTGCTCTTTGCTAACAGACAAGTGTTTGGTGTTGCAGTAGACCAGTCTACCACATACATATTCTTTTGTCTTGATCCTTGCAAAGACTATTTCATTTGATTCAGTATCTTTAATATGGCACACTCCCATATTGAATCCAACATTGTAGCCCTTGTCACAGAGTTGGTTGATGCTTAACAGGTTGAAGTTGAGGCCTTCAAAATATGCAACGTCTGTGATTTCCAATCCATTCTTCTTGATGGATCCTGTGCCTTTGATTTCCCCTGGAGCTTCAATTCTTCCAAATATGACTTTTGCACCTCTAATCTCCTTGAATCTTGACAGATTTTTCTTGTTTCCTGTCATATGTCTGGAACAACCACTGTCCATGTACCAGGTTCCTTGGCACTCAGCTGTTCCTTGAACCTGCAATCAAGTAAATTAGTTTTTAGGTACCCATACTTGCCTGGGTCCTGAGGGGTTAGTGTTGTAAGATGATCAAACCAACCTATAGCCAAATGATTTGACTCTAAGAGGTTGCCATCTATCTGTGCCATAATCATAATTCACTTTGGCAAATTGCTTGGGGGCTTTAGGTTCATACAACTGTCTCTTTTGTCTATATGTTTGTGTGTGCGTTTAGCAATTGCCTTCTTTGGGTAGTTGTGATATTTTTGAGTGTAGTGCCTGGGTGCATATGTGTGCTGATAATAGCTCTTTTGCCTTTGGAATGACCTTTGCTGAGGTTTAGGTCTTTGCCATCTAGGCTTCTCTTCCATTCGTCTTTGCTGATTTTTCACATTGTTCCAATCAGCTTGGCATGGGTAGTTTCTACCATTCCCATCATATGTGTTTCTTTGATAAAACTTTGGGGTTTTTGGTAGCTGTTTATTCTTCACTGAGTACTTTCTATTTGGAGTTTGCTTAGGAACTCTGCTGGATTTCTTCTCAGCTGTCCTCTCAGCATACTCAACTGGCTATTTTCCTTTCCCTTTATATCCAAGGCCAGTTTGTTTGTGATTGTACTTTGGAATGAATACGGGTGCAACATTTGGTGTTTTGGGTTTTTGAGATGATTCATTACTTGAAGATCCTTTTTCCAAAATCACTCTAGGAGTTTGACTGTGCACAGAGGAATTGAATCTTATGCCTGTCTTATCTCCACATTCTTTTTGACTCGTGATAAGGTCATCCAATGATTTGGAAACCTTTGTAAATAAGGCAATTACATTTTTAAGATCATTTTCTCTCTTTTCTATAGCAGCTATCTCTGCTATTAGTTTGGCATTATCAGTCTTCAGCTATTTGTTCTCATCAGCTATGTGACTTAGAGTACTCAGCTCCTTAGTCAGCTGTGATTTTTGGCTTTTGAGCTGGTTGTTTTCCTCATTTTTATAAGTGTGTGTGAGGACTTTATGTGCTCAAAGTCTTTCACCATTTTGCCTAATGAATCATAAAGATCAGTGGGTGATGAAGTGTGTGTGTCAAAATCACTATCACTTGAATCTGAATAAGATGAGTTAGAGTGTACCTCATCTTCTTGGTCTGGTTGATCTTGTTCTTTAGCCATAAGACATATCATTGCTTCTTCTTTAGAATCACTTGAGTAGTCGACTTCACTACTCCAGTTCGATGCTTCTTTAGACTATTGTCTCGGTAGGTCTCGGCCGACCAACATGGCTTTCTTCTTTTCTTGTCTTCTTTCTCTGAAGACTTTTCTTTCTTCTTTATTCATGTATTTATTGACTGGTGGATAGGAACAGTCAATTGCAAAATGTCCTGGTTGTCTGCAATTCCAACATAGGTTCTCAGCTCTTTAATCAGCTCTTTCTGTCCTTGGGTTATCAGCTCTCTGATACTCAACTCTTTGATGCTAAGCTCTCTTGGGTGTCCTGTCTTACCTTGACTTGGAGGGAGCTGAATGTCTCCTAGAGGTTTCACCCTTGTTTCTTTCATAGTTCTTATTGAAGAACTTGTTGAATCTTTTAACCATTAGGGCAATATCCTCCTGGTCTTTGGCTTCCTTGACTTCAGCTCTTTTTCCATCCTTGACTATAAGTGCAGCTGTCTTAGGTACAACTATCTCTTCTTGCTCTTTTCTTCTCAGCTCAAACTCATAAGCTTTGAGATCTGAGAATAGCTCATGATTGGATGTTGTTGTGAGGTTCATTAAGTGCCTCAGGGCCATTACCTTCATTTCCCATTCAGCTGGGAGGCTTCTCAGAATCTTCATACACATTTCCTTTTGTGTATATTCTTTCCCAAGTCTTTGAAAGCTCATTTGTGATTTCGTGAATCGGCATCCGATTGATCCAAGGTTTCACCTGCAAGCATTTTAAAATTTTCAAATTTTTGTACAAAGAACAGACAATTTATTTTCTTTAATTTGCTCGGATCATTCACAAATTAAAGTTAGTTTATCCCAGATTTCTTTTGCAGTTTTGCAAGATTTTTGACTTTATTGAACATTGCTTTGTCCAATGTCCTGTAGAGAATGTCCTTGGCCACATTGTCCAAGTTGTATCTCTTTTTGTCATCGTTAGTCCACTCAGTCCTTAGCTTTTCAACCATGGCTGGTCTGTCTTCATCTGCTTCTGCTACTACAACTTCTATTCTTACAGTTGTGTTCACCTTAAGTATTTGCAGTGGCCCATCCTCTATCACTAGCCACATTTCATCATGTAAAACAGATAGATGAGTCTGCATACGAATTTTCCATTCATCAAATTCCTCAACAGTAAACATAGGGATGCGTGTCAAATTTGCTTCCATGATAATAACTTTACTAAGAATGAAAGATTTTGAAAATGCAAGTGTTAAAAATCTTTTAGAAAAGATAGAGATCTAGTTCAGTAACCAGTGCGGAAGGCTCAATGAACCAACCGCTCTAATACCACTTGTAGGTCCCAAGGGGTGTGAGTAAGGTTTAGAAAGGGGGTTGAATAAATCTTACCAACTTTTTCGATTTTAGTCCTTTTAAAGAAATTACAGAGTTAACACAAACAACTAAGTCCTTGAGGGACAGCTAAGTTGGTTATTCAGCAGAGTTAGCTGCTGATAGAATAACTCAGTTGTTTAACCTGAAACTTAACTTGGCTGTGTGGGTTTTACCAGCGGAAGACTTACCACCCTTTGATTTGTTTTAAACTTGTTTTAACACTTGATTTAGCACTTGGTTATTAATCAGTTTGGATAGCAAATAGGTTTATGAGCAGATATAAAGTAGATATGCAGAAATGTAAATGTGCTAAAAAATAAATGACACAGTTGATTTTTATAGAGGTTTGAAGATGGGGTAATTCTTCTAATCCTCTCTTCTCCAACTCCGGAGGAATCCACTAAAATGAGATCAATTTACAAAGTAGTGAACGATCCCAGAGAAAGACGCCTTGGTCACACGGTGGCTTCTCGTCCGACTCGGCTTCTTCACGGCGGTTGCCTTGCTACTTGACTCACTTTCTCAAGCTCTTGGATTTGATCACAAAGCCCTTCAATAACTTGATACTAGTTCGACCTTGAACCTTCCTACAATCCTCCTTGGAAAGTAGACTCCTTTTGATTCTTCAAAAGTTTCTCTTCAACAGATTTGAAGTTGTCTTTCCTTCATGACTTTGTGTTGGATTGATTTCCTTGAGTTTGAGGCTTGAGGATTTGCTTGAAAATCTTTGAGAATATTTGCGGGTTCTGACTTAAATATTGCTTGCTTGTTCGTGGTTCAGGTATTCAAGGTGACCTTTTCTCAATGAATTTCCTCAGTCTTTTATAGTGAACTTTCAAAAATCTGCCCGTTGAAGAGATAGGCTGATTTTCAAAAGACACTTGTGTTCGTTGGCTTGTCTTTTGTTGGTCTTCAATCTTGAGATGTAGACCTTTCCTCGTATTAAATGAATGTGCAGCTTTTCAGGTTCTGACACGAGTTGCAGTGTTTCCCATTGGTTTATTCTTTTTGCACGCTTCTGGGATGAGCACTTTAAGATCTGGCAGCATGGAAGTATTACTTATTTAAGTAATGTTCTTGACTTCTGTGCAACGGATTCATTTCAGTTAACTCCTCTTGGTTGTTGCCTATTTCCCAAGGTGACTTGAATCTGCTTCAATCATTTGAAGACTCATCTATCACTTTCAACTTATGACTTGGCTCCTTGAGATGACTTTGACTTACACTTCACACAGTTGTTTCTCAACTGATACATCTTCAGTCAAGTTCTTGATCTTCCTTCTTGGCCATACTCAGTTGTTCCACATCGGAGTCTTCACTTCAGTCTTCAGTTGACTTCTTGTATTTCCAGGCATAGCTGACTTGACTCACCTTTTCCAGTCCTATCTATTACAATGAAAATTACAAGGAAAATAGGGTGTCAACTTTCTAGTTTAAGTTTTACATGGCATTCATCAAAATCTATAAAATAAATTTCCCAACAATTTTAGTGTCGCAAATTTGTTTGTGATAGTTAGAAGAGACAGAAAATAATAATTATAAAAAAGTAAAATGAAAATCCAAAACGTATAAAAATATCATACAAATAATTAAATTCAAATTTTGAAAAACTTATTTGTAAACTACATTATTTGTTCTATTTCCAATTGTGCTGTCCTTATCACAACAAAGAATATTCAAGCCCTTTCTGCTCTTAACTCTCGAAATAGCCACATAAAGTTGACCATGACTGAATATCAGTCTTGGTAGGTACAAACCAGTATGGAGAGTGTTTGACCTTTGACTCTTATTTGTAGTCATGGCAAAACAAACAATAAGTGCAAATTGCCGTAATTGAAATTTAAATGTTTGCAAACATAGTGTATTACTTATAAATTGGAAAATATAAATTGGATTTGCAAGCACTATTTGTTACGATTAAAATTACAATTGGATATTCGAATACAAGTTACAACTATCAATCAAGAATTCTACCAGATAAAATAAAATCCTAAAAATCAAGATTAGCCAAATTAGGAAGTTACATTTAATTTTGCAAATTAATTCCATAACTCAAGATATGAAATAAGTTATTTATTAGGAAAATACTTTTAATTTTATCAATTAATCCTTAACATAAGTTAAATAATCAATTATTATAATCATTATCATTGACTCTACCTTAAGTGGCATATATGACTAATAAATTAGGATGAAATATGGTGTATAAAGGTTAATTACGAAGAAATATGGTATAAGACTTAATTAGTAAGGAATATGGTGTATAAGAGTTAATCTCGTGTATATCTATAGGAGCTAGGGATGGGTAATTTGGGGAAGATTTTCCAATATGGAGTGTTAAAATTTAAAATTAGATTTGGTATTTTCTGGGGACTTCTAATTTTTCTCCGAATTTACAAACATTGTATGTTACAATTACAATGACAACAATAACGGCTTCTCGTGTTGTTAACAATTTTTTTTCTAAACTTTTTAGCTTTTATCTAAGTGTTTATTCAAATTATAGTTTATTTGACATTAGGTACATATTGATTTTTAATTGTATTAGGTATTCAATTATACTGATAAATATAAACATAATTGTATAAATCTATATATATAATAACAAACCCGTTTCTAAAAATAATTTCCCACCCATTTGATATTTCCTAAAACAAAAATTGATGACTTTTATTAAGAAAAAAAAAAAGAATTCCAAACTTGAATTACAGAATTTGGTTATTTTTGGTAGTCAATGATTAAGTATTATATAGTTAGATAATTGGTATTATACTTTTTAAAAATAAATATTACCTTTTAGTTTTTGCAATTTTGACTTTCACTAATTTTAAACTTTCTTAAATTAAATAATATATTCATGTTTTTTTGAAAATCGCATTAATAATACTTGTCAAATTTCTACTTATTCTACAAAAACCAGATTTAGATAATAGTAACTTTCAATTCTTTGAAAATCAAATTATAATAATTGTGATAAAATGTATTAAGTTTATTTCAAAAATAAAAACGTATTAAGTTTATTTATATATGGAATTCTTGATCCAATATTTATGTAAATTATTCAGTTAAGATTTATTTAAATAAAGCAAGAAGAATCAATTGTCAACTAGAAAAATAATTACTAAAACAATTGGATATTGCTAACTAAAAACTAAAAAAATCTATATATTGACATATATATATATATAAAGAGAATATTCTCAAAATAGCAAGCAAAGAATTTTCCCACCCATTTCACTTTCTAATTCAAGAAAATATTGAATTATCATTAAAAATAATAATAAAAAAAACTATTAGTTTAATTTTGTCAACAGACAACAACATACAATAAAACAAAAATGCTAGGATTTTGGGTAAGTTTTAATGATTAAAGTAATATATTTTGATAACTGGATTACACTTTCCAAATAAAAATATTGAAATTTTTTATTTCCAGTAAATTGGATTTTCACCCTCAATAAAATTATTTAGACAACAACTTCCATACTTTCTTAATTGAAACAAATTAAAATATAATAGTTTTAGTAAATCAGATTTTCACTGAATTCATACTTTCCTAATTTAAAGTAAATAAGTATATATATTTTTTCCCCAAATATTAAAAAAGATTAATATATAAAAAATGTGATATGAATCTTATTATTTTATAATTGGGAAGTTTTTCAGTATATTTTGAAAATTTGATACGTACCAATTTACTTTTTTTATACCAAAATTATCATTTATTTTGTTTATTTTCTTATCAAAATATTTTTTTACTGGACAATTACATATTCATTCGTGTATTTTCTTACAAAAAATATGAAAAATACAAAATATCCGATTGTCATTTTCAAAAATCCTGAATTATACACTAAAAAATCTGTAAAAATAATTAATACTCAGTTAATCTGAACATGGAATACAATATGGACATAAATACAAATTAAAAACTATCTTACAGAAATGTGAATAAATATATAAATTTGTTACACACACACACACATATATATATATATATAATTGTTCTTATCTATATATTATATTTGAAAAAATAATCCACTATACAAATATTACGTTAAATGTTTGAAATATTGAAATCATATATATATATATATATATATATATAGGGATTGGATCAAATAAGACCACATAATTAGAGTGAGACAGTGTGGACTAATCCTGTCCACAAATCTGTAATTTTAGATGGTTGAGATTTACCCAATTTAATAAACATTTTTGATTTATTTTAAATCGAAAAAGGGCACCATTGTAATTGTGTAATTGTGAAAAGGGTAGCATTTTAAGTGAACAAAAAACAGAAGCGACTACTCGATCGGCCATGGCGGAAATAATTACCCCAATCTTCGTTATCCTCATTCTCCTAGGTTTTCATGCTTTGTTTCCCACGGCTTGAGAATCATTAAAGACGACTTGCGAATCTCTAAACACGGCGTCGTCGCCAGGAAAAAAGAAGAGAAGTGGTTCGACTTTGCCTTTCCTCCAATTCCCGTATAAGCGTAAGGAATTTACGGTTCGTATTTGCACTATTCCGTTCGTATTTGCACTACGGAATTTTCGGTTCGAGAAAAGGGTAAATGATTCAATTCCTCTGAGGCAAAAATGCATCGACGACATGATTGATTGGATCAAACAGGACGTGGCGAAATCTAAAGAGAATGGAGGTTCAGGCGAGATTCAACTGGATTGGTTCCTTTTGCGATTTAATTTGACCGCCGATTGATTCTTAATTTCTTTTCCCCAATTCGATCAAAAAGGTACCGAATTTGACCGCCGATTGAAGAAAGCGATCAAGTGCTTAGGAGTTTGAGAGATAATTTTGGAGTTTTAGAATAAAGGACCAGGTTGGAGGATTGGTGAAGAAGACGATGTTGACGTGGAGAAAACGAAGGCCTACGAGGAGGCAGTTAGGATTACTGTACACTTAGATGTTATTCGATGTATACATAGATGTGTTTTGCTGTATAAGTAGTTAATTTTTGATGTATGTATTTATGTTGCTGTGTACTTATGTTTTGTGATGTATACTTATATGTGTTTTGTTGTATATTTATATGTGTTTTGTTGTATACTTATATTTTTTGTTTGACCATTTTAATATGCAGTAAAATTATGTTAAATATACAGCAAAATAGTATTAAATATACATTAAATATATGTTAAATATACAACACAATAATGAGCATGATTTTCTCTCTCTCTACAATTGATTTACTTAATCCACGGTCCCCACATGTTAAGGAACGTGATTCTCTCTCTCTGTATAACTGATTCCTTAATTGGCGGTCCCCACATATTTTTGTTTGACCATTTTAATATCCAGTAAAATTATGTTAAACATACAGTAAAATAGGGTTAAGTATACATCAAATATATGATAAGTGTACAACATACTGCATGGCAGAGCACATGCGTGATTTTCTCTCTCCAGCGCGATTTTCTCGCGATTTTTCTCTCTCCCCACGTGATTTTCTCTCTCATAATAACTGATTTCATATTTAGATGGTCCCCACTTGGGTAATTTGACTACTATACCCTTATTTTGATTTAATTAAATATATAATGTAATTATAACCCCCATTTATCTTAGCCATTGATATAACTAAAGGAGGGTTGAGATGAGTCCACATTATCTCACTATAATTTGTGGTCTCATTTTAACCTCCCTATATATATATATATATATATATATATATATGTATGTACGTGTATATATATATATATATATACATGTATGTATATATTATTGTACAATATGAAAAAATAGTCCAAAGCATAAATATTGTATCAGAAATGTATGAAATATTAAAATCCTATTCATATATATATATATATATATAATTGTAAATAGATTCTTTAAATTATATATAAAATTAAAATATAATGATGTACATACTTTTTTGAATATATAATAGGTAAATATTTATTACATAAATGTTATTATTTTGTCTATTATTTGTGCTATATTAATTTGTTAATCTCAAAGAATGGAACAATTATTGTTTATTCGTTTATGTTATAAGATAATTTCTCAAACAATCATGATTTGTGTATAATGATATTGTTATTGAGAAATCAAATAACAATCTGATTTTATTTATTAAATTAACGTATATAGTAATTTGTTGGAATAAATTTTAACTATATCTCAATTGTTCTAATTTAATTTAGTTGTCGAAAACTATTAAGTGAATATATAAATAAACTTTTAGACCACTTAACAAATATTTTCAATAGGTGTATAAATTTGCTTCAAATATATAATCAATTCATTTTTTTTATCTCATTTTCTTAAAGTTTTAGTTTATTGTTGGATAATTGACATAATATTTGTAAAAATATATTAACTAATAATTCTTATTTTTCAATAAATCCTACCTTATTTTGTTCGGGTCAAGACCTGTCAACCAACAATCCCTTCCCCGTTCAAAGGATATGGCAGATTTGAGTCTTGAAATTACCACCCCACCCATTTTCATTCCTCAAATATATCAATTCTTATTATCAAAATTATAATATAATTTATTATATTACACTTCGTGCGTCACACGGACAATATATATACTAGTTTTATTAATAATACATCTAAGATATTATTAAATTTACTTAAACAAAATTAGTAGGTATGAAAAGGTTTATTAGAATTTATAATCATTAAAATATTAAGGGGAAAAAAATATAAATATTTACTAAGTAACACATATGGGTGGAAATAGGATAGACTACCCAAGAGGATCTATGGCCTCGCCTACATTGGTATATATAAATGTATATATAATAGGTCTACCTATATTGTATATAAATGTATATATTAGTATCTTTTTGAAGCTATACATGTAAATATTATATATGTATTATATATAAACATAATAGAATCTACTAATCAAATAAAAAATATATAATTAAATAATATATATTTTACAATTAATTATAATTTATTTTTAAGACATTAAACTTTATGGGCTTTAAATAGGTTAGATTTGGCTTCTTTATTTAAAAAGGTCTGGTTGAGCCTACGAAAAAGTCTTGCGATAACGTGTCAGGCTTGGGCTTAAAGTTAGTAAAACATGCCGGACCATCCGACACAAAGCTTGGCTCGACCCAAATGGGTCTTCTTTGCAATTATATTTATCACACATAATCTTTGAGATAAAAGCTATAGTAAAATAAGAATTAAATCTGTGAAATAATTTGAACATTTACTCTATAATACCAAATGAGCGTAATGACTTTAACAGGTTTGGGTTCCTGAAATAATAGGTAGAAGAAAAAGGTCGATGGTCAAATGGGAGGAAAAAAAGAGTCGATAAAAGTGAAGTTAAAATTGAAGTGCACAAGGAAATTAAAGAGCTATCAGCTAATATCACAACTCATGTCTCAAAGGAATAAAATGAACATATTTTCCTTCTACAGAATCAATTTAAATGTCAATAAATTGAATTTTGGCCCAAATTATGGCAGTTTTACTACACCCCACCATGAACCCGTATGATTTCGAGTTTCTCTTTCTTCTCTTCAGGCTTGAACTGAGTATGAGTATACCATAGTCGTTCACATCATACCTTTATCTTCCACGTCTCTTTCTCAGGGTTGATATCGGAGATAGTGTTCATCTTGGTAGTCATTTTCTGCAATATGAAGTCAGTGGGTATTATCATGCAAAATAATAGAGAAATATACACAAAGAAGGCACCTCAAAAAACTCGTATATTAAATATATTAAATATCTTTTTTCAAAACTCGTATATTAAATATCTTTTTCAAAACACGTATAATAAATATCTTTTTTCAAAACTCGTATATTAAATATACGATTTTGCCGATTAAATGTTTGATTGGATTAAATATTGATTGGATTAAACTTGCCGGATATACATACATATATTTGATTGGATTAAATATTAATTGCCAAATTGATAACGATTTTGCCGATTAAATATTTGATTGGATTAAATAATAAATATTGATTAGGTTAAATATTGATTGGATTAAACTTATAGGATATATATATATATATATATATATTTGATAGGATTAAATATTATTTTTTTCAAAACTCGTATATAAATATATTAAATATATTAAATATCTTTTTGAAAACTCGTGTATTAAATAACTTTTTCAAACTTGTATATAAAATATACGATTTTTCCGATTAAATATTTGATTGGATTAAATATTGATTGCATTAAACTTGTCGGTTATACATACATAGATTTGATCTGCGGATTAAATATTAATTTTGCCAAAATGATTATGATTTTGCCGACTAAATATTTGATTGGATTAGATATTGATTAGATTAAATATTGATTGGATTAAACTTGCTGGATATACATATATATATTTGATTGGATTAAATATTGATTTTGCCAAATTGATAGTAAATCAATTTATCCAAATATACGGAAAATCAATTGAGTCAATAGTTATATATGTTGATAGTAAATTGATAGTAAATCAATTTACAATTGGAAGAATAAGGTGGTGACACGGTTTGCCATGTGGCTAAATATAAAGGTGACACATAGATTTGGAAGGCTAAGGTATTGACACGTGTACCAAATTACTGAGATCACGACATGTGGCAGCTTGTTTTTTCTTTTAGTATATAGGGTTGATTATATATAATACATGCACATAATAGATCAATCTTCCCACTTTTTTTTAGGAAACCCTTCCACTTTCTTAACACCAATAGTGTCGCTAAAAATGACCTTGAAATGATGTGACTGCAATTTGATGTTACAAACTTAGAAAAAGAATTGTTGTTGTTCATTTATGCACTTCTTGAGTTATTTTCTTTCATCAAGATTTGTGATCGTACACTAAATTTTATATGATCAATGGTGGAGCCAGGACACCCTAATAAGGTGGGCCAATACACGAAAATAGGGTGGATCGGATAAAAAATTCAAAAAAATAATACATATTATAACTAAAATATTTAAAAAAATAATAATTCTCACCAACTATTTTTTGGGTTAAAAACGTGGGGTGGGCCAGGACCGAGGTTGGCCCACCCCTGGATCCACCAATGTATATTGATATTTAGAACAATCCAATCAATAACAAATTATACAAGTTATTTTCTTTAGAAGATTAAAATCTGTGTGATAATATGGTATGTTATTTCAGTGTTGTACCTAGTTTTCAATTATGTTCCAATTTGTTTCCCGAATTGAGGAGAAGTAAAAAAAAATATATTACCCTTAAAAGTTAGTTATTTTTGTAGCCATTGGGACTTTAAAATTTTAAATTTATTATTTGTGACACTTCAATCTTAATGTGGACCAAACATAACATTTTATGTCATATACCGAAAATGTTAAAATATTTTCATATACTTCTCTTATATTTTGTCTTTTAGCATGCACATCGCATTATAATTTTTTTAGTAAATGACCGAACCTATCCATATAATTTTGCAAAATGAAATAAGCAGTGTAATTTTCTTTTAAAGAAAAAATGAACATATTTTAAACTTTAAGACATCTTTATAGACATGATGTATACAATACTCCTAATGTTTTATAAAAAATAAAAAAAAATATTTTAAAATTATAAATAGCTCAATATCTCTAAATATATAAATTTTAAATAAAGTGGGATATTTGAGTTTATTATTTTTTAGAACAAACATAGTAAGTGATAATTGATATGATAAATGATATATTAGGTTGTATATTGTGATTGATTTGAATGATATTAGACTGTAAATGATATGATTGACCATAGATTAGGCTGTAATTATTCTATTACCAGCTTTACGATTTCTTAACCACCAAGTTGCCAGGTTATATATAGTTTTGTATTGTATTGTACAATTTATATCAATCAAAATACAAGTCTTTTATATTTTCTCTCAATGTCTTCTTTATATTTCGACATGGTATCATCATCATCATCAATATATCTCAAATCAGTTTTGTATCATGGAATTCACACTCTAGATTAAAGTTTTGGAATTACAAGAGAGCGAGGGGATGTTTCACAACCAATTTCTTTTATGTTGGATGGATTAAACTATGTTCCACTGTGCTCAAGCAATGACTAGCTTTACGAAAGGTCGAAAATTTTAGAGAATTGTCATTGGTAGCCTCATAGAGCCAAAGCAACAAAAGGAAGAACCAGAGGATAAGTTTGTTGAACGACTTGAAGATTGTGATAGTAAAAATCATCAGATTATTACTTGGTTTCAAACACCTTAGTTACTCTATTAGCCCCGGTTTGGACGCCTTGATACAAGCAAACAAAGTTTGGGATTTCCCATAAGCGGTATTATTCATTGCCGATGGGGCTCACCAATACCATCTAGCCATTACTCTTGACTATATGTGCCAAGAAGCTGGACAACCTATTAACAACTTTCTGTCACACATCCATACTATTTGGGACCAAGCGACGACTGAGAACCTACTTTGACCGCAAAGTTTGAAAATTGGAGAGATCGCGGCCGCCTTGTCCGTTTCTCATAGCACTTCATGATTTTCGAACTTTTTAGTGCATCCTTGCTTCATCGATGTCCATTCCTTACACTCGACCAAGTTGTTCAAGAGCTTATCTTAGAAGAAACTCAGCCTCATTATCGTAGATCTCGATCTTCTGATATAGCTCTTGCTACCCCACTAATGCACCAAAGAAAGGTCCATCTTCGCAGGAATGCAAATATTGTCATCAATTTAGTCATTTGATTATGAATTGCCCTACTCGGACTTGTCTTTTTTTCAAGAAAGTCGGCACTGATCATTACCCGAATGAGTGTTTCCACAACCCCAACATGACTTCTCAACGAAATCGACCCAAGGGTGGTTCTTTCAAGGCTCCACATTCATCTCATTCAGCTGTTGCCACTACTACTACTCCACTAGAGGAACCTTTCACTCATCACGATCCATCTTCATCATCTATATCGATCCAGCGACCTTCGAGGATATACTCAAACAGATTTTAGTTGGTCATTCATCTTCCTCAACTCTTTCAATGTTATACGGTAAGCCCTCTTCGTTCCTGGTTCTACTTGTTCCAATCATATGACCTTTGATACTCATTGTCTAACCACAAAATAACTAATCCTTCTATTCCTTCTATTTATCTCAGCCGATGGTGATTACATGCCCGTTAGTCACATTTTCATACTTCTATTATCGAAATCTATCTTTTCCATAAACTCATCTCAACGTTATTTATGTTGGTCAATTATGTGATCTTGGTCTCACCATCACTTTTTCTATGTCCTGGGTTGTCACGTGCGGGACCCTTAGTCGGGACAGGAGTTCTTGGGATAAAGCCGTCGGATGACTGTTTGAGCTTGTTCACCTTCGTCTTTTCGCCCACATCCGCCTTTGTTTCATCGTACACTAGTTCACCATCTTCTCCCTTTCTTCAGTTGTGCATTCTAGATTAGGTCATGCTTCTATTTGCGAACTCAAACATTTGGCCTCTAGCGGCTTCTTAGGACAAATTTTTTTAGATAATTTTGATTGTTTATCTTGTCAACTTGGCATACAACCTTCTTTACCATTTAATAATAGTGTTTCTTTATCTTCTGCATGTTTTGATTTAGTCCATTCTGACATTTAGGGCCTTTCTCCTACGCCTACAATGGAATGGTCTAGATATTTTGTGATTTTTGTGGATGACTACTCTCGGATTTAGGGCCATTCTGAGTTACCTTGTATTTATTCTAAATTCACTGCTATGGTTTATACTCATCCTCCTAGTCATCTTCAAGATTTGATCTTCAACCTCAAGCTTGTGTCTTTCATGCCACCTTGAGTTTGAGGATGGGTATTAAGTGATAATTAATATGATCAACGCTATATTATGTTGTAATTATGTGAGTGATATGATTGAAGCTATATTAGACTGTAATTGATATGATCAGGGTCGTTCCTATGTTTTAAACGGCCTGGTGCGAGAACAAAAATGGGCCTTCTATATTCATATAAAAACATAAAAAAAAACTAATTAATCAATATTACGCAAATTAATTTCATTAGTCACAACATAAAATAGTAAAATGTTTATATACAATTTTAATGTTTCTAATTCGTTAAAATAGTGCTACAAAAGAGATACTTTAATATCATTACATCATATATTTAAAGAAAAAACTACCAATACATTAGCCATGAAGAATTACTCTCCTAGCGTTTTTTTTATTGCTTTTTAGTTTAGATACATTTTTATTGCAAAATATCCACCATTATATATTTTAGATAATTTAAGTGGTATCAATACCCATTGTATTTGGATAGAAGGATTTAGATTTTGGGAGAGGATTTGGGGGAAGGATTTCAAATGACCCCATCTAAGATGGGTTTGAAATTCTCCAAAATGACTCACAAAATAGCTTACAAATATTTGAAATCTATTATAAAAATACTCCATCTAAACAACCTCAATGGATTTATTATTATGCATTTGAAATCCTTAACTCCAAACTTAAAAAACTCTAAGGAATAAATGATTTTATTTTAGATGAAAGAGAATGAAACCATAATGAAAAAAGAATAATATAGATAAAATTCATGTTAATTAATGGTGAAATCAAACAAATAAATCTATATATATCTTAAATTTTAAAAAGAAATTGATGAAAAACTCTAAATAAATATAATAGATTTTACCAAGATGGTAAAACACTAAACAAAATAAACTGGGAATTATGCTACTACAACTCTACAAGGAACCAGCAAGTCAGCAACTTCAATGAACAAGCTACACTAATTGTTTTTTTAATAAAAGCCTGCATACTTGGTTTAAGTATCCAATTTTAATTTGATACCGTTAAAAACTAAAAAAGAATATGTCTGGAGCTAGCAAAGTATCGATATCATGACCTCGTGCAAACAAGAAAGGAGAACACCCCGCTGGGCTAGCAACAACTTTATAAAATACACAAGGATTTATTATACATAACTAACACTATAAACATTTAAATTAAATATAAAAAATTCCGGTCATAGGGGCCCTCGCCAGGGGGGCCTGTCGGCGCCGCACCATATGGCCGCCGAGGGACGGCTCGGATATGATTGATCATAGAAAAGGTTGTAATTATTCTCTTATCATCTTTACGGTTTCTTAACCAACAAGTTGTTAGGTTATATATAGTCTTGTAGTGTATTGTATAATTTTATATCAATCAAAAACAAGTCTTTTATATTTTCTCTTTATGTGTTCTTTATATTTCGACAAAACATATATCAATGATGAAGTACAAATATAATATATAATACATAGTACTATAATATTAAAAGAAAAGAGTTCTTTTAACACTTATTATTCATAACATAAACAATATTATGTAAGACATAATTTATGTTATTTTAAAAAACAAATCCACTTAGAAGATGAGAATTACTTTTTATAGAGTTTGTGAACACTGCCTAATCAACCCCCATCCCTCCCCCAAAAAAAAAAGAAATCAACCCACTTTTAGAATACCGATGATGTGGACAAAGTAACTGAAAAATGATTGTACGACATCGTCGAGTTGTAAAAAAAAAAAAAGAAAACATTTGGGCATCAAATTCAACTGGACGACAAACCTTGTTGGACTCAACCAAAATACTAACAAGTCTAAAGCCCAATAAGATATACTGGGTCTGTCCATACTGTTTCCCTTCATTTTTTTTATTTTTGCCCTTTTTTTTCTTTTTTTTTTCCCTGTTTAATTTTTCTTTCGTTTTAACTAATTAATGTATCCATATTGATGCAGACATAAGCATAAACAATGATAAACTCACCTCAAAACGTTGATTCAACTACGAATACAGTAAGAGAGATGTTTTTCATGTCATTGAGCGCATTTATAGTGTCTTGTATCAGGTAGAGTGTTTGTCATTTTTGTAGGTTGCGGTAAAAAATAGACTTGAAAATAGGCAACACAGACGGATGTTGGTCGGACGGCAAGCGGACGTCGCACGGAGCCAAGGTGCACGGTCGTACACATGACGCGTGGTCGCATGCAGGAGCAGGAGAAGAAAGCATCCGTGCACGCATGGGCGCGCTCATCAACATGTGATGAGAATGGGCGCAGGTGCACGGATACGACTCATGCGTGCAGCTGGAGGTGCGGTAGCGTGTTTGGTAAGATTTTCGGATTTTTTTTGATTCTCCTACCTTGTATAGGACTCTAGGCTTATAAATAAGACTTTGCGGATCCATATTTCCATACACTTTTTATTTTTAGCACTTCTAAACCCTAGTTTTCTCTATTTTCTCGTGCTTTTCGACATTGGAATTGTTTGGTTTTGCATCAAAGGTATTTTGCGGCTTAATCAAAGCATATTATTTCTTCATCTTTTTTATCTGATTTCAATTATTTGATCATTATTGTTACTGCATAAGGATGTCTATGATTGTTTTCCATTTTTTAATTGAAATTCTGATTTTATCTACAAGCATGAACTAAACTCGTTGTTCTATGATTATGATGAATTGATTCGAACGGACAAGAATAAATATTGATTATTGATTATGCCTTGCCTGATTGAATTGCTTTATTTTATTATTAATTGTCTAATAAACTTTTGATTATCTTGAGAGAACAATTGAGATCGAGAGATGATATTATTACCAGACTACATTCAATTAGGGGATTAGATATGAATCATCAATGTATTATCTAACTTGGTTAATTAATTGGATAAATTGGATCTATTTAGACTTAATCTATGAAAACGAGAGTTATCAGATCTAGGCCTGGTTTATATCTATTTGTCTTAATTGTTAATTGTATGATTAATTGATTGATATTCTGCTTGCGAGTTTGATGATATGATTCCGAAATTCTAGATGCTTTCTTTACATTCTTTTCTCTGGGTTTAATTGTGTTAAGTCGTAAATTGATTTCTTACTTGTTTTTCTTTAGTTACTAAAATCAAATAAATCTGGTTAGAGTATTTAGAATTTATTTTTGTTTATAGTGGTACATAATAATTATTTACTGCCTAAGTTTTCCATGATGGACTACTTTGGTCAACTGGCTACCCTATAATTGATCTCGTGCACTTGCGAACATCGCTAGATTTATTAGGTGTTTAGCGGTCAAACAAGAGACAAAGATTTTAGATAATACTCTCGATTTTTAATTCAATAATAAACTACTTAAAAATAATAACAAAACAAGTATTTATAGGATTAAACTCCTACCACAATAAAACTCCTAACTATTGAAAGCTCTTAAAAGATAATAACATATCCCACTAAAACTAATCTTAATAAATAATAGATTATTTTTAAATCTTATCTTCATCATTCTCGAGATGATTCATCCTCGAAGCTGAAGGGAGATTATTAGTAGAAGAATTCCCAAACCATGGAGGGGCACGTCGAGGATGAGATGATAAACTAAGACGAATATCATCATTAGTTTCCAGTCCAACTCCCATTATACCATTTAAATCATGATAGTTTCTGACCAACAAATAAACAATTATTAAGTGTCTTTTTTAAGCCCAACAACGGTCTCAATATCGGATAAGTCAATACCAGATGATCAGAAAAATTGCATTGTCCTTGCCTGAGACTTTAATTGCAAAGAAGTCCTATCAAGCACCAATACGAGATATGCTCCAAACTCAATTTCTTTGTCAAATATTAGTGGTCCGTCATAACCACTATCCTCCTTGTCGAATTTCAGCGGTTTTGTGTAGCCAGCGCCGAAATTATGTCATCACATTCCTTATCAAAGATAGGTAGCCCGTCATAACTACCGGTCTCGTCAAAGTTTGGACATTGTTCGATTTTGCCGACCCTGTTGTAGGGTCGCCGATGTCATAAAAAATTGGTGGTCCATTCGGCCCCACCATCTTCACCGTGACCAGAGAATAAATCATCCATGTCCATGGAATTGGTTTTTGACGGAGTGAATGGATATGCACAATATGTAGACAAACTTCAGAACCACCAAGAAATTATTTTTCAATAACTCTCTTGATTTTTTGATATTGGATGTGCACAATATCGATTTGTTTGGCCAGGAAGTCGATCTCTTGTGAATACGGCGATGATGTCATTGTTCGTAGCTTCAAAATTGAATTGGTGTTAAAATGACATATTAAGGATCGTAGTCGGTCTCTAGATACCAACTGATGTTAACTGATGTTGGTAGAAGCGTGAACAAAGATAAATTTCAACTCAAAAAGTTGATTCAACTTTGAATACCATAAGAGAAATAAAGAATTGAGATAATACTCTCGATCATTAATTAAATAATCAACCACCTAAAAATAATAACAAAAGTATTTATAGGATTAAACTCCCACCACACTAAAACTCATAACTATTGAAAACTCTTAAAAGATAATATAACATCCCACTAAAACTAATCTTAATAGATATTAGATTATTTCTAAATCTTATCTGCGTCACAAATTCCATTTTTTTTTGACTTGATTATGTTCCTAAGATGTGGGCAAATAGGAAAATTACGGAGGGTATACCCTGTCACGCCCCAATTTACAAATCCAATAAAATAGAATAACATCCAATAAGGTACAACCCAAATATTCAAACTTAGGCTCATCAAGAGCTATTGTCTAAAAATACGAACAACTAAAAATCATAAATACGGAAGTCTATATATAATGACATACAATTAATTATAATAGAGTTTTAACTCACCTAACTATTACAAGATAAAATAGTTATATTGTTCAATGCCGACACATAAGCTTTGTCAATAGAAAAGCGCTAGGTTGGGTCAATCGATCCGGAAGCTCGATGTCGAGTCTCATCGATCTCAAAATATTCGATATCTCGAAAAGTTTTAGGAAAATTGTGGGGGTGAGCTAAAACGAGCTCAATGGGTTGGAGTAGAGGAATGCAATGTTTGTTTAATGAAAGATGAAGTGTTTCTTTTAGAAAAGTACTTAGTGTGTCTAAAAGTATTTGTGTATGCATGATAATGATGCACATAAGAATTATTTGCCGTAATGATCAAGAACATATTGCAATTCAATAATGATATATTAATGTTTGATTCTATCGGTGATGCAATGCACATTGGGCGATAGTTAGCCAAGCACAGTAAATATTTTACTTTTTAAACGATCAATAGATATCCCAATTTTTAAAACAAATAGTGGATATCTCGTTTTAAAAATAAAATATAAATAGTTAATCAATTAGTTCGTCAGCCCGAAATAAGAAACGTAGGATCAGTGTTGATCGGACACTGACCCTGTCCGTTCTCCTTGTTGCTTCCCATAATATTTGGCCGAAGCCCTGTTACCTTATCCCTCCCACTAGGCTCTACGTCTCTTTGGTCTGGGCTTTTGCCCAGAGATCGTCATATTCATGAATATACCGTTCTACGACCCAAGTTCTGTCGCCGTCTCCGGCCCGACCCGAAAATAGGATTAGGCATATGGGTAGTCAAACAAGGACAACAGGCAGCCTGTTCGATCCATTGTCCACCCTACCCACACCTCAATAGACTCAAACAGTCAATAGTTTTGTCAAAGTGACATTTATTTGCCCAAATGCCGAGTCAAGCAGTTACAATAGTTAAAATGCAAGCGAATATGATCATGAATGATATATTTTATGTTTTCCTTTAATAAAGAAAATTATCTTGGAAGAAACACAATTATAATCATGGAACAATATTTCATGAAAATGATGTATATCGTGAAATTATGCAATTGTTTAATGTCATTAAGTTCATGAAATAACTAATGTCGTGAAATTTATGAAATTTCAAGCAAACCTAATTTTTCTTTAGGAAAATGATAATTTGCTCACTTTGCTTTGATCACCGAGTATTTCCAACAAATTCCTTACCAAGCTTCCAAGATTTCCTACAATAAAATTTAAGAATTATCATATATCATCTCTTTCTATTTATTATTACTATATTCGAGCTATTAATTTAGTATAATTATTTTATTTCCATTTATGTGTATATAATCTGCCTTTTCATCACTATTTTCCTAAGTTTCAATTTACCAATAGTAGATTATATATGTTATTACATCCGTCCAAAATATTTAAAACATTGCAATTCGGTTAATGGAGTTTATAACTTCAGAGAATTGTATTTATCCTAGACCTAATTATTATTAGTTAAACCTCCTTAGAGGTCTCAATAATCTGTTATTGTTCACACATTTCAATAGTTCATATTATCAGTTAATAAAAATAATAATCCCGAGATTAATACTTAAATCTTAAAGTTTAGTCAAATAAGCTTATCTATTTATGATTAAAAGAAAAATTAACAACAAAGGATTAACTACTAAAAATTTTGTCTGAACCTAAAATCTAACCAATTCCTACATATAATCCTCTAATCTTTCAAAAACTTAACCAATCTAATAACAAAAAGATTACGACCCATTTAGTATATTCGGAATTATTAATAAAGAAAAATCATAATCATTCCTATAAAGTACAGTCCAAATATAAAATTAGTATAATATATCAAAGTTGTAAGTCCAAGCGGCTACAATAATCTAGAGGGGGGGTGAATAGATTATCTCCATCTTTTCGATTTCACCCTCTTTTTCGAACCAAATGCTCAAACACAATAATAAAGGTGCGGAATGTAAACAACACACGTCGATTTATAGAGGTTCAACCCACCTAGGACCTAATCCTCTACCACCCCAGTATATCCGGGATGGATTTCAAAAAGAAAAAAGATTTTATTAATTTACCACAAATTAATACAACACCAACTTACAACAACACCTTGAAGCACCACACTCTTCTTCAACACCACCTTTGATATTACCACAATCTCACTTGAAGATTACCACAATCTTCCTTCAACGGCACCTTGTGAAGATTACCACAATCTTCAACCTTGAAGAATACCAAATTCTTCAACACCTCAATAAGAAGATCACCACAATCTTCTTGCACCTATCACCTAGATCATCCAAGTGTGTTCTTACCACAAGAACACTCACAAGGATATCTTGTGTTGAATGATGACCAAAAATCAAGATTACAACTCAATAATGAATATTACAATTTGAGTGCAAAGTGTAATCAAGAATAGCCTAGACCTCAAGGATGTGAAAGTGATAAGCTAGGCAAAATTTACAACAAGAATAATAACAATGAAGAACAAATATTTGCTTGAAGTGTATCTTGTTGTGTTGTATCTCAATTGTTGTTTTTGTTGCTCCAAAACTTCCTCTATTTATAGGAGATAATTGATCAAGCATAGGCTCCTCTTGGGGATTGAAAATCTACAGAAAAATAGAATTAAAATCAAGAATATAGTTGTTAGAAGTCAATCCCACATTTTAAGGAAATGTGTCTGCTGTCAAACGGTCATATTTTTCTTTGTCAAAGCAAGTAGCGACCGAGTGCATCGCATTTAAATAGAAGATTTAAAAAACACATTGAAAATTACAACAGGCGGCCAGGTCGACATAGGCTTCGACCAGGTCGACCTTTGTCTCAACCAGGTCCCCCTCAATCATTTTGCAAGGTTTCGAGTTTCTGTTTCAGCACAAGGTTGCAGGCACCGGTCGCACGGGGGGCGATTGGTCGACGGCACCGGTCGACCCCTTGGGCGACCGGTCGACCTGCCCAATTTCACCTCAGGTTCATTTTACATTTCTTCGGCGTACTCTTGGTACAGGTTGCCCTATAGGGCGACCGGTCGACCTCGAGACAGAAATGTTGTCCATTTTTATCGAAAATGAAACTCAAGAAATACTCCGAAAATATGTTAAAAACATTTTAAACCAATCGGGAGTATTTAGACAACATTTAGGAAAATTGTTTTGAAGTGAAAATTTATAAACATAAAATCATTAGAAGTGTTGTCCAATTTTATCTAAAGTAAAACTTGAAGAAATACTCCGAAAAATATTAAAACCATTTTAAATCATTTAGGAGTATTTGGACAACAATTAAAAACATTGTTTTGGTGTAAAAATAAAATCATCAAAATTAAGATAAAAACATATATCAAACAATCTCCCCCTTTTTGATTATTACAAACCAAAATAATTTTTACACAAAATAGGAAAACAATTTTAGAAATGATTTTCCGGTAAAAACATTTAACCGTTTGGAAGCAACCAAAATTTCCAAAGTACATAAGCAACCAATAGGGAGTAAATATATTCAATAATAAGCACAAGCTCCCCCTATCAACAGGCACATCAAGAATAATGTAAAAGCAATTATCCATAAGCTAAAAGCTTAGCTTTTACATTTTGTTCAAGAGATTATAAGCTCCCCCTGTCACAAAACATCATTAGACAAGTATATAAGTCCATCAAGCAACAATTGGACTAAAAATAACTCAGAGCTTATGGCTTTTATGAGCCATAGCTTATAGCTTTTATAACAAGCTTTTATGAGCTTCTTTGAGCTAATGAGCCAATTTCCTGTTTCTCCCCCTTTGAAATCATCAAAAAGAATGTTAGGATGATAGAAAGCTCATATAATGACATCAAAGTGCACCAAAGTGACGGTTTATCAACCGTTGAGCAACTTAAGTTTTTTTTTAAAAAACTCCAAGGAAAAATTGGAGAAATATATCATAAGAAATCCATAAGCTCATTTGTTAGCTAAAAAAAACATGATCTCAAAAAGATTTTAGACATTTGGAAGCAATAGACTCATGTAGAAGTTGAAAATTTCACTGTAACATTTCATCGAACACTTTGTGGGCGTGAGAATTAAAAGAGATAGTATATAGCCCTTGTAAATATTTCAAGCCAAAGAATTTTCATATCATCATCAATCATCCTCATTTCAAAGCTCAACAAAATACATCAAGAAGTATGCAACATTTGTCCATCAAAAAAAGAGGCTGAACAAAGAGATTCTCAAGGGTTCAACCCAATTGAGATAATATAAGCCAAAGAGGATCAAGGCATTACAAATGCCAAAAATTAGAGCATCCATCAAGTAATACAAGTCATGCCTCAAACAATACATGTATGATATATCAAATGTCCCATCATATCCATCTAAGCATAATGATCAAAGCATTAAAAGAAGCACTTTTACCATCAAGTACTTCATACCAATTATCAAACAATGCCATATAAGAGTATTTTTACCATCAAATACTCCATCAATATCATGATCATCCACAAGTCATTAGCAACTTGCAATTTTAACCCTTTCAAGAAAACACGCAAATCTCATTAGTGCAAAAGAGTTTTACAAGATAGTTTATGGAAATACAAAACAACATGAATACAATAGAAAATGCTCGAATAGTAAAGGGGTGGGGACATCAATCCCGTCAGAAGAGAAGCAAGTTCAGGGAATAAGATCTTTGATAAATTTCTTCAATTTACCGATTGACTTTTTCAAACTAGAATTTTCCTTCTTCACAACCCGGAGCTCTTTTCTAAGAGAGGCTACATCTCTAAATGTTTCTCTTTCCACTTTGGCCATTCTCTCTTTGAGATTTAAATCTTCAACATCCAACTCATCTTCATCTCCTTCCTCATTTTCTTCCTCCCTAATTTCTTGTTCATTTCCACATTCTCTTCTTCTTGTTCCTCTTCTTCATTCCCCACATTCACTTCTTCCTCATCTTCTTGTTCATCAATATTACCTCTTCCGATATTTTCAACCTCATTATCATTAAAGAAATCATCCCGAGGTTGTTGTTGATGTCGGGCACGTCCCCTAGCGGCTTTGGTAGGAACCCGTGGTAAATGTCGTCGCATTCTTACCATTTGTAGAATGTTGGCATTATCAAAATCATTGTGACAAATTTCGGTATTCATTTCATTTTCCGGGTATCCCGATAAGTATAAAAGTCGGCAAATAAAATTACCCAAAGTATATTTTTTCTTGGTATGCCTTCTAGATTCCGACAAACAATACACAAAAATAGCCCCATAATTTACTCTTTCTTCTCGAACAATCTTATAAGTGAGAAAGAGTTCAAGATTACTTGGAAGTTTGATTTCCTTCCCACAAACACAGTAGGAGCAAATGGTAGATATAATCCGATAAATTGGTGGCATAGCCGAGAAGGTTTCTTCCGGATAAACTCCCAAAAATGTTTTCACCTCATCTAGTGAAACACCGAAAATATCATCGTCCCAATGAGTGCAATCAACATTAATAACTCCGTTATTCGGCACATTAAAATGATTACAAATATCGGCCAATGTCCACGAAAAGTGCCTACCATTAACGAATGTGTGAAGTTCCAACGGATTATCTTCCGTAGCATCAACAATCCACATATTTGCATAAAAAAGTTTTATAAGCTCGTCATCATAATGCAAACACGGATTATCCCATAATGAAACCCAACCTTGAATTTCAAAGTACGCCCTAATTTTCGGATATTCATCATGAAATGCTAAAAATCGAACCATACGAGTACAAGCAATTTTCTTGTCATTCAATCCAATATTTTCATAATGATCTTCCGCTAGTTTATTCAAGAATCGAAATCTATTAGCTCTAGAGGGAGGCTCGGAAAGAAGTGACAACTTACTCGAGTCCCAATGAATATTTGATTTTGAAATTTCGGCTCTCAATTCAACAATCTCTCCTTCCGTAAGCCGGTCACGATTATTTCCTTGTGGAATATCATCTTGTTGGGGGTTGGAGGAAGATTCTCCCCTTTGCTTTCTTCTCCTCTTTTGAGGATTTCTTCCAGTGAATTGATGGGGTGCCATGAAAACAAGATGAATTTGAGTAATATAAGCTCAAGGATTAAACAATTAGAGAGATAATGAGATATTTTGTGAGAATTTTGGAGAGGGAGAGGGTTAGGGTTCGAAGTTTTTGAAATAGAGAATGAAAGAAAATACCCCTGTTTCAATAAAAAGGCCTTACGCGTAATGATTTGTAATGACCTGTTGACCGGTCGGCGTGGTACATCGCCGACTGATACATTGGGTACCGATTTGATGCGATTTTCATTTCGAGAATTTTCCAAAATTCGATTTTCACCCCAAAATTTTTAAAACTTTGCAAAAAGATAATTTTGGACCATATCCAACAAATACGGGTTTCGGGAAAACATATATTCGAGAAAATCGAGACTTAACAAGTAGTGCCCTTTTAAGAAAATATTTGCAAAATCATTTAGGGGCACTTAGGGGTTAAAATGAAATATCTTGAAAGATATGTGCATAAGCATAATGTCGAGCTCTAAGACAAATACGAGTGAACATACCTCGATAGTTTAAGAAGCTTGATGATGAAATAGCCAATGAATATGAGATATATATCCTACACAATTCTTAGACAAAATTTGCACAAAAAAAAAAAAAAAACACAAGTGTAGGCAAGTAATAGGAGATATAAAAAAAATGCTTATGCTATAAAAATACATAAGAGATAATAAACCACATAGGTCTAATTTAATCCACAAGAGTTTTAGAATTTTCATGCAAAGTCTTCTTTAAAAAAATTTTGAAACTCACAAATATATTGAAGACTTAAATTAAAAATAAATACTTGAAAACTCATTTTGCATTTAAGACACAAATAAAAACATGCATAAATTAAAATAAAATGCATATATAAATGTGGAGATACGGTTTACCAATTACGCCCGTTTCCATGGGTTGTGCCGTTCCCATTGTTGATGATATCTTCCCCCGAGAGGTCACTTTGTTGATGGTGACTTCTTTGATTACTCCATTTCCAAGGTTTGTTGCCTTCCCATTGTTGAGAGTCTCTTCTTCTTTGAAAATCATCTTGTTGATGATGCTTTTGCCATTTCCAAGGATTGTGTTCTTCCCATTTTTGATTATATCCTCTTCTTGGAAATTGGCTTTGTCGAAAATAGTTTCTCCTTCTTTGATCAAATGAAACGGTCATTTGATGCCTTCTTGGCGGTATGAATTTTCTTGATCATTATTTTAGGGTACCTAATATGGCATTATTTTGTGGTACCCTCAAGTGTTTGGGTCCTTTAGGATTAGCTTTGAGACTTTTAGGTCTCCAATAATGATTAGAGCTATTTCTAACCCGACAAGTATTAGTCGTATGACCCTTTTTACCGCAATAGAAGCATGTAATAATTCTAGGAGCATAATGACTTGATCCTTTTTTATATGATTAACAACATTAGGCTTATGATCAAGTCATTTATCACAATTATGAATATCAACAATATTGAACATTTTATTGGTACTCAAGTTTAATTTTGATAAATCATTTTTCAAGCAATTAATATCCTCAACAAGAGTACTATTTTCTTTCTCAAGGTTTCTAACCTTGTCAAGAGTGGTGGTGTGAGCACATGATAGTGATTCATAGGAAGTAAATAAACTACCCTTATCATTTTTCAAAACAATGAATTCCTTTTTCAAATTTTTGTATTTAACAAGTAAGTTTTGGAATTCATCTTGTAGCTCATCATAATCATTTTGCAAATCACTATATTCATTTTGCAATTTATTGTCATAAGTAGAAGGTTTAGAACTTACCTCATTTTCTTGAAGCCCATAAGACAATGTTCAACTTCTTCATGGTTGAAAGTTGTAAGAGGTTTGTTCCTTAGATTTGAACTTGAATTCCTTTGAGAAGTAGATGCTTTTGTTTGACTCCTTTCATTCGCAAATACTCCATAGATGGCTTCTAATTTTTGCCATACTTCATGTGCCGATTTTATTCCTACAATATGTTCATATTCCAAATTAGTAAATGAACAATACAAGATATTGAGTGATTTACCGTTTAAGGAGATGATTTTCTTCTCTTCATCATTGAGCTTTTTGAAGCCTTTTGAGGTGTGTGGTGTATCTTTCATCGGAATGGATTCTCCATTTATGACGGTGTTCCAAATGTCGAACCCGCAACCTTGTAAGTAGCATTCCATTCTTTCTTTCCAAAAATTAAAATTTTTGGAGTCAAATAGTGGTGGCTTGGTGGTGGAGGTGCCGGATAGATGAGCTTCGTTCGTAGCCGACGATCGTTTCTCTTCACTCGCGATGTGAAACGAGCTTTCCAAATAGTTTGGCTCTGATACCACTTGTAAGTCCAAGCGGCTACGATAACCTAGAAGGGGTTGAATAGATTATCTCCATCTTTTCGATTTCGCCCTCTTTTTCGAACAAAATGCTCAAACACAATAATAAAGGTGCAGAATGTAAACAACACACGTCGATTTATAGAGGTTCAACCCACCTAGGGCCTAATTCTCTACCACCCCAGTATATCCGGGATGGATTTCAAAAAGAAAAAAGATTTTATTAATTTACCACAAATTAATACAACACCAACTTACAACAACACCTTGAAGAGCACCACACTCTTCTTCAACACCACCTTTGAGATTACCACAATCTCACTTGAAGATTACCACAATCTTCCTTCAATGGCACCTTGTGAAGATTACCACAATCTTCAACCTTGAAGAATACCAAATTCTTCAACACCTCAATAAGAAGATCACCACAATCTTCTTGCACCTATCACCTAGATCATCCAAGTGTGTTCTTACCACAAGAACACTCACAAGGATATCTTGTGTTGAATGATGACCAAAAATCAAGATTACAACTCAATAATGAATATTACAATTTGAGTGCAAAGTGTAATCAAGAATAGCCTAGACCTCAAGGATGTGAAAGTGATAAACTAGGCAAAATTTACAAGAAGAATAATAACAATGAAGAACAAATATTTGCTTGAAGTGTATCTTGTTGTGTTGTATCTCAATTGTTGTTTTTGTTGCTCCAAAACTTCCTCTATTTATAGGAGATGTTTGATCAAGCATAGACTCCTCTTGGGGATTGAAAATCAACAGAAAAATAGAATTAAAATCAAGAATATAGCTGTTAGAAATCAATCCCACATTTTAAGGAAATGTGTCTGCTGTCAAACGGTCATATTTTTGCTGTCAAAGCACAGGGCGACCGGTCGCACAGAAATAGAAGATTTGAAAAACACATTGAAAAATACAACAGGGCGACCGGTCGACATAGGCTTCGACCGGTCGACCCTTGTCTCAACCGGTCCCCCTCAATCATTTTGCAAGGTTTCGAGTTTACTGTTTATTTGTGAGGTTGCGAGGCACCGATCGCACGGGGCGGCCGGTCGGCGGCACCGGTCGACCCCCGACCGGGTCGACCCCTGGGCGACCGGTCGACCCCTGGGCGGCCGGTCGACCTGCCCAATTTCACCTCGGAGTTCAATTTCATTTGGACGTACTCTTGGTGCGAGGTTGCCTATAGGGCGGACCAGGTCGACCTCGAGGCAGAAATATTGTCCAATTTTATCGAAAATGAAACTCAAGAAATACTCGAAAATATGTTAAAAATATTTTAAACCAATCGGGAGTATTTAGACAACATTTAGGAAACTTGTTTTGAAGTGAAAATTTATAAACATAAAATCATTAGAAGTGTTGTCCAATTTTATCTAAAGTAAAACTTGAAGAAATACTCCGAAAAATATTAAAACCATTTTAAATCATTTAGGAGTATTTGGACAACAATTAAAAACATTGTTTTGGTGTAAAAATAAAATCATCAAAATTAAGATAAAAACATATATCAAACAAAAGTTTCTTATTATTTTTATTATTATTATTATTATTTATCAAGTGGAACAATTAACATTTTCGGTTTAAATTGTCTTAAAGTTGAATCTAACAAGAAGTTATTAAGATACCTGTTTCACCATCAACCAATCAAACTTAACATAAACAAAGCACACAACAACCAGGTGGCTTAGCCTTTGGCCACCACAAGCAATTGATTGTGGGGTGGAGGTCGGGGTTCAAATCCCTGCTCCATCAAATTGCTCCCCAGGGCATATGCGGTAGTGAAGATTTGGTGGGAACTCATCTTGAATAACATCCGTGTGGGTTCGATTCGGGAGAGATCGTTATTAGTAGATTTGGGGTCGAATATAATTGTTCTCTTTACAGGAGGATCGGTTGTACGTCGGCGAGACCACTGTCGAACAACGCCTTGCGGTGCATGCACATCCGCGGTTTACCTTGGCGGCAAGATGAGGAGCGGACTGTTATCCTCGGGCATAGTCGGGCGTAAGCTGGAAGGCGAGTTATAAAAAAAAAAAAGCACACAACATATACAAATCTGCTATAAGTATGCAATGAATGAAATCGATTTGTTAATTTTCTTTTAATAATATTCTTTTAAGGAATTTGTACCCACTTTAATAGTCTTTGCTTTTTGGTTGCTCGATTAGTGAATCCACATAGCTCCCATGAATCTCCGGTTTAAATCCAGGTAAATTTGTTTGATCTTGGCCTTGAAGAAAAGTGGGCACCGATGGTAAAGAAGGGATAAGCATGGAAGAGATAATAGTATAGGCTAGTGTTGTGTGGATAATGCTGAAAATAGATTAGGATTAGATGTGAGTAGCTTTTAAAAGCCTTTTAATGGGTAGGCTGGATTGGGCCAAGTCAGTTGGGTCATAAATTGGGCTATGCTTATCACTTTAACTGAAAAATTAAGTGTACTAAGTAATGATATAGACTGGTATATGGGTTGAGTGCTTTGGTCAAAAATCTAAAACTAAATCACAATAATCGTTCTGAAATCCTAAATTGTCCAAATATACTAAAATATTTTTTTTATTTGTTTATTACAATATTACAATGGTTATCCAAAAGTGGGGTGTTACATGCCCAATATGAAATTTGAAGGATATTTTTCATTTATGGAATTTCATAGATGTTTAGAGAATTCCATAGAGTTGATCATGGATTACATCAAATGCTAATAGAATTTTATACTATGGAATCAGGTAGATTTTAATAGATATTAGTGGAATTATCTGGATATTATAAAAAAATATAATCAGCGAATTTTTATGAAGATAGTAACATAACTTCATGAGCATACAAAAAAAATCAAAGAAAGTCATTAAAAAAAAATTATAGTTTCATAAACATTACAAAAAATATAATTTAAAATTGTCTAAATATGAAATAGTTCCTTAAACAACGATTATTAAAATAGTTATTCAACCAACAACAAATTGACGATCAAAATTTTACCATAAATTTTAGTTCATGTATTTTAACACAAATTAAGGACACACCTTTACAACTCACCGATGTTGTTGGTTGATGTCGCCAAAGCTTACAGAGGAACGAGACTTGTATATCTTCTTTGGTTTACCTTAATCCAAATCTGAAATGACCCTGAAATGATAAAAAAGAAGTATTGGATATCTGAAAATGATGTTTCTTCTTCAATTAATAACTAAGAGCATTTTAGACAATCTGAAATTTTATCTACACAATTTGTAATGCCGGACATTATATCGACATAACTTTTCAAATTTATACCTTTATCTATATCCATACACCAAATTATACCAACATATAATCCATGAATAGTGCAACCCTATTCTATCATATAATCCATTCAATAAAAACAAAAAAATAATAAAATGAGCCCTTTAATTTATGTTTGGAGTTTAATTGTAATAAAGATGTGTTAGATAAAGCAACCAAAAAGGGATAATTACATTAAACCCTTCAGCCTTTCATGTTTATCTACTTTACCTATTAAACTTTTAGTTGTAACAAAATACACTCTGAACTATATATTTTTTTGCAGTTTGCTCTCTATGGATAATTTTACCCTTAGAATTTTGTTTTGCTTAGAAAATAGCAATAGTCAATTACAAACATATCAGACTCATCATGATTTCATATAAAAAATTAATATTTCCTTAAATTTATTAATTTCATGAATACACAGAGGCTCTAATACCATTTTCTAGGATCATAAAACAAAATGAACATAATTTTACAGGAGAAGTAAATTTGAAAATTATAGATTAAGTGCAACAATTCACAAAGTTTAGGAGGTTAAGTAGAACAATTCAAAATTAAATGTAGAGATGTTAAACCATTTAAACCGGACAAAAAGATGGTTAAGATATCCAATTAATAACACCTTCTAGTATATAAACTAGATAAAATATGATTTATTATCTATGTGGGATAAGACAAATAACCTTTCATCTCCCTTTACATAATGCACATTTTGTATGGCTAATTTCGTGTATTAATTTCTCATTCACCAAAATTCGGTTTTGAGAAATAAAAAATATTACGAACATCTACTCGAAACGTAGATTAATAATGTATAATTTAATTCCTCTAGAATTAAATATTTAGCCACCGAAAAATTTGGTCAAAGTCGGGTCGACACCCACTTTATCAAAACCAAAATTTTCAACATATAGCAAATTTCTTAAATGGACTTTTGAATCCAAAGTCGATTTTCATAATAACAATTGCCGGTGGTTAACTTAGAATAATTTACAAATTCCATTTGAATTGGGGGAATTGGGAGGGGATTTGGAATGAGGGATTTGAACTCAATAGCTAAATCTACACTCTTGTTTGACATAAAAATTTAAATTAATGGATTTCAAATCTTTCTTTAAGATAAAAACATATATCAAACAAAAGTTTCTTATTATTTATTATTATTATTATTATTATTATTATTATTATTTATCAAGTGGAACACTTAACATTTTCAGTTTAAATTGTCTTAAAGTTGAATCTAACAAGAAGTTATTAAGATACCTGTTTCACCATCAACCAATCAAACTAAACATAAACAAAGCACACAACAACCAGGTGGCTTAGCCCACCTGGCCACCACAAGCAATTGTGGAGTGGAGGTCGGGGTTCAAATCCTGCTCCATCAAATTGCTCCTGGGGCATATCGAGTTGGTGAAGATTTGGTGGGAACTCATCTTGAATAACATCCGTGTGGGTTCGATTCGGGAGAGATCGTTATTAGTAGATTTGGGGGTCGAATATAATTGTTCTCTTTACAGGAGGATCACGGTTGTCGTCGTCGAGACCACTGCCGAACACGCGATGCATGCACATCCGCGGTTTACCTTGCAGCGGCGGCAATGAGGAGGCGGACTGTTATCCTCGGGCATAGTCGGGCGTAAGCACAGGAAAGCTGAGTTATAAAAAAAAAAAAGCACACAACATATACAAATCTGCTATAAGTATGCAATGAGAAATCGATTTGTTAATTTTCTTTTAATAATATTCTTTTAAGGAATTTGTACCCACTTTAATAGTCTTTGCTTTTTGGTTGCTCGATTAGTGAATCCACATAGCTCCCATGAATCTCGGTTTAAATCCGGTAAATTTGTTTGATCTTGGCCTTGAAGAAAAGTGGGGCACCGATGGTAAAGAAGGGATAAGCATGGAAGAGATATTAGTATAGGCTAGTGTTGTGTGGATAATCTTTGAAAATAGATTAGGATTAGATGTGAGTAGCTTTTAAAAGCCTTTTAATGGGTATTTGCTGGATTGGGCCAAGTCGGTTGGGTCATAAATTGGGCTATGCTTATCACTTTAATGAAAAATTAAGTGTACTAAGTAATGATATAGTGGTATATGGGTTGAGTGCTTTGGTCAAAAATCTAAAACTAAATCACAATAATCGTTCGAAATCTAAATTGTCCAAATATACTAAAATATTTTTTTTATTTGTTTATTACAATATTACAATGGTTATCCAAAAGTGGGGTGTTACATGCCCAATATGAAATTTGAAGGATATTTTTCATTTATGGAATTTCATAGATGTTTAGAGAATTCCATAGAGTTGATCATGGATTACATCAAATGCTAATAGAATTTTATACTATGGAATCGGGGTAGATTTTAATAGATATATTAGTGGAATTTTACGGATATTATAAAAAAATATAATCGCGAATTTTTATGAAGATAGTAACATAACTTCATGAGCATACAAAAAAAATCAAAGAAAGTCATTAAAAAAATTATAGTTTCATAAACTTTACAAAAATATAATTTAAAATTGTCTAAATATGAAATAGTTCCTTAAACAACGATTATTAAAATAGTTATTCAACCAACAACAAATTGGCGATCAAAATTTTACCATAAATTTTAGTTCATGTATTTTAACACAAATTAAGGACACACCTTTACAACTCACCGATGTTGTTGGTTGATGTCGCCAAAAGCTTACGGAGGAGCGAGACTTGTATATCTTCTTTGGTTTACCTTAATCCAAATCGAAATGACCACTGAAATGATAAAAAAGAAGTATTGGATATCCGAAAATGATGTTTCTTCTTCAATTAATAACTAAGAGCATTTTAGACAACTCGAAATTTTATCTACACAATTTGTAATGCCAGACATTATATCGACATAACTTTTCAAATTTATACCTTTATCTATATCCACACACCAAATTATACCAACATATAATCCATGAATAGTGCAACCCTATTCTATCATATAATCCATTCCAATAAAAACAAAAAAAAAATAATAAAATGAGCCCTTTAATTTATGTTTGGAGTTTAATTGTAATAAAGATGTGTTAGATAAAGCAACCAAAAAGGGATAATTACATTAAACCCTTCAGCCTTTCATGTTTATCTACTTTACCTATTAAACTTTTATTTGTAACAAAATACACTCTGAACTATATATTTTTTTGCAGTTTGCTCTCTATGGATAATTTTACCCTTAGAATTTTGTTTTGCGTAGAAAATAGCAATAGTCAATTACAAACATATCAGACTCATCATGATTTCATATAAAAAATTAATATTTCCTTAAATTTATTAATTTCATGAATACACTGAGAGGCTCTAATACCATTTTCTAGGATCATAAAACAAAATGAACATAATTTTCTGAGGGAGAAGTAAATTTGAAAATTATAGATTAAGTGCAACAATTCACAAAGTTTAGGAGGTTAAGTAGAACAATTCAAAATTAAATGTAGAGATGTTAAACCATTTAAACAGGACAAAAAGATGGTTAAGATATCCAATTAATAACACCTTCTAGTATATAAACTAGATAAAATATGATTTATTATCTATGTGGGATAAGACAAATAACCTTTCATCTCCTTTACATAATGCACATTTTGTATGGCTAATTTCGTGTATTAATTTCTCATTCACCAAAATTCAGTTTTGAGAAATAAAAAATATTACGAACATCTACTCGAAAGCGTAGATTAATAATATATAATTTAATTCCTCTAGAATTAAATATTTAGCCACCGAAAAATTTGGTCAAAGTCGAATTCGACACCCACTTTATCAAAACCAAAATTTTCAACATATAGCAAATTTCTTAAATGGACTTTTGAATCCAAAGTCGATTTTCATAATAACAATTGCGGTGGTTAACTTAGAATAATTTACAAATTCCATTTGAATTGGGGGAATTGGGAGGGGATTTGGAATGAGGGATTTGAACTCAATAGCTAAATCTACACTCTTGTTTGACATAAAAATTTAAATTAATGGATTTCAAATCTTTCTTTAAGTTTTAGTTTACTCCATTTGGATTGATAGATTTGGAGCTAATGATTTCAAATTCATAATAACAAATCCGTTGTGGTTGTTTGGATGAAGTCATTCTATAATGGATTTCAAATTCATGGAAGCTATTTTGGAGTCATTTTGGAGGGTTTCAAATTTATCCTAGATTGAGTGCATGTTGTCACGCCCTGACGGGAACATGGCGATGATCAATAACTTAAACGTAAATAAACCAATCGATCTAGTCAAGCATCAAGCATAAACCCAAATAAAGCGAGTAAAGTAGCGTGGATTAAGTACAATTTAAAACATCAAGTATCCGAATTACACCTCAAATACATAAACTTAAATTGTCAAAAGGTCCTATGCCCTCAAATTACATCTTAAAGAGAAGAAAAGAAAGGTCCATGAACGATGTGAGGATTCCCAAAAGTCGGAAAACACGGAAGAGATCACTCAGTGGCTTAGTGCATCATCACATAATCTTCATCGGCCGTTTAAAAATATGAGGGTGTGAGACAAAAATTCTCAGTGGATGAGTGATCATGTGAAGTGTGGTGATATATATAAATGCAAGAAAATTGTTATGTAAAAAATGCGTGAGTTATGATGCGTGTATCACACACAGCTCGCAAGCAACATGATATTAAAAACAATATACTTATACAATTTTGATGAAAAGAGTTCATGTACATACAAGCACTATGTGTGAATTCAAGCAGGTCAAGTAGTCGTTGCGTACTAAGTGTAGTGCCAACCCAAGCAAGTATTTCGGTCCGAGTAACTCCAGAATCGTGTGGATTAGACAACGATTCATTCGTTCTACCTTGTGACTCCCCAAGCAAGATGACCCATAGGCACGACAATCCAACAAGTATTTGCAAGGCTTGCAAAGCCCGGATTATCATAATCGCGATTATACCTCAAGTACTACGACCTACTTCTTCCATTGGACACTCCGTCGCGAGGTGGGATTAGGGCGATGGGGCGAGAAAGTGGAATAGCGGCCGAGCTGCCCGGTTCCATCGATTGGTCCACTCCGGAGTGAGCTCGACACACAAAGTTGACTCAGGCAAGAATAAATACACGGATATAATATGTCAACAAGGCAGTCGAGTATAATATATCAAGAAAGCAGTTTAAGTATAATTATGCGAAATTTTGCATGTGGCGTCTATCAGCATTGGCAGAGTAATTATTGGATGAGGTTAATTATCGGGAAGATAAATAATCTTCAATGGTTTGGTAATTTAGGTGGGATGTAAGTCCCGTTGTAAGTTCAAGGTCACAAGGCGAGGAAGTCGCCCCGCGAAAAGCGTATTATCCGGTCACGGGGATCCATTAAATCACAGAAAATTTTAAGAAAACTAAATTTATAAATAAATATATATAGTTCAATAGTACCAGGGCTATAATAAAGGAAAATAATTAATTTGAGGTCCTTGTTAAAAAATATTTACAATAGCCCCGTTTTGGAAAAAAACTAGTCTTTATCGGGTTTAAAATTGAATAAGTTTTTGTCTCAACCTCAAAATATTATAAGGTCAGTTTCTAAATTCTCCAAATTGTCCAGAGATTCAGGTTTTTAAAAGTTTGGGGCGAGTTTTTGGTAAATTTCCATTTTGGCCCTAAATTTGTCAAAATTATCATTTTAGGCCCCGAGTTTAAAATATTCGGATCTCACAAATTGGAAGAGCTTTTGATGTGATTCTAATTTAAAAATATCACTAAGGTCAGTAGGTTATTGGAACAAAAGCAGTTTTAAAAAGGTACGAGTTTAGGTCCCTTAACTTTTAAAAATTCTATTTTAGTCCAATTTTTAAGTTTTTATCCTTAAGGCTTATTAGAGGTCCAATTGTTATGAAATTTGAACCATGAGTCAAAAATATTGTAAATTATAGTTTAAGGTATTTTTCCAGGTACATAGACTATATAAGTCCTGAAAATTTCATTTTGGTCCTTAAGTTTAGTATTTTACATTTTGGTCCCTCAATTTTACAAAATTGCATTTCTTAACTTAAAATATTTTGATTTTTGGAATACATTTAAAATATGTTATTTACAGTCCTTAAAAGTTAGAGTTTTCAAAACTTTAAAAGTGGAGCTGGTATAGTTTCAAAATTTGCATTTTAGCCCTTAAACTTTCAAAATTTTACAATCTAGTCCTTGGGCTTTCAAGAGTTGATTTTTATTATCTCAAAACCTTTAAAACTTTAATATTATTTCAAAATGTCATTTTTAAACATAATTACAGAGGGGTGCCTTAAGTTTTATTTCCTTGCATTTAAGTCCACCAATTTGCCAATTTTGCATTTAAGGTCCAAAAATTATAATTTAGCCAATTATGCATGAAATTTCCAGATTATAAGGCAATTAAAACATGAATAGTAAGTGCATGAACATGCATATACACCTCATACAAGAATTTATCACATAAATCATTAAATTGCACATGCATGCACCTAATTTGCAATAATTGGAAATTCTAAGCATCACTTGAGAAATTTTGAAATTCGCAACATAAAAGGTACATGCATTACATAAACATATATATATATATATATATAAATATATATATATATATCTCAAGTCTTTCAAAATACTACATGCATTTTTTCAAAAATTGCTAGAGGATTAAAAGGTTTTTCCACCCACCTTGTCTAGTTGGTTGTTTTGGTGAAAAGGAGAGATGATCACAACTTAAAATGTCAACCTCACTTAGGTCAGCCCCTAAGTAAAGTAATACAAAAAAAAATGAAGTTAGAAAATTTGAGAATTAAAACAAGAAGAAAGAAGAAGGAAGAAATGGCCAAGCGCTTACCTTGTGTAGTGGGAATTTTAGTCAAGTAGGAGGTCTCAAAAATAATTATCTTTATCACCCTCAAACAAGGCTTCCAAGGTCAGTCCCTAAACCTCCAAAAATAAAAATGGTGGAGTCAAATATTCGAATTTTTAAGAAAAAGATGAACAAGGTGCTACAAACCCAAATTCTTACCTTGTAGTCTAGTTTCTTCAATTAAATCTTGAAGTCCTCTTCAAGATAGTCTCAAGTCTCTAAAGTTCTTCAAGTTGAGAGCCTCTAAGTACCTCAAAGAAGAAAATAACAAAAAAAATTAGAAGAAGTAAGAAGGCTTCAAGATAATAAGAGGAGATTGAACAAGATGAAAATTTTTCTTACCTTGGTGCTAGCTATGGATCGAACTTTTGGTGGAGGTAGAGGAGGAGATTTCTTTTTTTTTGACTAAGTATGTAAAGTAGATGAAGATAAGAAGAAGAAGAGAGAAGTAGGAGGATTTTAGAGAGAAGGAGGAGAAGTTGGCTAATTATGAGATGAAGAGTGATGAAATTTAAATCAATTTTTGGTCATCTAAGGCCTTACGGCCGATTGTGAGTGAGAGAGCAAGAGAAGAGAGTTGTTTTTCTTGGTCAAGGCTTGTAAAATGTTGTTGCATGGGAAACATTAGGCTTGGTCAAGGTATGGGCAAGAATGAAATGTGTTAGTAAGGGATGGGTGTTAGAGGAAATTTAAGGAGAATGTTGGGTGAGTAGGTTGGGTATTGGGATTTGTAGGAAGAGTTAAATAAAAACTGTGTGTGTAGGATTTTTGGGTATTGATTTTGTGTATGTGTATAAGAATTGAGAGATATTTCTACACCAAAATTTGCACATGGCCGTCCACTCCTATGTCACTTTTGGTATCCATATATTTTTTTTGTCCTAAAATTGATGATAATATGTGTATAATATCAATCTCCAAAAATTAATAATGATTCCCATAATCACTTATAAGTCTCATGATAACTTATTCTAAATCAAATTCTTATTTCTATAGGATATATGTCACTAAAAGAATTAGGTCTTTTAAAATCCTAAGGTGTCTAATAAATACACAAATAGCAATAATGATCAATCAAGTGATCATTAAACATAGATTAGAAAATAATAAATGATCAATAGTTAAATAAGTAGTTGATAAAAAATAAAGTGAAATAAAATGCGAAAATATTATTAACATTTATCCATCAAAATGACGCGATAAAGTAGTCACGAATAATACATAGTCGATACACGACAATAAATACACGCGAACACAATCGAGAATCGAGAGCTTCACGTCCTCCCTTCCTTAAAAGAATTTGGTCCCCAAATACCCTTCAGAATAGCTCGGGGTATTGATTTCTTAGGTCTTCCTCCATCTCCCACGTAGCGTCTTTGTCCCGGTTATGGTTCTTCCATACCACTTTAACCATCGGAATTTCTCTCTTTCACAGTTGATGTATCGTCGAGTCAATAATCGAATCGGCTTCTCGGTGTAGGATCGTTCTCCATCGGAGGAGGAGTATCATGTGTGATGAGTTGCTCGGGATCCGGTCGATACTTCTTCAACCTCGAGACATGAAATACATCGTGCATTCCCCTTTTGTGATGGTAGTTGAGTCGGTAAGCTAACTTCGATCCTCTTTAGTATCTTATAAAGGTCAGGCATATCTTGGAATCGGCTTACCTCCTTTTTTCGGATTAATTAACCTTTTTCGTGGTGAGAGCACTAAGAATACTTCATCTCGACTTTAAATTCCAAATCCTTCATTCTCTTATCCACGTAACTCTTCCTGGCGACGACTACGGCCGTACGTATCTGTTCTTGATTATTCGACCTTCTCCATGGCCTCTGAACTAAGTTAACCTTTGGGATTGATAGTGACTTTCGTTTCCCTTTTGGAGTCCATTGATCATCGATCTCCCAGTGTAGCAGGGATCTACACTTCCCCCTAGAAAAAGTACCCCTGAGGTTTGACCTAATTACAAAAAAACCCAACTAACTTTAAAACTTACAAAAAGTACCCCACGAGGTTTGATTTAGTGTTAAAATTAAGGGGTAATGCAATGATTTTACAAATATGAAGGGGATTTTGAAATATATTTCAAACCTCGGGGGTACTTTTTGTAAATTTTAAAGTTAGTAGGTTTTTATAACTAGGTCAAACCTCGGTGTACTTTTTGTAATTATCCCTTAAAATTATTCACGAAATTAAGTAAGTTAGAACGTTTAGATGTGATCAAGTCATAGTGGTTGCTTACGAAAGTGTGGCGCAAACAATATTAGTTCAAATGATTGCACGCGAAAGTGTGGCGCCAACCATCAGCGCTTATACGACGAGGCGTGTCGATCAAACATCGGCTCTCTTGACGGATCACTTTATCCCTCTAATGGATAGGGTAGGGGCCATTATTCCAGAAGGCAGCGTCTCCACAGTGGGGCCGGCTAAGCGGGAGCTGTTATAATTATGATTATATCCATACTATGATCTAATCGCCCGTTAGACTCTCTGTCGACTCGAGGTTGGGATTTGGACGATGAAGGCCGGTATAGGATTGCGAATTGACCCGTCCCATACATAACTTATTCATTCCCCAGGCAGTCGAGAGGTTATCTCAATTAAGAGAATTTTAGCAAGCCAGTTAGAAAAACCGGAGTGATCTTAGTCACACTTTTGTGTCCGGTATTGAATTTGACTAAGTTTAAATTCGCGGTCTAATTATCGGGTGGATAATCTTGTCGGAGAGGATATTTGGTTTGCTATATTATGCATAAGTCCGTATTCAATATTAGAGATTTATTCGAGTGAGGAAGTTCCCTTAATGATCGTATATTTATTCGGATATGTAAACTGAATTTGAAAATATAAATTTTCTAGGTCCTTAGTAATTTTATTTTGAAAATATATCCTTTCACTAAAAAGGTATTTTCTTATCGGGTTTTAAAAATTCAATAAGTCTCAATCCCAGACTCGAAAAGAGGCAAGGTTAGTTCTAAATTTTCTAAAAATTCAGAAGGTTGAATTTTCAGAGACTAGAAGTCGGACTTTTGAAATTTGTAGATTAACCTCAATTTTCCAAAATTACGTTTTTCAACCCGATATTTTAAAATAGGTATCTCATAAACAGGGAAGGGTTTTAATGTGATTCCAAGCTTAAAATTTTCCTTAGGAAAGTACTATTTTGAGGTAAAAATAGTTATGAAAATTTCACAAGTTAGGTACCCCTATTTATGAAAATTATATTTTTAGCCCAAAAATGATCTTGTCGTTAAGGACTTGTTTCAAGTCTGATTTTTATGAAATTTGAACTAAGGGTCCAAAATATTATAATAATTAAGTCAGAAAATTTTTGGGTCACAGAGACTGTCCTATTTCTGAAAATTACATTTTGGTCCATTATGTTTTAAAATTTTATATTTTAGTGTCGAGTTTGTTCTTTATTGCATTGTCTTGACCCGAAGGGTCTCCAGATTTTTTCGGGTCACTTAATATGAAAAAATTTTCAGTGTTTTAAATTCAAAATTTATGAAATTACCGGGGGTCCTTTTACAATTTTAATAATTATATTCTAGGCCCTATATTTTACAATAATTGTAAAAATGGCCCAAGTTCGGATTTTTTCTACCAAGTCACAAGTTCAAAATTAATATTACATATAAAAATTAATATTTCATATTTCTAAATCATATTTGGACATGCATAATAGTAAAACACTTCAAAACATAATCTTAGACAATTTTAACTACCATTTTGCAAGTAAAAAAATCATGCTCATCATTTTTTTTTGGAAAATCCTTAGGAAAAAATACTAAAAATTCATGTAAAATTTCATGTATACTAATAAGGTCACATAATCATGCATTTATACAAAGAAAAATGAGAGATTTTATCGAAAATTTTGCCCCCACCTCTTAGTCTTGGTAGCAAAATATTCTAGGTACTTTCTCCCCTTTAGTATCACCCTCTCAAGGTCTTAAGGTCCTTAGGGCAGCCTCTAAGTAGAGAGAATGGTGTCAAAAAGAAAGGAAGTTGGAGAGCAAAAGGAAATAAAAAAACAAACTCTAGCATAGAAGGTTCTTACCTTGAGTCTAGCTTCTTGAAACTCTTTCTAAAACGCAACTCCAAGCTTATTTTCCTCAATAATTTTTGGCCCCCCTCTCTCTAGCTACAAGAAGTGAAATTTTCAAGTTAAATATTGAAAAGAAAAGGCTTGACTTTTAGGAAAGAAGATTGAAATGAGAGAGGAGAATTCGTACCTATTTCTCCACAATTTTCGGCTTTTTTGAAGTGGTGGAGAGAACAGTTTTTTTTTTGGAAGATGGTTGAGTGAGTTGAAAATGGAGGAAGGGAATTTGATTTGGTTTAAGTTGAATCTTCACTTCCTCATGAGAGGCCTAGTCCCCCTTTCCCACCCCTCTCCCCGGTACTCATGGTAATTTTGGAAGCTTGAAAATTTGGGGCTCATGCTTGTGTGGTAATTGGTAAGGTTGTCTTGGGAGGGAGGAAGGCTTGCATGCCTTAAGGAGAATAAGACAAAAAACGATGATGGCTTGCTTTCCCCTCTCTTGACCGTCCACAATTTATTTTATATATATAATTTGTGATAATTAAGTCCCCTTATCACATCTCCAATCTTCCTTATCCTTTTTCTTATAGTCTAGTCTACTTATACAAGCCAAATTTTATATATATACCACTTATAGATAAGTTACCTTAAATTTCTATAGTTGGGTTTAATAAAATTCTAATGTACAAGCTAATCAAATAATATGCCTAGAAAATAATTAGTAATTAGCGATTAGTAATTAAATAAAATAATAAAAATTAAGTAGTCAAGTATTAAAGAAATTCAAAATTAATGTTGCATTTCATTAATAAAAATAATGTGACACCTAGCCATGTAGTACATCATCCGGCAACATTATAAAATTCGAATAAAAAGCTAAGTAAAAGTTGGGGCCACACGGATATGCTAATTATATATATAGATTTCAGTTATAATTGTACCTTAATTTTACTTAATAATCTAAATATTACTACCCTGTAAACTTCTAATTATATTAGCTGAATTCAGTTTGTTTTAAAATATTTAAAAGTTTGGTAATTAATTATTAAAATGTGATATGCTAATTATATATACTAATTTAAGCTTTAATTGTGTTTTAATTTTATAGTAATATAAATATAGATTATTAATATGTAAATATCTAGTTATAATAACTGAATTCATAGTTTTTATATTTAAAAGTTTGATAATTAATTATTGATATGCTAATTATTATAACATGGCATCGAGCGGCATATCATCTTTTCTCTTGCCCGGTGGTAGGACCGCACATTAAGTGATTTATTATTCCCTTAAAATCCAAATCAAGACTCAACTGTAATATCAAGCTAGAGAGTCACGCTTTGCGAGTTGATTATTCGTTGTAAACTTATAATTTGGGACGAAGCACCCATGATGCACAAGTATTGTTTTCAACCACTGGAAAATGTTACGAGATATTTTAAAGTTAGTCAACCCATCGGGTTACGATCGCCATTTGGAGGAAAAACCATTGTGTTTGGTGGAGGCTTGAGACAAATATTGCATGTTATACCTAAAGGAAGTTAGCAAGATATTGTAAATGCAATGATTAATTCATCGTGTTTGTGGAAAGATTATACGATTTTGAGGCTGACTAAGAACATATATCTTCAAACCCTATTTACGGCCCGATGATTATACGAATTTAGAGAATTTGTTTGAATGGATCGCAATCATTAGAGACGGAACAATTGGAAGAGCAAATAATGGTTGTCCCATTATTGATATACCTAAAAATATTACGCTCGAATCATCTAATGATCCAATTACAACTATTGTAGAAAGTACATATCCAATGTTTAAAGATGCCCTTTGGTGATCGACATACTTAAAGAAATAGTTATCTTGCACGGCCAAGGATGTTGTTTAGTCAATAAATCAATATATGGCGTCCTTAAACTCATCCAGAAAATAAGTATTTTCTTATAACCATTGTAGAAATTAGAAACAAATTTTTTGATTGTGACATTATTGGCTCGATCGTAGTAATATCCCATGTTTTCATGTTTTTTGCTATTTTTAGATACAAAATTTAAATGATAATCGAATTACCATGCTTCTTGTGTAGGCGAGCGAAAAAATAATTTTTTTTGTTGATTTGAATTAGTGCTATGATAACACTCGTATGTGTTTTTACGTAGCATGACTTGATTAGTTAAAAGCAGAATATATATCCATTTTTATTTTTCAAAACATATTTGATTGGTGGATGCATATACATGGATAACCCAAACAAAAGTTGTAACTCCCGATTTGCAAATATATTTGAAAGTTAACTTTCATTTAGGAGTTACTATTTTAGAAAATTTACGAGTTGAAATCCAAATTATTTTTTTTATAACAAAATAGGAATCAAGTTTCTCCAAACCGACATTTAATATTCCTTTAAGATTTTAACACCAACAACTAGTAATTCACATAAACTCGCTCTCACGTACGCAAATTTATCATAAATAAACAGCGGAAATAGTTTCTACACAAATTTCAACTCACAACTCGACACATTACTTTTACAAAATGTAAATAAGCCCACATTTAATTTAAACAAAAAAAATTAACTTCTTACATCACAAATAAAAGAAAATGGGGATCTTGGAATTATTAAGAAATGGTGGACCCCAGATCGTCACATATACTTTGACCTGTATCTGAAAATGTTAAATAGTGGGGTGAGTGTTTTGCACTACACTTAGTGGGGTACACTTAGGCGACTGCATAATTTATTAAAAATAGCAGAGATGCATCATACGTGGCATTTGCACGGATAAGCCGTAACTTTGTAATATGTACGAGCTCATAATGTGAAGTGATCGTCACCACAATACATAAATATGTATCATGTATGGTACAACCGCAACATGGGATTCATGGAAAACATACTAATCATGATTAATTAAACAATCAACTTGTATTGAATGGCAGTATTACACGGCTAAGTGTAAAGGTAACCCCACCTTAATGACGTGCAGAATGATAGTGCATGATGCAGATCCTAATTGTCAGGCTCGATCTCGTCTCCTAAATAAAAATATCATAATATATCTTAGAAGCCTGGAACATAAATATAATAATATATAATAATTAAAATATGATAGAGAAATCTTTGCTTAAAATTTGGGGGCATTTGGATGTGAATGAAGAAATTAGAAGGAAAACAGAATAATAAGGATGTTCGGGTCTCATTTTCTTCAAGTTGGAAGATTGAGGGGCAATATTGTGATTTTGAATAGACCTTGCGTGTGAGAAGGGTATAACAAGACAATGGTTCAAATTTGAGATCCACCGGAGTTCGTTTGACCCTTTTCAGGCCGAAAACAAGAAAGCTAATGACTTGAGGAATTTAAATTAAAAAGGTTGGGGGTAGGTTGGTGAAATCCGAAAATTAGTTGCAAAAATCTGGGGGCCAATGTTGAATTTCGATAAGCTGATTGGGGTCAAATCATAATTATGGAAGAGTTAATATGGGGGGACTAAACTGAAACTCACATGGGTCAAAATGAAGTTTTCGAAAATTACAACCAAGTCCAAAAGAAATGGCCTCCTCAAAACTCCATTACTCCTCAAACTTAACCCCCTACACCATCTCTGCCCCTTTTCCCGTCGCCGACACCGCTCGTGGCCGGCGCCGATGAACTTCCGACCACCTTACCACCTCAACCCAACAAAAATTCACACACATACACACCCATACGCACATACCCGTACACACACGAACACACACACACACCCCCCTGCACACACACAAACACACCTACACATACACACATCTCAACGGTAGGGGGAGAGAGAGAGGGAGAGAGCGAAGGAGGGAGGGTGATAAAGATGGAATTATAGTTGGAAATGGAAACAAATAAGTAAAATTTGTCAAAATTTGGACTTTGATTCACGGCGGAACCAAACTCTAATCATGAAATTGATCAGTGGGGATTGAAGTCCTTTAAGAGACGAACAAAATGGTATAAGGCTCATCGATTTTGGGTCAGTGGATCGCCGGAAATCGGCGGTCGAAGATGGCAGCATCGGCGAGTTCGAACAAGATTTTTACATACGTCTCCGGCAATTTGCTAGTGATCCAGACTTTCGATCTGAGATTGGGGGGTGGCGTTAGAAACCTAATTGAATGGCCTTTCCAACGGTTTAAGGTTTGGGAAAATCAATGGTCGGATCTTCATAGATCTAGAGTCAAAGATTTGAATTTTTAACATTAGGAAATTTGCGGTGAGCGGGTATTCAAATTGAAATTCGACTTGGATTTGGAATGAGAGGCGACGAAAGGGTTTGAATAAGGTATGTGTTGTTAATTTCCGCATCGTGGCCAAGCGGCGGCCGGTGGTCTTTGGTCGGCGGCTTTCTCTAGGAAGAGTGAAGGGTGAGAGAAAGAAATCATACCTTAATTAGAAAGTTTCTGATTTTGGATATTACCAAATTTGGAAATAACTATATATAATAAGTATTAAATGTGCTTTTAAAATGGGTTTGGTGATTTGGGCCACAAATGAACTGAAAGAAGGTTCAATTGTATCGTAATTGGACTTGAAATGATTCGGTTTTGAATTAAAAATAATAGAAAACCTCGTAATTAAATTTATAATTTTCCTACCCAAATTATATAATTTAAATAATAATCTTAATTAGATATAAATCCCAATAAATTACTAATCTAATATCTTAAAATTGCCAAAAATTTACTCTAAAATCCAAGATTCAAATTTTAATGTAGGGTATTACACTCTCCCCCACTAAGAAAAATTTCGTCCTCGAAATTCAGAACTGGAATTGTCTTAGCAAAATTTTAATACTTAAACGGTCTCAAATCAATGTACACCATCATTGATCATATCAAATCTCTTTATGTTGTCTTTCTTAATTCAGTTTTACCAAAAATGTATCATTATCTTAAGTCTTAAACTATTATGATTCGTTGAGTGGATTATACAAGCATTTTTGTCACTATTGCCTTTAATGTTTTTTAACTTAATAAGGCCTTGGTAAATTTTCCTTGTCACCAAACATTATGTAAGTACTCTGTAACCATTAATGTATAAAACAATGATTACAACATTCATTCTCTTCGTATGACACATATCGAGCAGTCATAATTCATCGGCGACTCAAGACATACTTCAAGTCCTTATGATCAGTTTATATCTCATACTTTTCTCCATACGAATAGTGTCACTAAAACTTTATGGCATGCACTGGCATTATTATTTCTTAGTCACGAGTAAGATAATTCTCATTACGTGACTTACTTGACCACAAAACATTATGCTCTTTTACATCAATCAAAACAAATGAACTTCACATTTCCTCCCCATTAGTTGGTTTTTCTATTCACTTATGACTATGACTTTAATGAAATCAACTTCGATTCTTCATGTCAAAACACTATATCTGAAAGGCCACTTGACTAGTCAAATTTTAAACTTCTTAAATCTACCCCAAAACTTCTCTCCATCGAGTATATCCAAGAAAATCATTATATATTCCTCATGTCATTCCTCAATCATCGAATACGATAAAATATCCCATATACATACCATCGTAATTAACCCAAGAATGACACATCACCAAGTCAATAGATAATGTTGGTGCTTGCTCAAAAATCAAATGGCATCTCGATAAACATATGATGCATATACTAGATTAATAAATTTGTTCTTGATATGTCAATGTCCTTAATTGTTATTATGTAACCAACCTTCAAACGTACACATGCGTCTTTCAACTAATCAAATTAGTCCTTGTAGTTCATGGAGATACACTGGTCGAAATAACTTCTTTTTCAATATGAGACCTATTATAAATTTCACTTGTCTATTTGGTTGTATGTTGGGCATTTAAGCTTTCATCATCAAGTCAGAAATCCTCATTTCTCATCATTCTAATAACTTCCACAGTAAACACCACACTTCTTGTGGTACTGACCTAAATTTCATCTGCAGAGACAAACTCTTTCCCATCAAACTTTTGAAACACTACTACTGTTTCGTGATATTTAATTATTGTTCGTTTCTCTTTAGGCAACGGTAAACCCAAAAATGCATCAAGATTTTATACCTTAAAATATACCAATAACCAATACACTTGTCATCGATTTTTCTTTCTCCATAGATTGACACATTTATTAGTCTGATAAGCCCCTCAAATAGTACATTCAGTTTCGTGGTATATGTCCAATCTTATAGACGCATCCTTACTCCCAAAATCAAATCACACAAAAACAGTCTGTTGACAATCCAACATTCAAATCACAAATAAGATCAAACATTAAATAATTGTAGGTCCCAAGGGGTGTGAGTGTAAGGTTTAGAAGGGGGGTTGAATAAACCTTACCAAATTTTCACTTTTGGTACTTTTAAAAGTTCGAGTTGATACTACAATTTGTGTCCTTGGTGGACATGCCAATTTAGTTAATTAGTAGAGTTAGTCACTCAACGGACTCGTTTGAGCTATTGATAGAATAACTCAATTTGTTAAGATCGAATTAGCTCAAGCGTGGTTTGTTTTATTGGAAGACTTAACACCCTTAAGTTTGGTTTAGTTATGATTTAATACTTGGTTTTAGTACTTAGAGATTATCGAGTTGGATAGCAAATATGTCAACAGAATTAAACAAATAAGATGCGAGGAATTAAAGTCTTTGAAATGTAAATGACACGATAAGTTTTTATAGAGGTTCGAAGATGGGGTAATTCTTCTACTCCTCTCTTCTCCAACTCGGAGGAATCCACTAGGTATTGATCGTATCAAAGTGGTAGCAGTCCGGATACAAGTCTTGATCACTGGTGACTTGATCCTTTGGGACTCGATCGGAGATGCCTTGATCACTCGGTTGGCATCTCGTATGACTAGCTTCTTCACAGGCATTTGCCTTGCTACTACTGACTCACTTGCTCAAGCTCTTTGGATTTGATCACGAAGCCCTCCAAAAACTCGAGACCGGTTCGACCTTGAACCTTCCTACAATCCTTCGTGGAATGTAGACCCCTTGATTCTTCAACAATTTCCTCTTCAATGATTGAAGTTATCTTTCCTTCACGGGTGAGTGTTGGATTGATTTTCTTCGTAATGTAGGCTTGAGGATTAATCTTGAATGATTTGTTCGTGGTTTAGGTAACCTTGGTAACCTTCTCTCAGAGTCATTCCTCAGCCTTTTATAGTGATCTTTCAAAAATCTGCCCGTTGAAGAGATAGGCTTATTTTTGAAAGTCACTTGTGGTCGTTGGCTTGTCTTGTTGCAGTCCTTGGAATTGCCACTTCCTCGTATGAATTGTTCTTGACTTTTCGAGTTCGACACGGTGTAGTGCTTTCCATTGGTTCATTCCTTTGCACGCAGGGTGAGCACTTCGAGAAAGGTAGCATGGAGGTATTACTTGTTTAAGTAATTCTCTTGATTTCTGTGCAACGGATCTCTTTCAGTTATCTCGACTTGACTGCATTTCCTTGCTTTCCCCAGGTGACTTAGAGTCAGCTTTCAATCATTGAATGACTCTTCTGTCACTTCAACTTGAGACTTGGCTATCTTGAGTTGACTTGACTGATACTTTACTCAGTGCATCTGTTTGCACCTTGTCGAGTTCCCGTCTTCTCTTCTTTTGCTAAACTCGGTGTCTCGCGGTGAGTCTTCCTACTAGTCTCGATTGTCTTCTTGCATGTTTAGGCATAGTGACTTAACTCGGCTTGACCAGCCCTATTTGTTACAATGCGGTTTACAACAAAAATGGGGTGCCAACTTCCTATTCTAAGTTTTACATGGCATTCATCAAAATCTAAACAATAAATTTCCCAACAATAATGTATCATCCAAATATTTCTGACTGTAATTCTTAGTCTCTATCCCGACTTCCACACCATCATTATAATCATATATCAACCAAATATTTATCTCAATAATCCACAAATGATAAACTTCTCAAACTATGCATGTCGCATATATATTGATTAGATATCTTAGACTACTCAAGTCCCAAAGTAACGTCAGAAAATCTGCATAATCCAAATAAGACCAATCCACATTTTTCATAAGTCTCATTAATATAAGTTAACACGTGTCTCACATATATCGTGATCAATACCCAAAACATAAATACAAGCGTCAAATCTTACTATACTCGAGTACAAACATCCATCAATCATCATGTTAAACTAATAACCCATGTATATCTCAAATACATATAACCTCGTACAGATAAGTCACTAACATAATCGTTAGTAATACCAATAATACATAAATCAAATTCCTGATCCAACAAGATCTGAAAATAACATCTAGGTCATTCATATTCAACACACTAATCAATTTTAATTATAATATCTCCAAAAGTCAAGTTGCACAAGAGTAAGTAAATCAAATATCATATCTTATCATAGCACATTAAACATAATATTTATACGATAGCTAGTATTGTTACATTATCAAGATAATTCTCTAATGCATCATTAGGGGTGAAAGGTCCATACTTCATCTAGTACATACATAATAACGTCCTCAAAGTAACAGTACAAAATCCAAAGACTAGACTAAATTCATCGTGATCACATCTTAGACCACTAGTTCTCTAGAGCTAATATGTCATGGCGTGTAGTGAAGTTTGTAAAATCATGATGCATATGTCATGCGAAAACCTTTTTATGAAACGTAAATCCATGTACTTGGTGTGAAATATGTCATGAAATAATAATTGTACAATAATGAGCATATTTGAATGTATCATGGGGTGAGCAGTGACACGCTCCTCATCGACAAAATTATGTCTCACACGTTGATCCGACGCGGACAAAGTGTATGTCCTAAGGGTGTGGTGTAAGGTTTAGAAGGGGTTGAATAAACCTTACCAAATTTTAACTTTTAGTCTTTTTAAGATTTTCATGAGTTGACACAAATTAGTGTGTCCTTTGGGGACAGCTAGGTTGGCTATATTGACTAAGTTACCCACTCAACGGACTCGATAGAGCTATTGATAGTATAACTTGGTCGCTTAAGCTAACACTTAACTTTAGTTGATTTGGTTTTTAACGGAAGACTTAACACCCTTTTGATTGATTAAAGCTCATTTTTAAAACTTGTTTTAGCACTTGTTATTTATCGGTTGGATAGCAGATTAACTAACAATGAGATATAAAATATATGCAAGAAAGTAAATCTTTGAAAGTAAAATGACACAAGTAATTTTTGTAGTGGTTCGAGGATGGGGTAATTCCTCTAATCCACTATTCTCCAACTCGAAAGAATCCACTAAGTAAAGATCAAGTTACAAAGTAGTTCTCGATCTCAGAGATAGCCTTGATCACACAATTTGGTTTCTCTGCGACTCGGCTTCTTCACAAGACAAGGTTGCCTTGCTACTTGACTCCCTTCAAGCCCTTGGATTTGTTCACACGACCTCGGACAAACTTGAATCTCTGGTTCGACTTTGAACCTTTCTACAACTCCTTCAACTTGGAGAGTAGACCCTTTTTGTTCTTCAAATGTTTCCTCTTCAATAGGTTGAAGTTATCTTTCCTTCACAGCGTGTGTTGGATCGAGTTTCTTGAGTTTTTAGGCTTGGGGAATTCTATGATAAGCTTTGAGAATATTGCGAGGTTATGTTTGCTTGAATATTGCTTGCTTTGATCATGCTAGATTAAGGTAATCAAGGTAACCTTTTCTCGAATGCTTCATCAGCCTTTTAGAGTGCTCATTTGAAAATTTGCCCGTTGAAGAGATAGGCTATTTTCAAATGACACTTCTTGTTCGTTGGCTTGTCTTTTCTTGGTCTGCAGCGCTTGTGATGTTGACCCTTCCTCGTATTAAATGGCTTCGCAGCTTTACAGGGTCTGACACAAGCTTTAGTGTTTCCCATTGGCTTATTCCTTTTGCATGTTTCTGGGCCAAATACTTTAAGACCTGGAAGCTTGGACATATTACTATATCGAGTAAGATTCTTGACTTCCTTCCAACAGATCAATGTCAGTTTTCTTGACTTGATCTTTACTTTACCCCTTGTGACTTGAGTCTGCTTCAATCATAAGATTGACTCAACTATCACTTCAACTATTAAACTTGGCTCTTTTCATTGACTTGACCGACACTTCCTCAAATTTCACATAGTTGTTCCATGCCTTGCTCTCCTTGATCAGTCCTTGTCTTTCTTCATGGCCATACTCGGTGACACACAACTGTGTAGTCTTCACTCTGTGCAGTTGACTTCTTGCATTCTTGACTTAATGACTTCACTCGGCTCTTTCACTCCTATCTATTACAATACGTAATTACGAGAAGAGAAAATGGGGTGCCAAATTTCTAGTCTAAGTTTTACATGGTATCATCAAAATCTAACAAATAAATTTCCTAACAATTTCCCCCTTTTGATGATGCCAAAACTTAAAGAAAAATAAACAGCAAACACAAGCAGTGCAGTAACAAAAAATGTATGCTTAGAATAATCAATTTTGTTGATCATAGCATTCTTGTCCTTTACAAAGCTGTTTACAAAAGTAACAAAGCTCATACAAATGTTGCATTACAAAATGTATCTAAGCTGGGTTACAAAGAGGATAAATATTGCAAGGAAATTCTCAGAGCTATATTACAGGGAAAACTTACATCTATGTATTTACAGCTAAGTAAAATACATGAAGGGGTTTGCAACTGTCTTCAATGCCTCTGCTGCTTCCTTCTTCTCTCTTCTTTATCAGTTCTCCTCCTGTCTTCGTTAGCTCTCCTCCTTTTCCTTTCCTCTTCCTCCTTCTTCTTCTTCTTCTCATATGCTCGCTTTGCAGCAGGATCATCCCTTCACTTCCTTTCCTCCCATTCGCGAGTTGTTCGAGCATTCTCAGCTTTATGTCTTTTAATTGCTTCGACATTCTTGCGTGCAACCTCTAAGTTAGCAAGATGATCGAATCCAGCCCAGTATACGAGTCCCTTCTTTTGCGCATCCACATACTTGATGTCTTTTGGTCTTGGCCGCGGTTGACTACTTCTCCCTTTGCCACCATGTCTACCCCTTCCTCGACTCCTTCCCTTCCTCCGGGAGTGTATTCTTTGGAGCTTTTGATTTTCCGACTAGTAGTGATTTGGAACTTGGCCGCTTAACAACCGAATGGTGCATAGATCAAGTCCCTTCTCGATGCGGATCCGAGGCTTGTGGTAGAGTCAAATCTTGAAAATAACCTTCCTCGCTTGTGGTAGAGTCAAATCTTGAAAATAACCATCGCTTCTAGAGTCCGAAATTCCTCTAGAGATCCGGGCTCGAGATCCGGATCGATCATGGCGAATTCTCTTGGGGTTTTATTGCGGGGTAATCCTTTCCTGGAGGACCACCATCTTTGTTTCGATATCCGAAATGCGCATATTGCTTCTTAGCTACCTCATCAAACTCAGCTCCGATGGCTTTTCTTGATTCTTTCATTGCCATCTCAGCTTTTTATTCCACAGACAACTCTTTCGGCAGTTTGCTGAGAATCAAGCAAGATAACATCTCCTTCTTCCGGCCGGTTTGCCAAAGAACCATGAGTTTTCAAGGGGGTTCTTCAAGCTTCCTTCCCCTTTGCCGATTCTCCTTTCTTCGCCTCCTTATTACTCCATTCGGCTTTTCCCTTTAGTTCCTTTAAGGCATCATCTTCCCCCTTTTTGGCATCATCACCAAACGAAAGGGTAAGCCAGGAACACGATCCACTCGAGAATGAAATCCACCCGGCTATTTGTTGATTTCGCTTGATATCCGCTTTGGAGTGGGTCATGCGGAACTCGACCGCGTAGCCTTTGACTCAATTGCTAAAAACTTTATTTCTGCCATTAGAAGACTGAACTTATGGTTCATGTTGTCCTTTAGGCATGTAATTTCGCTCTGATGGTGCAGCTGGAGCAACTCCATGTCCGACTTATGAGAGGTTTCTATTCGACCATATATTTTTCATCCTCTTTGAAATTTTGAATTATCCGCACTCCAAACCAATGACTTTGCAAACAAGGCTTTGAAGTAACGAACTACTACTGAGGCGCATGGCGGTCTGCAGTGCCCATTCCCTAATATGTAGAGGCGGCAATGGGACCGGTCGGCCCAAAGACAAGCCTTTGAACGGCCATTCCATAAAATTGGGCGAGGTCGGGTAGGGCCACATTTTGGTTGGGCCTCTATTTTACTAGCCCGGTGACCCATCCACCGACCACAGGCCATCGGGCCAAACCAACCCAAATTAAATATTTAAAAAAAATAAAAAAAACTATTAAAACGCTAAATAATTTATACTAAACTAAACAACTGAAGTCATCAGTCATCACACATCACACCATCAACCCATCACCATTAACCTGACATGAAAAATACTAAATAATGTACAAAAGTACATGATAATATTTAATTCAAAAAACAAAAAATTTATTCCAAAAGCGAAAAGCTGTTGATATACCAAAGTAACCAAACCCATTGGTCATCACCATTAACTTTTGCTTTTTGTAGGCTAACTACTACCGACTACTACGGGAATACTGGAGTCTACTCTAGACCAAACTAAAAAAATTTACTGTAATTTTTTTTTTAAAATTAAATATATTGGGCTTGAGCCAGCCCAAAAAATCGGGCTATTTTGTCCCGAGCCCATCTGGCCTGACGGGCTTACTAGATCGGGCCATTTAGGCCCGTTTTTTTTTTTCGGGCCTCAACAAAGCCCAACCCAGCCCTATATGCAGACTGGCTGGGCCGGCCTAATTTTGCCAGCTCTACTGATATGTAAGATAACTCCTCGAATATATGCACTGAGAGTTACATCACGGTTGTCCAAATGAAGATCCATCGATGCATGGTGGTGTTCCATCTTCTCAATTTCATCACATATCTTCTTGAAAACATTTTGGAAGCCGACTCTTTTTTCGGCCACACTGCATCGAAATCAAATCCCATAGGTACAATCGTATCAGTTGGAATGATGGGCTCTTCAAGCATAGTGTATTTTTCTTGTTCTTCAAGCGATTCGGCCTCCATATCGGCGATTGAAGAGTGAAGGGAAATATATCTTCAAACACATCATCTCTAACAAGAGGGATCCTCGGAGGTCTGCACTAGGGGGGCATTTTACTTCTCTTGTTGCAGTGTTTCAGCTCTCTGTGCCTCGGCTGAGCCATCATCATCGGCAGATAATGCAACTGTGGGAGCCTGCGATGGAGCTGTTTGAGTCGTTACTGCAGCAGCTATGGTAGCCTGTGCATCGGATCGAGTTCAGTGGAGTAGTTGAATCGGTGCCTTTCGGTGATCGAGCCTCATTGTCTTAATAGCTTCGTCGGTCTCAATGGGTTTTTCCTTTTGAGGTAACGGGTCATCAGTTGTTTTATCAGCATCATCGGAGTGTGATGTGGCCTGGGGCAATGGCTCATCATCAAAGTGGAATCTCATCGGAGCTGTTTTATCACTAACATTGCTCCATGAGTTAAGAACATCCTCAGCCTCATCCTGCATGGAATCTTCATGATGTGTGGACTCGGCTTCATCCTCTTATCCTAGAAAAGACGTATCAATATGTTCTTAGGAATCATAAAGGGCGTTGATCTCCTCTTTTTCACCAGCTCCTTCTACTTAAGGAATGTTCTCCTGTCCTGGTTCCTTACCTAAGAAAGTCTCAACCTCCTTTAGGCCTTCGTTACCCCCAATAGTCTCAACCAATGTGGGGCCTTCTACATTCCCTTCGACAGACTCAGCTTTCTTGGGGTCTTCAATGGCATCCTTCGGAGTCTCAACTCCTAGGATTGCACTTTCATGGTCAAGAGTCTCAACTCCCATGGCCTCTTTCCCATCCTTTGCCTTAGCTGCATCAGCAGCTTCATCGACTTGCATATCAGAGGAAACCTCAGCTGGAATAGTCTCAACCATTCGAGCTTCATTGATTTCACTATGCTCATCATTTGTTTGCTCGCCTGCGGTGAAGAGAGCTTCCCCCTCAGCTGGCACACCAGCTAAGTGAACGATAGTGGGGTTACTCAGCTCCTGAGACACTGTTATGTTTGATGTTGAGTAGTCAGCCGTTGGGGAAGGTGTCTCAACACCTTCTTTGGGGGTAGGATTGGCTAGGGTGCCTGCGTTCCCAGATTCACCGTTGTTCCCCTAAAAGCTATGTTGAGAATGCACAGGGATGTGATCGCAGCAAGGATAGATGCAATCTTCTGCGCCACTCCCAATAGATCAGATCGAGGAGAGATTTTGGAAGACTCTCCTGGACCTTCTTGAAGGTTATGCTCGTGCATGGCTCGGGATTCTCTAACGGCTTATTGTAACTCAGGCCTTTCAACTACAGCAGTTGGGTCCAACTCCTCCAGATCGCTGCTGTCAGTTGACTCCATGAGATGTTCATGGGTTCCAGTTTGCATACAAATCTTTAATTTCTCCAAGGCTTTGGCTTTTTCCATCTCATTCTCTTTGATAGCACGTAGGGCATCCATGCAGAAATTCTCATTGAGGGCATATTGGACAGACACATTTCCAAGGAAGCTCAGAAGCTCCTCATCTTCATCAATGTACTCGGGGTGAGCGAATCTGGCATGCGGAGAAATCTAGCTTCCATCTTCTCCAATCCCTTAGTCTCTGCTGGATGTCTGGATAGACCGGAGAGTACGTTATTAGATTGTTCTTATCTTCTCCGGCCTCTGAAACCATAGCCAACGGAGCTTGCTCCGCCTCAGGTTCAAGAGCATCATTCTGAGGGGGTGAGACAACCTTTTCTTCATGCGTCTTGGCATTTGTCTCGGCTCCTTCCATTTCCACGAGTTGTTTCGGACAGTGGGTCTTCAACACTACGATGATGCGCATCCGCAGATCTCGGGGTCTCATCAATCTTCTCTTGAGATTGCTCCTCTTAAGCATCAACAGTCTCATCGAGGCCTCTCGGTGAGTACCGAACTTGTCGGTCTTCTCGATTCCGACTTCTTAAACATTCGTCTTCTTTTTTTGTAGCAACCAGGGGAATCTACGGCTCCTCCCTTGATATCACTCTTCTTCAATGCATTTTGCCTTGCGAGACTTGGTAGTGCATCTCTTCTTCACGACTAGAAAAGGAAATAGGGTTCCTCCTCGCCCGGTCCTTGCGGGGGGAGGCATCAGTTGCTCGGGGCAGTGCTTGGGGTTTGGTCGCCGCCGGCCAAGTGCCTTCTTGGTTTTTTCTTGGTTTAGGAGCAGGTTTGGCTATCGCAGCTCTCTTCTTAGAAATAAGCTTAGGCGAGAGAGAGTGGAGCGATCGCCTTGTTGTATCTCGCGGTGTCGGTGATTCCCCTCACTTTGGTATCGACTTTCTTTGAATGAGCTTTCTTCTCGTGAACATGAGAGGTTTGCCTTAAACATCCTCTTATTCGCATGAAAGGGCTTTCCATGGCACAGTGTTATCCTTTTAATCTCCATCAAATTGCCAATGACTAGGCCATACCCCAGGGAACAACCAAAAGTCCCATCTTCCTTGAAAGAGTTGTTAATGACATTCGACAGCACGGACTACCAAGACGAACTCGGCCAGCTTAACTTAACTTTCTTATCCCCGCATGATCGCAACCATCACCATCAGCTTAGTCCGTGTTAGCTGGTTGAAGCTTCCAAACTTCATGTCTACACACTGTAACACGATGTCCATCAGCTTGTGGTAATCATCCTTGATAAGCTCCTTCTTAGCTGTATAGACAACTTTCGCAGCATGCTCGGGCTTTGCAATCTCCTTCCAATCTGCAGCCAAGTTCACATCCTTCTCGGATACGTCCTTCAAACCTTCAGTAGGCAGAAAGCAATGTTCAGCAAGGTCCTTAGTAGTGATTTTGATGTCCTTGCCGTGAACGGATGAGCGAATCTCATCATCATGCACTTTTGCGTTCACGTAAAACATGGGGAACTCCTCCAAGTACGTGTGCGAGAACTCCATTGAGAGAAAATCCTTGCATCGGACTTCGCAAGCTTTGCGGCAATCTTCTTCACCAGGGCTCTCATCGGCCGCTTGATCATCCCCTTGAAGTCCACCGAAGCACCAGAGTGGATCTTCTCAGAAAGCTTAGCAAAATCGTGAGTAGCAGCCAATTTCAGAACGGTTGATAGGTGACATACGCAAAAAACTTGATCTTTTGAGGGTAGGGTTTGAATTTCAACATTGCGGAGAGAATTCCTTCTTGTTTGCTGAAGATGAGAGTATTTTGTGAGGAGAGAGAAAATTAATTTTAGGTATATATGAGACTTGAAAGGACCGTTTTTGGAATTTGAATAACTTGATCAAAATCAATGATCAAGATTTAGCCTTCAAAATCGCATTAATTTCCCACATTAAATGCTACTTATGCTGACGTCATCCTTAAAAACATTCCCGCTTGAATAAAACGACTGTGTTTTTGTCATTTAGCTCATAAATGATTCAGCTCTCATCCAGAGTGACTTAACTCTGCTTCTCTCTTCTCATAAGGTCAATTAGCTATCAGCTAACTCGATACAATTGATTTCCCGACTAGGCTATTTCACTTGGCTAAAATGTAAAACTTGCTCATTTTCCATTCTCTCTTCTTTTGTCTCTGTTGATTGAGTCCTCTGAGTATTCTAACTCAGCTCAATTAACCCTAATTCATTCTTGAGTTCTTCAAACCTTGATTCACATAATGGCTTTGTGAAAATGTCAGCTAAATACTTATCAGTTGAGATGCATTCCAAAGTGATGTCTTTCTTTTCAACACAATCTCTTATGAAATGATATTTGACATCAATGTGCTTTGTTCTTGAATCCAACACTGGATTCTAAGTGATTGTAATAGCACTAGTGTTATCACACATAATTGGAATCTCTCTTTCTTCAACATCATAGTCTCTCGAATCTTTGTCTCATCCATAAGACTTGGGCACAACAACGCGCGCATGACTATGTACTACTGCTTGATTGTGGATGTAGCTATTGAATTTTGTTTCTGTTGGGAAATTTATTGTTTAGATTTTGATGAATGAAATGCAGTCAAGTCGAGATAACTGAAAAAGATCCGTTCCACAGAAATCAAGAGAATTACTTAAACAAGTAATATCTCCATGCTACCTTTATCGAAGTGCTCAGTCCCGAGAAGCATGCAAAAGGAATAAACCAATGGGAAGCACTACACCGTGTCGAACTCAAAAGTCAAGAACAATTCATACGAGGAAATGGCAATTCCAAGGACGCAACAAGATAAGCCAACGACCACAAGTGACTTCCAAAAATAAGCCTATCTCTTCAATGGGCAGATTTTTGAAAGATCACTATAAAAGGCTGAGGAATAACTCTGAGAAAAAGAAACTACGAACATAACGCAGGCTACGCAGGTTACCTTGACCATACAAGCAAGAAAGAAACATTTTGTAACCTGAAATATTCTCAAGTTATTAAACGCTCAATCCTCAAGCCTACACTACGAAGAACATCAATCCAACACTCACCTGTGAAGGAAAGATAGCTTCAATCAGTTGAAGAGGAAATTACTGAAGAATCAAGGGGTCTACATTCCACGAAGGATTGTAGGAAGGTTCAAGGTTGAACCAAGTCTTGAGCTTTTGGAGGGCTTCGTGATCAAATCCAAAGAGCTTGAGCAAGTGGGATGTAGTAGCAAGGCGGTTTGCCTTCGTGAAGAAGAAGCCGAGTCATACGAGAAGCCGGTGAGTGATCAAGGCGTCTCGGACCGAGTCCCAAAGGATCAAGTCGGTTGTGTGATCAAGACTTGTATCCGGATTTGTTACCACTTTGTATCTTGATCAATACCTAGTGGATTCCTCGGGGAGTTGGAGAAGAGAGGAGTAGAAGAATTACCCCATCTTCGAACCTCTATAAAAACTTATCGTGTCTTTTACATTTCAAAGACTTTAATTCCTGCATCTTATTTGTTTAATTCTGACATATTTGCTATCCAAGCGATAATTTCTAAGTACTAAATCAAGCTTTATATCTCGCTTAACCATAATTAAGGGTGTTAAGTCTTCCATTGAAATCAACCACGCAGTTGAGCTAATTCAGTCTTAACAAATTTGAGTTATTCTATCAACGGCTCGTCAGTCGTTGAGTGACTAACTCTCTTGATTAACTAAATTGGTGTCCACCAAGGACACGTTGTGTAAGTATCAACTCGAACTTTTAAAAGGACTAAATCGAAAAATTTGGTAAGGTTTATTCAACCCCCCTTCTAAACCTTACACTCACACCCCTTGGGACCTACAAGTGGTATCGAGCGGTTGGTTCATTGAGCCTTCCGACCAGTTCTTGAACTAGATCTCCAAACTTTTCAAAGTCTCCTTTAGTACTTAAATTTTCAAAACTCCTTTTATCATTAAAATTTATTATCATGGAAGCAAATTTGACACGCATCCCTATGTTCACAATTGAAGAATTTGATGATTGGAAAATTCGTATGCGTGCTCATCTATCAACATTACATGATGAGATGTGGATAGTGATAGAGGATGGGCCACTGCAAATCTTAAAGGTGAACACAATTTGTAAGAAGAGCTGTAATTTGAAGGTGAAGAGGATGTTGCCCTAGACCTATGGTTGAAAAACCAAGAATGAATGGACAAATGATGGCGAGAAAAAGATACAACCTGGACAATGTAGCAAGGACATCCTTTACAAAACTTTGGACAAAGCCATGTTCAATAAAGTCAAATCATGCAAAACGGCTAAAGAAATGGGACAAACTAACATTGATTTGTGAAGGATCGAGCAAATCAAAGAAAATAAATTATCGCCGTGGTCACACAAAAATTTGAGAATTTCAAAATGATCGCAGGAGAAAACCTGGATCAACTGGATGCTCGGTTCACGTAAAATCACCAACGAGCTATCTCGCACTTGGAAAGGAATATACACGAGAAGAAATGTGTATGGAGATCCTAAAAAGTCTCCGGTGAATGGGAAATGAAGGTCATGGCACTAAGACATTCCATGGACCTATCGAAGACCTCCAACCATGAACTATTCTCGGATCTCAAAGCCTACGAACTGAAACGGTGAGAAGAAGAAAAGATCGGGAAGAGACAATTTGTACCCAAAACAATCGCTCTAATTGTTAAGGATGGAAAGAGAGCCGAGGTCAAAGAAGTTATTGATCCGAAGAAATAGCCCTGATGGTTAAAAGGTTCAACAAGTTCTTCAATAAGAACTACAAGAGAGGCAAGGGCGAATCTTCGAAGACACTCGGCTCCCTCCAAGTCAAGGGAAGATAGGCCAACCAAGAGAACAGATCATCAAAAAGTGAATATCAAAGGGTCGACAATCCAAGAATGGAAAGAGCTGATCAAAAGGTTGAATATCTATCTTTGAATCAGTAGGGCAACCAGGTCACTATGCCATTGCCCATATCCCGTAGTCAACAAATACGGGAATGAAGAAGAAAGAAAGGTCTTGAGAGAAAGAAGACAAGAAAAGAAAAAGGCAATGTTGGTGCGAGAAAATGCCGAGTCAAAAAGACATAGCCGAGTCGAGAGTAGTGAAGCGACTACTCAAGTGACTCAAGAAGAAGCCCGATCCGTTTGATGGCCAAGGAACAAGATCAACCGACCAAGAAGATGAGGTACACTCCAACTCATCAAACTCGGATTCTAGTGATAGTGGTCGTGACACACACACTTCATCACCCACTCGATCTTTATGATTCATTAGGCAAAATGATGAAAGATTTTGAACACATTAAATCCTCACACACACTACTAAATGAGGAAAAAATGACCTACTCAAGAGCCAAAACTCAACCGACTAAGGAGCCGAGTACTCTAAGTCAAATAGCCGATGAGAATGAAAGTTTAAAAATTTGAAAATGCCAAGCTAATAAAGCAGTAAATAGTTGCCATAGAAAAGAGGGAGAATGACCTCAAAAATGTGATTGCCTCATTCACTAAGGATCTAAATCATTGGATGATCTTATTATGAGTCAAAGAGAATGTGGAGACAAGACAGGGCTTAGGATTTAATTCCTCTGTGCTATGTCAAACTCCAAAAGTAATTTTGGAAAAAGGATCTTCAAGCAATGAGGAGTCTAAAAATCCAAAACTCCAAAGGGTGCACACACATTCACTCCAAAGCATAATTACAAGCAAACGGCCTTGGTTATAAAGGAAAAGGAAAAGCGACCAGTTGAGTGCGCCTGAAAGGACGGTGAGAAGAGATTGATCGAGTTCCTCAAAGCCAAACTCCAAAGTAAAATACTGTGTAAAGAAACGAGCTACCAAAACCCTTAAAATCTATAAAAGAAATACATATGATGGCAATGGTAGAAAATATCCAAGCAAGCGATTGGAATGATGTGAACTATCAGCATAGACTTATGGAATATAAGCCCAAATGGCAAAGGCCTAGAACTCAACAAAGGCCATTCCAAAAGTATAAGAGCTTTCATCAAACAAACATATGCACCTAGGCACTACACTCGAGACACCACAATTACCCAAAGAAGGCGATTGCTAAAACATATACACAGGCATACGAGACAAAAGAGACATTTGTATGAACCTAAAATCCCCAAGCAATTTGCCAAGATTAATTATGATTATGGCACGATAGATGGCAACCCCTTAGAGTCAAATCATTTGGCTATAAGTTGGTTGGATCATCTTACAATTCTAACCCCTCAGGACCGGACAAGTTTGGGTACCTAAAACTTAATTTCCTTGATTGCAGGTTCAAGGAAGTGAGTGCCAATGAACCTGGTACATGGATAGTAGCATTCCAGGACATATGACAGGAAACAAGAAAAATCTGTCAAAATTCAAGGAAGTCAAAGGAGCAAAAGTCATATTTGGAGGAAATGAAGCTCCAGGTGAAATAAGAGGCATTGGATCCATCAAGAGGAAGCAGATTAGAAATCACGGATGTTGCATATGTTGAAGGACTCAACTTCAACTTGCTAAGCATCGACCAACTCGTGACAAAGGGCTATAATGTTGGATTTAACATGGGTATATGCCAAATCAAGGATCTTGAATCGAATGAAGTTGTGTTGCAAGGATGCAGACAAAAGAACATGTATATAGTAGATTGGTCAACCGCTACACACATCACCTGTCTATTAGCCAAAGGCACAACTGAATCAAGTTGGTTGTGGCACAAAAAGCTGAGTCACCTAAATTTCAAAACGATCAACAAGCTTGCGTAGTAATCTTGTGGAAGGATTTCCAGGACTCAAGTATACAAGAAGGAGAGTATATGTGACGCATTTCGAAGGGAAAACAGATCAAATCATCATTCAAAGAAAAGACCTGCCCATCTTCAACAAGAATATTACATCTGCTACATATGGATCTATTTGGCCCAGTGGAACCAGCTAGCATAAGTGGAAAGAAATACACCTTGGTGGTAGTAGATGACTACTCAAGATATACATGGACTATATTCATGTGTAAAAAGAAAGAAACTCTCTGTAAAGCGCCACGCTTGATGAAGAAAATTCAAAATGAAAAGAGCCAAACCATTATCAAAATAAGATCGATGCGCAGAAGGAACCGAGTTTGTCAATGGGATAATAACTCGGTATTGTATTGAAAATGGCATTGGTCATGAATTATCTGCGGCAAGGACTCCACACAGAGAATGGAGTTGCGAGAAAGAAGGAATAGAACTCTCAAAGAAGCGAGCAAGGACCATGTTAGTCAAGCGGGGTTACCAAAAAGATTTTGGTCAAGCAATCAACACACTTGCTACACTCAAAACAGGATGTATGATAAAAGGCGGTGACAAAGACTCCTTATGAGATTTGGACGGGGAGAAAACCAAATGTTGCATATTTTAGAATATTTGGATGTAAATGCTTCATCCACAACAATGGCAAAGACAATCTAAAGGCCTTCGATGCTAAAGGCGATGAAGGTATCTTCTTAAGGATACTCGGTGAAAGCAAAGCCTACAGTACTCAACAAAAGGACTATGGTTGCGAGAGGAATCCAATCATGTGGTATTCGATGAGCCAAATGTAAATGGAGAAGATATTGAAGAGTCGGTGATAATTTGAATCATCCAAACATACTGAGAAAAATCCCTATCTTCAAGTGAAACTAGAATTGTTAACTCGAAGAAGATGAGATAGTGAATCTCAAAAGCAGTGGAAAATTTGCGGCTAAGTGACTACGAGAGAGTGATCAAAGCAACACAACTACTAGACGATCAATCGGCTAACATACTTCAATAGGATGTAAGATGGCTAAAAGACCATCCACTTAACTTGTCATTGGAGATATAAGAGAAGGTGTCAAAACAAGATCGAACTCAACAAGAAGCTATGTTCACATGCTTTATCTCATAAATAGAGCCCAAAGATGTGTTACAAGCATTGGATGACACACATTGGATTCAAGCTATGCAAGAAGAGTGAATCGGTTTGAAAGAAATAAAGTATGGGAATTAGTTCAAAGACCCACCCATCAAAATGTCATTGGTACTAAATGGGTGTTCAAAAACAAGATGAACGAGGAAGGTTCGAGTGGTAAGAAACAAAGCAAGACTAGTAGCCAAAGTATATTTCCAAGAAGAAGGAATAGATTTTGATGAAACATTTGCTCTCGTAGCAAGATTGGAAGCAATAAGGATGTTTCTTGCCTATGCGACTCACAAGAATTTCATTGTATATCGGATGGATGTAAAAGTGCATTCCTAAATGGTTTATTGGAAGAAGAAGTGTATGTTGAACAACCTCCAGGATTTGAGCGGTAAGACTCTTGGAGATAAGGTATACAAACTCAAGAAAGCTCTGTATGGATTGAAACAGGCACCCGAGGAGCATGGTATGATACTTTGTCACAATTCCTAAGCGAGAATGGATTCACAAAAGGAAAAGTAGATAGAACACTTTTCAGAATTCAAGACAAGAAGAGTATACTACTTGTTCAAATATATGTGGATGACATCATTTTTGGATCCACAAACAAAGAGTCTGTGTGAAAAATTTTCAAACCTCATGCAAAGTAAATTTGAAATGAGCATGATGGGAGAGCGACATTCTTCCTTGGACTCCAAGTGAAACAAGCGAAGGATGGAACCTTCATAAGTCAAACAAAATACACCGAGAGATTTAATGAAGAAATTTGGTATGGAGGAGAAGTCTTCTCCGAAAATACCTATGAATACATCATCAAAATGGACATGGATGCGGATGGCAAGCCTGTAGATCAAACAAAATATAGAGCACTTATTGGATCATTGCTCTATCTCACAAGCATGAGCAGGACATCACCTTTTTTGTAGGTGTATGTGCGAGATTTCAATCTGCTCCAAAAGAGAGTCATATGACCAGACTAAAAGAATCTTGAGATACTTGAAAGGAAGCCAAGAAGTTGGCTTATGGTATCAAAGGAAGGTGGATTCAAGCTAATTGGCTATTGGACTGACTATCTTTGGATGCGAGTTGACATGAAAAGCACCTCAGGCACATGTCAAATGCTTGGAAATAGGTGATTTCTGGTTTAGCAAGAAGCAAAATTCAATAGCCACCTCTACAATCGAAGCGAGAATACATAGTCTGCGGACATTCTTTGTGCCCAAATCCTATGGATGAGGCGGTGAGAGACTATGAAGTTGAAGAAAAGGAAATTCCAATCATGTGTGATAACACAAGTGCAATTGCAATCACTCGAGTAATCTGTGTTGCACTCAAGAACAAAGCATATCGATGTCGATATCACTTCATAAGAGATCATGTTGAAAAGAAGGACATCATATTGGAATATATCTCAACTAATAAACAGTTAGGGCATATTCACAAAACCATTATGTGAGTCAAGATTTGAAGAACTCAAGCATGAGTTAGGGTTGATTGGTGAGCTAACACTCGAGGAAGACTCAAAGAAAAGAAATGAAACACAAAAAGAGAAAAAGGAATGAATTCTCAAAATTAGCTAAATGAATCGGCCATGTCGGAAAACGACTATAACGAATTAGGTGACAAATTGAAGTCACTTAAGAGAAGCGTGACCGGAAGAGTTAAATCGCCTAAGGGATAAGCCGAGTCATTTATGAGCAAAGTGACAAAAACGCGATCGTTTTTACTAAGCGGGAATGTTTTTAAGAATGACGCGTCGAGATAATGATGATGTGTACTGAGACAAAAAGCTGCATATCAAGCTTATGATTGGATATAAATCTTTGCCGCATTAAATTCGAGACATTAAATGCTAATCGGCGTGCAAAATCTAAGTCGTTGATTTCGATCACATTTCAAAAACCACCCGCACGCCCTTTCGTAAAAACCATACTTACCCCATTTTCGTTTTTTTCTCTCACATATCACCAAAACGGTTCATTTCTATCTTAGAAGCAAAGGCAAAACTCTCTCAAAACCCTCTTAGTATTCAAATCAAATTTCTAAGTTTCTTTTAGGTGAAATCCTGAAAAATGGCATCAACCTATGATTTTGTCAAGCTAGGAAAACAAATCCACACAGGATCGACCGTGGATTTTGAGGGCATGGTCAAACAAGGGTCCGATGATGCCCTTATAAAGAAAATCGCTGAAAAGATCGAAAAATCCGGGCTAAAACCATTTCTGACGATGGAGTTCTCAATGACCTATGTGGAAGAGGTCGCACAGTTCTACGTGAACGCCGAGATTCACGATAAAGGGATAAAATCATCTGTTCATGGAAAGAAGTTCACCATCTCTGCCAAGGATGCGGCTGAACATCGCCACTACACTAAGCGGAAGGAGCATCGAAATCAACGGTGATGTAAACCTGGCCGCTTGGAAGGAAGTAGCCAAGCCCGACTATCTTTGATAAAATAGTTTACACATCAAACAAGAGGTTTTTGAAGGAGGATTACCACAAAGCGTTGGACATAGTTGCCAAATGCATAGACATCAAATTTTGGCTTTGACCAACCGTCAAAGCAAAGTTGATCGTAATGGGCTGCGATCATTGAAGAAAAGAAAATAAAGCCAAGTTTGAGTTTGTTGTCATGCAGACTCGCGAGAATGTAGGGAACAAATCCTTCAAGGAAGATGGTGCATTTGGAGGATCCCTAGGATATGGCCACGGTGATTGGCGGTTGATGGAGGTGAAAGGAGTCCCTCTTAGACATGGAAAGGCATTCCATGTAAACAAGAGGATGTTCGAGATCAAACCTCTCGGCGCCTGAAGAGAGCCTACGCCAAGAGAGCGACACGAGTGAGGGGGGGAATCGGCTAACCACGAAGATACAATTTGTTTCCTCTCCACAAAGAAGAAAAGTGCTCTCCTTGTTGCTAAGAGAACTGCTTCTTTGCTCTGCAAAGAAAGAAAAACAAACTGCTCTGCCCCTCACAGTAGAAGTCACCGCCCCCCGCAGCCGTGTCTCCCGCCAAAGAAGAACGGTCGATAAGGACTCTCAACTACCTTCTCCGATCGTCAAAAAGAGGAGAGGCGAAAAGCCCCAGACGGCTGCTCCTCGAAGAAAACACCAAGACGCCCCGCCGCCAAGACTTAGAAGAAACTCTCTCGGAACTAGAAGTCCCTGCAGTGTACGAACTAAGAGACGACGAAGAATCATCAAGCGATCCGAGCTTGAGAAACCGGCCGAGTCGGCCACTCGGCAGAGAGTAAATACTAAAAACCGCTGAAGCAAAGAGAGAGTCCCGGATATAATTGATGAAAATGACTAAGTCTCTTTGAAAGCGTCACAGAGGCAAATCAAGACACATTTGTAGTCTGTGGTGAGACACAAGAAGAAGGCCGATAGAGCGATAGTGATGTGATGATCCTATCCCACCTTACCCGGACATCCAAAATCGTGCGGGAGAGTGGAGGAAGTGGAAATTGAGTCGATCCAGGGAGCAGTTCCAACGGCCCGAGTTTATCGAAGAAGAAGAGGCGTTGAACTTTCGACCGACCTCTGTGATCTCAAAGATCTTTGGATGAAGAAAATCGCACTGAGATATCTTGCAGATCTTCAAGGATAAGGAGAAGGAGAGATCGCGAGGAAGGCGAGGCAGAGAGAAGGCCAAAGCCTCGCCCTCTCACCGGCACCGCAGAACATACGCATCCTCACTTCGACATTCTATCGAGAAAGTGATGAGGATCTCGGACCTCGCCGCCCGAGAGAAAAGTTGCAAATGCGGCCAAGCAATGCATGAATCCCGAATTCTTCATGAGAAAAGCATGATGGAGGGACGAGAAGAGTCCTCCAAAACACACGGTGAAATCGATCCAATAGGAGTAGTGCAAAGCAAATCGCCACCGTTGTTCTTGCCACCACTTGACTCACTCGAAGAAGGAATTAAAGGCTGGCGATGGCGGGTTAGTGGGGACCCCGGTTGAGCCAACCCCTAATGAAGGTGTCTTACCACCTACCCCAACGGTGAACACTCGGTAGAAACAACCGGGAGTTTGGAGACGAGTGACCCCATTCCAAGTCACTTAGGCGATGCCCCACCGAGGGGAAACTCCCTCCACCGCGGCTAGGTCGGAGGATTTGCAGATGACTCCACAACGAATCTAGGAGGCATAGTGGAGAAAGTACAAACACAAAATGAACAACAAGTTGCCATCAACGAAGCTCAGGCAGTTGAGATCTGTCTCACCGAGGTGCCAGTGCCAAGCTACTACGAAGGCTAACGCCGCTGCGATGCGATCGAGGCACGGAAAAGCTTGACCCGGGAGTTAACACTGCGGGCGATGAAAGTGCAATCCATGGGGTTGAGACTCCAATGGATGCCACCACGAAAGACCCTAAGACGGTGACATTGTCGAAAGGGAGGTCCAGGCCCTCGGCATTGCGGTTGAGACCGGGAGGTAATGAAGGCCACGGGAGGTTGAGACTTCCGGGGTAAAGAAGTCAAGTAGAGAACATCCCTCCTGCTATCACCGATCCATCGAAAAGGAGATAAGCGCTTCATGATTCCCAGGATAATCCCGATGTAACCTTTTTGGGATCGGAAAGCGACGAAGAAGCCGAGTCATCCCCGTGATTGCATCCAAAAGACTCGGTGAGGATGTTCCCAGACTAGCAAGTCGATCTCAAGACTACTCGTCAAACTTTCAATTTTGATGGTGAGCCACCAATGGAAATCTCATCATCATCCGATGACGCCCCGATAAGGCCGAGGACGATCTACTCAATTGGAGAAACCATTTGAGACCAACGGCTGTTGAGATAGCCGAGGCTCGGCAAGTCGGGTCCACATCACAAAAGACCCCAACAAACAGAGTCCATCTGCGCGAGCTCCCCAAGTTGCGATGGGTTCGACTCCAAAAGGAACTTCACGCGCACCTCTCATCATTGAACAAATCCCGGTTGGCCATGATGATTCCTTTGTAGAATCATTTCCTTTCTCTCTCTAGAGTACCCGACCTCCCGATGAGTCGGAGAACGATCTCGACGCTTCCGCAGACAGATCCTATTCTTCCATCCGACACCATCGTTCGGTGACTATGACTTTGACGTTGCATGGCCGTCGGTTACCTTGAAGAAACAGTGAAGTTCGGGAGGTGTTCAAGGCATTATTTTTGAAATTGAATGGATGGAGAGGCACCAGGCCTCTATGGACATGAGATCGATAATGAGATGCCAACCTTACTGGCGACTTGAGAGGCATAACGGTCGAGAATCAAGGAATGGTGGCAACATCAAGAAACAATGCGTGTGGAACAAGCTAGATATTTGAGAACATTGTTCAACAAGCTGGTATGGAGAGCGAGAATGCTTTGATGCAAAAACAAAATTGAGAGAACACATTGAGCACATGCATGAAGCTCACACTTTTAGAGATAAAGCTGGCTGCGTGAGCAAAATAAGAGTGATCTCCAGGCGTATGGAAGAAAACATGGATAGAAAATTCAGCCTTCTCATGGCTGAGATGAAGCTAATTTCATCGAGTCCAACGCTACTCGCTCAATTCCGTGGCCGCATACACCGCAATAGACTCAAGGAGAACCTCGGCTATCGCAGGCTCGACTTCCGCTTGCCAAGTATGTTTCAGGTGTTCCTCACTCCTTTGATGATGCCAAAAAGGGGGAAGAAGAATACTTTAAAGCGCTAAAGAGATCCGAAGCTGAAAAGGAGGAAGCATTTGTGAAGAGAAAGACAGTGAGGAAGTGTCAAAACAAAAGAAAGGAAAGTCTGTTGAGGGGGAAGGATCGAAAGATGTGACCTTGATGATTGCACAAACCCCCAACAAGGTCTTGTCACGGTGATATTATCGTGACAAACTCCAGTGACTCGCCACTCCAACACTCTGCTATATCTATGGCCGAAAAGAGAAAGACAATTGAAGCATGGATGGATGAAGTGGAAGGAAGAATGGATGCCCGAGTTATGAACATCTTGAAACAACATGGAGGCATTCCAAAGAGACAGAGACACTTATGCCATCTCGATGTCGGGACCGAGCCACGATCAATTAATGAATTTAAAACGCCGCATCTGAAGGATACTTTGCAAATATGTCTATGGCTCAAGCTTGGGACATGTACTAGGAAAAGGGTCTCACGTTATGTGAAGAAGCGACAGGCAGCAGACTAAGCGATCCTCTGCTTCAGTCACTCCGTGGTCACTCAGTTTGGAAAGAAGAAGAAAGAAAGTACAATACACGCCCGCAGGTAGAAGAAGAAGCGCAGTGGTGGAGGAAGAGGTTTGAGACCCAGGCCTCGCCCAAAAACATTGAGTACGTAGATCCAGGCAAGAAAGGAGGGATCTTTGGGCTGGTCTTGACCAAGTAGCCAATTTGCAAGTGGCTAAAAGCAATCTTGAGTATGCGAAAAGAATAGAAGAAGAAAATAAGAGACAAACTCAGCTATGGGAGGAAAGACAAGAGAGATTAAGAAGAGATGAAGTGCCGAGGAAAGCATATGAAAAAAGAAGAAGGCGGCTGGAGATGAGAAAAAAAAAAGAAGAAGAGAAGATGACAGAATCGAGGAAGATGAAAGAAGGAGGCGGCGAAGGAGATGAAGTGTTCTTTGTCCACCCCTTCATGTATTTTACTATGTAAATACATACTATGTAAGTCTTCGCAATAAAGTCAGTAAATTCTTTTTTTTTTGGAAGACAAATGTTTGCTCGATACACCTTGTAAACAAGTTGTGTAAAAGAACAAGAATGTTATGATCAATAAAAGGATTGATTCTACGCATACATTCTATGTGAATGCACTATCTGTATGTATCTTTGCTATTTATATGTTGAATGTTTTAAGTTTTGGCATCATCAAAAAGGGGGAAATTGTTGGGAAATTTATTGTTTAGATTTTGATGAATGCCATGTAAAACTTAGAATAGAAAGTTGGCACCCCAATTTTGTTGTAAATCGCATTGTAATAAATAGTATTGGGTCAAGTGAGTTAAGTCGACTATGCCCAAACATGCAAGAAACAATGGAGACTAGAAGGAAGACTCTGTGCAAGACAACCGAGTATGGCAAAGAAGAGAAGACGGAACTCGATGAAGGAGCGACTAAGATGTAGGTGAGAGGAGTATCGGTCAAGTCAACTCAAGATAAGCCAAGTTTCAAGTTGAAGAGACGGAAGAGTCATCCATGATTGGAAGCGACTCTAAGTCACCTGGGAAAACAAGGAAATGCAATAAGTCGAGATAATCGAAAAAGATCCGTTGCTGTACGAAATCAAGAGAATTACTTAAACAAGTAATATCTCCATGCTACCTTTCTCAAGTGCTCACCCGAAGCGTGCAAAAGGAATAAACCAATGGGAAGCACTACACCGTGTCGAACTCGAAAAGTCAAGAACAATTCATACGAGGAAATGGCAATTCCAAGGATCGCAACAAGACAAGCCAACGACCACAAGTGACTTTCAAAAATAAGCCTATCTCTTCAAGGCGATTTTTGAAAGATCACTATAAAAGGCTTAGGAATAACTCGAGAAAAAAAAAACTACGAACATAACGCAGGCTACGCAGTTACCTTGACCATACAAGCAAGAAAGAAACATTTTGTAACCCGAAATATTCTCAAGTTATTAAACGCTCAATCCTCAAGCCTACACTACGAAGAACATCAATCCAACACTCACCGTGAAGGAAAGATAACTTCAATCGAGTTGAAGAGGAAATTATCAAGAATCGGGGGGTCTACATTCCACGAAGGATTGTAGGAAGGTTCAAGGTTGAACCAAGTCTTGAGCTTTTGGAGGGCTTCGTGATCAAATCCAAAGAGCTTGAGAAAGTGGGCTGTAGTAGCAAGGCCGCCCTGTGAAGAAGCCGAGTCGCACGAGAAGCCTTGGTGAGTGATCAAGGCGTCTCGCATCGAGTCCCAAAGGATCAAGTCACCGTGTGTGATCAAGACTTGTATCCGGACATTACCACTTTGATATCTTGATCAATACCTAGTGGATTCCTCCAGGAGTTGGAGAAGAGAGGAGTAGAAGAATTACCCCATCTTCGAACCTCTATAAAAACTTATCGTGTCTTTTACATTTCAAAGACTTTAATTCTCGCATCTTATTTGTTTAATTAATGACATATTTGCTATCCAAGCGATAATTTCTAAGTACTAAATCAAGCTTTATATCTCCGCTTAACCATAATTAAGGGTGTTAAGTCTTCCAGCTGAAATCAACCCTTGAGTTGAGCTAATTCGGTCTTAAACAAAGTTATTCTATCAATACCGCTCGAAGTCGTTGAGTGACTAACTCTACCGATTAACTAAATTGGTTTGTCCACGAGACACAATGTGTAGTATCAACTCGAACTTTTAAAAGGACTAAATCGAAAAATTTGGTAAGGTTTATTCAACCCCCCCTTCTAAACCTTACACTCACACCCCTTGGGACCTACAGTTTCTTGCTAAACCAAGAAACTAATCTGTTTCCAAGCATTTGACATGTACCTGAAGTACTCTTCCTGTCAACTCTACATCCAAAGAGTCGAAGTCCGAGTATCCTACCAGCTTGAATCCCTCCTTGCTTTGGATACCATAAGCCAACTTCTTGGCATCCCTTCAAACATCTTAGGATTCTCTTAGTTGCAGTCATGTGACTCTCTTTTGGTGCAGATTGAAATCTGGCACATACACCTACTGCAAAGGTAATGTCTGGCCTGCTTGCTGTTAGATAGAGTAATGATCTAATGAGAGCTCTATATCTGGTTTGATAACCAGCTTTGCCATCTGCATCCATGTCCATCTTGACTGATGTATTCATAGTAATCTTTACTGATTGTAGGTCCCAAGGGGTGTGAGTGTAAGGTTTTGAAGTGGGGGGTTGAATAAACCTTACCAACTTTTCGATTTAGTCCTCTTAAAACGCGTCGAGTTAATACTTCACAGTGAGTCCTTGATGGACAACTAAGTTAGTTAATCAGAGTTAGCCACTCAATAGACTCGGCCCGATGTTTATTGATAGAATAACTCATTGCTTTTGACTAAAACTTAACTTGATCGCGTGATATGATTTTTGGAAGACTTAACACCCTTGAATTTGGTTTAAGTTTGTTTTAATACTTGGTTTTAACACTTTGTTGATTATCAATTGGATAGCAAATTTATCGGCAAATATTGAAATAATGTGCAGAAATTAAAGTGCTGAAATGTAAATGACACAATAAATTTTTATAGAGGTTCGAAGATGGGGTAATTCTTCTACTCCTCTCTTCTCCAACTCCTGGAGGAATACACTAAGTATTGATCAATATACAAAGTGGTTATTAGTCCGTATGCAAATCTTGATCACACACAGTGACTTGATCCTTTGGGACTTCGATCTGAGATGCCTTGGTCACACAAACGGTGGCTTCTCGTGCGACTCGCCTTCTTCACAGGCGATTGCCTTGCTACTACTGACACACTTGCTCAAGCTTCTTGGATTTGATCACGAAAATCTTACCGCAAGCGTACGGTGTCAAGTTTTAGTATAGGTTTTGAAAGTAGGGATATCATCTCCACAGGGATTGTTATCAAATTTTATACTAAGAACTATAATTAAAATAGCTTAATTCTATCTAGAGATCGAAAAGAGATGATGATTTATTATACTAAAAAGAAAACTAAAATTAAGCAAATAATTGGTTCAGACAATTAATCAAACACGTAGAAGATGAATTCTAGAGGGTTGATTTCACCTAGTTATCCCCTATGTTTTCAATCCAGTTTATTAATCAAAAGTTATTAATCTATAAGCTAATATTCCTACCGTTTATCACTTCCTCTCTCGAGTGCCAAGTGATTCTAGGTTCCAATTTCTGATTTCGATATCTCTATAAAAATCATAAATTAAACCCTAATACGCTCAATGAATATTCTATCACAGGCTTCAAAAGATTCATAAATCTCTCGATTCTATGAAACCTTAGGTTGTGCTATTCTATGGCCAGACGTTCAATTACCTCTTTCGAGCGTCAAATCAAACATGCCAAACAATCTAAATTATTGATCAGATAATCCAGATGCAATCAAATCAAATAGCACAAATAGATTAATAAACATGCGAATTTCATAAACTGGAAATCAAAACATAGGTTCAAACGTAAGTTACACCAATCCCCTAGAAAGATGGGTTTAGCTCATAATGGATGTACAAAAACTCATGGAGAAATAATTATACATCTCAAAAATCAACAAAGAAAAGCAAAGAAAGAATTGAGAAGAAAAGAGAAGGAATTCTCTCTATCTCCAGATGAGAAGTGCCTCCAATTGCCGTCTCGAACCATAGCTTCGTCTCTTGCCTTGCGTTGTGCTCAAAATAATGTCTGACCCCTGTCCCGTACGTCACTTATCATATTCATAGGCTCGAAACCCTCGAAAACCATTAAAAAAGGCCCAAAGAATAAGTCGCGCTTGTTCAGCTCTGTTTGGCCCAAACCGCGCGCTGTTGCGCGCTGTTCGTTGTTTTGCTGTTGGTCGCTGGCTTTGACGCACGCTGCAGCCTTTGGAGATGGCGGCGCAGGCGCTGCTCCTTCTCTCTTCGCACAACGTCCGCTGCTCACCGTCCCAACTCAACGGCTGCGCAGCAAGGCCGCATGGCATAACCGCGATGCGCGCCCGCTACTCAATGTTTTCTTTGTTGTGTATTTTTGGGCGCTGCAGCCCTTGCTTATGGGTGCTGCAGTGCCCCATTTTCACCATTTGCAGCCCTTCGACTTGGGCGCTGCAGCGCCCATCCGTGCTATGCAATCTGTACCATTTTCGACCCCCGCACTGCGGCGCGGGGGTTTAGCTGCGGCGCTCCCATGTGACCCAATTTTCCCCGTTTTTCAACTTCTAAAATGCGATAGTCACCATCTAAACACATTTTTCACCGTTTTTGCTCAATTTTGGCTATCAAGATCAGTCCCGATTCTCGAACGACAACAAATGACACAAACTCGACTAAAACGACACTAAAGTACTCGAAAACACCGCAAAATCCTAGTCTAGAATACTCAATACATTGGTATAAAAACCAACTTAACAAATACCCCCAAACTTAGACTTTTGCTTGTCCTCAAGAAATTACAGACTCTAAAAATCAACAAACATGAAGGAAACAAAAATGAAGACGACTGACTCAACAAACCAACTGCGAAACTTCACAACTAAACTCATTCGTCAAATTTCGTTTTACTATCAATAGAGCACGTATTTTCACAAAGTGATCATGAAGGTGGAATGTTCATGCCAACTCCGTTTTCATTATCCAGATAGACTCACGCAATCAAGTGTTTTCAAAATGATCCACTTTTTTGAATATAGAGATGAGATGCTTACCGGACTCCATAGGCTTGTCCTTCACACTAATCTCCACTAATGTAGGCTAATGTAACACAAGGATCAATAGGACTTTTAAAGCTTGTAATGTGGGCTTAGGGTAAGGTAGGAAAATATAGGATTAAGTAGCTCAAATCACTCAAACACACAATTATGAATTCGAATCATCAATTAGCAACTACCTTTCACTTTTTGACATCCCCAATGTTTATGAACCTTCAATCCCGCTGATTTTTTCTCATTTTTTTTTTCATATATTTTTTTCTTTTTCGGAACCCCCAAACTTATTCTTTTGCATACATGGGGTTTCATATCTTCTTTTCTCGGGAAACTTCATTCAATTAAATACACACCCTTCTCATCATATCCTCCTCAACCTTCAATATTTTTCTATACTTTGTGTGTATGAGTGATGGGTAATTATGATTTTCACATTTAGGCTCTGGATATTAGATTGGTTGCCAAAGAAACGGATTTATACGGCTCAAAGGGGAACACTAGGGAAAATATATTACAAATGTAGGCATTTTAGGCTCTGGCTTGTTCAAAGATGGCCTAAATCACTTCCTTAATGTTACTTCACCTAGGATTTCGCCTCGACTAGTGATCAGACAATTTCTAGAATCCGGTGGGATCATAAAGGAAACACTCAATCATAAAATTCATCCCCAAATAAATCAACAGAGTTAAGCACATAGATGGAGTTAATGGAAAGAAGAATAAATCACAGTTCAAACACATCCTCTCTTGACCGTTCAACTCATATTCAACAAATTCACTTAGTCATGCAGTTTAACAGTTTTACCGATGACCCGACTCGACTCTAGACTCTTTTTTCGTTTTTTTTTTGACTCAAGACTCGACTCGAGGAATAAAAACAGACTGCACCCTCCCAAACTTAAAACAACATTGTCCCCAATGGAGAGGGGGAAAAAGGACTTTCCTGGTAGCCGAGGAGCGAAGGCTCCTTAAGTCATGTGATACTACTACGTGTAGGAGGTGTCTAGTATAAGCTCACAATGCATCCTGGTGCACAAGCCCGTGGGTGTTGTATGCCTCCAAGGTGTGGTCTAGTTCCTCCCCTTCACCTTGGCCCGGTCCTTTTTAACTTTGCATCTTTGTAACCTAGCAAGGTAAACAAGAAACAAAACTCGTGGAACCATGGAATTCGGTTATGGGTGAGAAATCGAAAATCAAAGCACATACATAATGCCCCCAAGTAGAAAATATAGTGCCATGTCAAAAAGATAAGCATAGATATACAAGATAGCACTAAACAATGTGAAATTGTCATTGGGGCATTTTATCAAACACCTCATATGCAAGAATTTGGGCAAAGATAGTGAATGCAATGGATAACTCAATTCAATCCCAAAAATCAACACCAAGCCTAAGTCTAGCATGAGCAACCAATCCACAATCCACAAATCAACAACAATTATCCTAACACTACTACAATCCAACCACACAACAATCACAAGATGGGGAAAATGGGGTGGGGTTTGGAAAGTTGCAAACTTACCCAATAATGAGTGAATGAGATGAAGATGGTGTGTGTGGTGTCATAATGCTCCTTTGTGAGGATGGAGTGGGATATGTGGGATTTGCACAAATAAGAGGGGTGGGGTATGATGCAACTTACTACTCCTAAAAATGCAAAAAAATTCAGAAAAACAAAAACAACTACTGAACTATATTAAACTAAGAAAGCAATAAAAAGGAGCTTGGGTTGCCTCCCAAGAAGCGCTAAGTTCTGATCTTGACGGACTATGTCAAATTAACCTCAAGTTGGGGCTCCAATAGGCATGTTATCCACATTCCCCTTAGAAACTTCTCAACCTCCAATGTCTTCAGCAATATTCCCAACCATCCGCTTACCATCCTTTAATTCAAATTTTAGCCTATTGGTTGGATGGATGGTGAATACAAGTTTCTCCTGATTTACCCGCAATGATAGGTATTTTCTTCTCCTCGTTCGCGTCCAACACTACAAAATCCACAGGGAAAAACAAATTTATTAATTCTTACCAATACGTCTTCAATGATTCCCCATGGATAGGCGATGGATCGATCAACGAAGCGCAAAGTGATATTGGACGGCTTCACCTCCCGAGCCCAAACTTCGTCACATCGGCCAAGAGATATCCATTCACACCGGACCCGAAGATCACAAAGTGGTTTCTCAAAGAAAACCCCTCCAATAGTACAAGGAATATTAAAACTCCCTGGATCCTTCATTTTTCGAGGTAGTTTACTCGGACTATTGCACTACACTCCTCCTGTCGGATAGACAATTTCAAACTCTTCCAACTTCATTTTCTTGGATTCCCTTTGGTTTTGCATAAATAGGTGATTCTTCGGGAGCGATGAATTTTTGCTTCCTTTTTGCGTAAATCGCATTGCAAGTGCTCTCTCGGATTAACCTCAGTATCACTTGGGAACTTTCCTTCGCATGCAATGAATTCATGGCAGAGTAGCCAACCGACTTTGTTTGTGTCTCGATCGACCTAATATGCGTCTCCATTGTGCTCATCTTAGTATTCAGACCATCAATCTGCGCCTCACTCCTATTCATTCGATTCCTAGTCTCTCCAGATGAATGAGCCGAGCATCTCCTCTAGCGACTGCTTCTTTTCACCTCCGAGTGCATTAGAACTGGATGGGTTTGGATAACCCGGAGGTGGATTCAATACGTTCCTGTTGTTGCTATAAGAGAGATTCTCATGATTGTGAAGTCCCGGGTGGTAGTGAGTTGGTAATGAATTACCTCGGTTATTAAAATCCCAGTTATTCACATAATTAGCTTGCTTGGCCTCGTGAGTGGCGGCTGCATGAATGACTGCAGGAGAGAGCGCGGCTTGCTGTGATGTGTTGCCGTATTCATGATTGCCAATTGCTTTGTCGGACTCGAGATTTTGAGCCGCCAAAGCGATATCAGATCCCGGCCAAGAACACCGACAAGCGGCCTCGGTCGATCTCTCGGAAGGCCATTGATAGTTGTTTGTGGCCATTTCTTCAAGTAGAAGTAAGGCCTCGATCGGTGTTTTAGCCATCAATGTTCCTCATGATGCCGCATCTAGTATCGTCTCGTATGTCCATTCGGCCCATTCTAGAAAATCTTGAACCTGCCTCTCGGTCCGCATAACCATCTTTGTGGGATCTCTGCAACATATCTTTAAATCGCTCTCAAGCTTCGTATAACGACTCAAAATCAATCTGTTGGGCGGGCTATCTCGCTCTTTAGTTGGAGTGTCTTCTTTGGGAGGAAAAAATTTTGCTAAGAATTTTTGAGTCGGATCATCGGCTCGTAATACTCCCGGGGCGAACATCAGTAACCCCCTGGCCTTATCCGGAGTGAAAAAGGGAAAAGCCTCAATCTAATGGCCTCATCGTCACACCATTCATCTTGATGGTGTCAAATTTCCAAGAATGTGGCCGGATGTGTATTCGAGATATCCACTGGACTCCCCAAACGATTCTGTTGAACCATGCTTATGAGGCCAAGTTTCAATTCAAAATTATTTGCATTAATGGGGCGCGCACAATCCGGAGTAGTTAAGTTCACGGTCGCGTAAAGTAATCCCGGATTGCCCTTTACGGTGCCTCAGTGTGGTGGCACATTCACGACCGATTTCATTATTCTCATCATCCCCGCTATACGCGCTTGCTCGATTCTCGCTTTCGCTTTTCGCTTCGGATTGCTCGAAGTGTCCTTTCAATCTCGGATCAAAAGGAAGCAAATTAATATCTTTAGAATCTCGCATAAGCAGACAAGTCAAATGAAAAAACGAAATTATAATTCCTAAACTAGTCTAGATTAGGATTAAGGCTACGTGGTAATAGTATTAGTTTAAAATAGGATAAAACAATCCCAAGAACAGCGCCAAAAAACTTGATCGCGAAAATCTTACATAGCGTAAAGTGTCAAGTTTTTGTATAAGTTTTGAAAGTAGGGATATCGTCTCCACGGGATTGTTGTCAAATTTTATACTAGAAATCGTAATTAAAATAGCTTAATTCTATCTAGAGATCGAAAAGAGATGATGATTTATTATACTAAAAAGAAAACCAAAATTAAGCAAATAATTGGTTCGGACAATTAATCAAACACGTAGAAGATGAATTCTAGAGGGTTGATTTCACCTAGTTATCCCCTATGTTTTCAATCAGTTTATTAATCACAAGTTATTAATCTATAAGCCAATATTCCTACAGTTTATCACTTCCTCTCTCGAGGGCCAAGTGATTCTAGGTTCCAATTTCGATTTCGATATCTCTATAAAAATCATAAATTAAACCCTAATACGCTCAATGAATATTCTATCACAGGCTTCAAAAGATTCATAAATCTCTCGATTCTATGAAACCCAGGTTTTGCTATTCTATGGCGGGCGTTCAATTACCTCTCTCGGCGTCAAATCAAACACGCCAAACAATCTAAATTATTGATCGAGATAATCCAGGATGCAATCAAATCAAATAGCACAAATAGATTAATAAACATGCGAATTTCATAAACTGGAAATCAAAACATAGGTTCAAACGTAAATAACATCAATCCCCTAGAAAGATGGGTTAAGCTCATAATGGATGTACAAAAACTCATGGAGAAATAATTATACATTTCAAAAATCGACAAAGTAAAGCAAAGAAAGAATTGAGAAGAAAAGAGGATGAATTCTCTCTGTCTCCAGACGAGAAGTGCCTCCAATTGCCGTCCCGAACCCTAGCTTCGTGTCTCTTGCCTTGCGTTGTGCTCAAAATAATGTCTGACCCATGTCCCGTACGTCACTTATCATATTTATAGGCTCGAAACCCTCGAAAACCATTAAAAAAGGCCCAAAGAATAAGTCGCACACGTTCAGCCCCGTTCGCCCAAAGCTGGCAGCGCGCGGCGGAAAGATGCACTTTCTGCGCGCTCTTCGTTGTTTTGTGGTTGGTCGCTGGCTTTGACACGCGCTGCAGCCCTTGGAGGTGGCGCTGCAGCGCGCCTGCTCCCCTTCTCCGCCGCACAACGTCCGCTGCTCACCGTCCCTCAACGCGCGCTGTAGCGCGCCCTGCTACTCAATGTTGCCTACTGCTGTGTATTTTTAGGCGCTGCAGCCCTTGCTTATGGGCGCTGCAGTGCCCCATTTTCACCTGCACACCTGCACGTTTATCTTGGTGTTAATCATGGGCGCGCCAGCCGACTTGAGCGCAGCTGGCCATTTCCATCCATGCTATGCGTTAGCATCAGTTTCGACCCCGCTGCTGCGGGGTTTTTTGCGCGCGGCGCTCGCATGTGACCCAATTTTCCCGTTTTTCAACTTTTAAAATGCGATAGTCACCGTCTAAACACATTTTTCACCGTTTTTGCTCAATTTCGGCTATCAAGATCAGTCCCGAATCTCGAACGACAACAAATGACACAAACTCGACTCAAACGACACTAAAGTACTCGAAAACACCGCAAAATCCTAGTCTAGAATACTCAATACATTGGTATAAAAACCAACTTTACAACGACTCAGCTTCTTCACAGGGCAGTTGCCTTGCTACTACAGCCCACTTGCTCAAGCTTCTTGGATTTGATCACGAAGCCCTCCAAAAACTTGAGACTGGTTCGACCTTGAACCTTTCTACAATCCTTTGTGGAATGTAGACCCCTTGATTATTCAAATGTTTCCTCTTCAACTGATTGAAGTCGTCTTTCCTTCACAGGTGAGTGTTGGATTGATTTCGTTCGTAATGTAGGCTTGAGGATTGAACTTGTATGACTTGAGTAGGTTATAGTTTGAATAATAGCTTGAAAGTTCAGGTCACCCGATTTTTCTCTCAAATAGATTCTCGGCCTTTTATAGTGTTCTTTTGAATAATTTGCCCGTTGAAGAGATAGGTTAATTTTCAAAAAGACACTTGTGGTCGTTGGCTTGTCTTGTTGCGTTCTTGGAATTGACATTTCCTCGTATGAATGAGTCTTGACTTTTCCGAGTTCGACACAGTGCGAGCTTCCCATTGGTTTATTCCTTTTGCACGCTTCGGGGTGAGCACTTTAAGAAAGAAAAGTATGGAAATATTACTTGTTTAAGTAATTTTCTTGACTTACGTGCAACGGATCTCTTTCGATTATCTCGACTTGACCGCATTTCCTTGACTTCCCAGGTGACTTAGAGTCGCCTTCCAATCATTGGATGACTCTTCTTTGCCACACTCACCGCCTCATGGTGAGTCTTCCTTCTAGTCTCTAGTTGACTTCTTGCATATTTTGGCATAGCCGACTTAACTCACTCGACCCATTTCTATCTATTACAATGCAATTTACAACAAAAATGGGGTGTGACTTTCTATTTTAAGTTTTACATGGCATTCATCAAAATCTAAAAATTAATTTCCCAACAATTTCCCCTTTTTGATGATGCCAAAACTTAAAACATTCATACAATAATTAAACGAAGCAAAGATACGTCATGGAGACAATGTAGAATCACGAATGTATGCGTAGAATCAATCTTTTATTGATCATAACATTCTTGTTCTTTACATTTGTTCTGAGTGTATCAAAGCTTAAACATAGCTTAAGGTAACCATGTTATTCTATATCTACGCAAGTATAGAAATTATACAATTTTATTCGATGTACGGAGGACTTACATAAAGATGCATTTACATAGTAAAATACATGAAGGGTGACAAACAACACTTCATCTCCTTCTGCCTCCTTCTTTCATCTTGTTCAACTTTGCCATCTTGACCTTTTTCTTTTCTTTTTCTTCTTCTTGTAGCCTTCCTTTTCTCATAAGCCTTCAGCAACTGCCTTCATCTCTTCTTTTTCTTTCTTGTCTTTCTTCCGGAGAAGTGAGTTTGTCTTCTATTTTCTTCTTCAATTCTTTTTACACACTCGGCATTGTTCTTGGTCACTTGCGGGTTGGCTACTTTGTCGAATCCACCCAATAGATCCCTCTTTTCTTGCCTGGATCTATATATTTAATGTTTTGAAGGCGAGGAGGTCAGTCCGAAACCTCTTCCTCCTCCATCGCTTCTTCTTCCGCCTCGGGCGTGTATTGTCTTGTGGCCTTCTTTTTTCGGCAGAGCGACCGGTGGTGCCGCTTGCTGTCGCCTTCTTCTTCACATAGCTTGAGGCCTTTTTCCCAATACAAATCCCGAGGCTTGAGCCATGGACATATTTGCGAAGTAACCTCGGATGCGGCGTCTTGAATTCATCAACAGATCTTGGCTCGGTTCAGGCATTGGAAATGGCATAGGTGTCTCTGTCTGTTGGAATGCCTCCATGTTGTTTCAGTATATCCATAACTCGGGCATTCATCTTTCCTTCCACTTCCTTCATCCGTGCTTCTACTATTTTTTTTTTGACCATGGGTGCTGCTTGGAGTGTTTGAGTGGCAGAGTCACTGGGAGTTTGTTGATGATATCAGCTGTGACAAGACCTTGTTGGGGGGTTTTAGCAATCATCAGGGTCATATCTTTCGAACCTTCCCCCTCAACAGATTTTCCCTTCTTCTCTCTTCTCAGTTCTTCAGCTGTCTTTTCCTTCACAGCTGCGTCCTTCTTCTCAGCTTCAGAACCTTTCAACGCCTTTAGGTATTCCTCCTCCCCCTTTTTGGCATCATCAAAGGAGAGAGAAACCCCGAAACAAGCTAGCAATAATGAAGTCTAAGCGGCTGATAGCTGAGTTATGTTTCGAATCTGCTGTGGAGTATGCTGCACGGAATTCAGAGCGAGTGGCGTTGGATTCAGCTGCCACCAGCTTTATTTCAGCCATGAGGAGGCTGAATTTCTTGTCCATGTTCTCTCTCGCGCGTGAAGCTCTTTCTTATGAAATTCACGCAAAGAATCGCATCTCGTGTTGTGAGATTCATGCATTCGATCTATGTTTTCTTGCATTCTATTCTTCATATCGGCATTCGATCGAACTTGTTCTACACGCATTATCTGTTTGTTGTTGCCACCATTCCCGGATCGACAATTATTCCTCGCAGATCGGCAGTAAGATTTGCGTCCGGTTATCGGTCTCATGTCGGTGAGGCCTGGTGCCTCTCCATCTTCTCTATCTCTGCAAATATGGCCTTGAAAACTTCTCGAACCTTAGATGTCGCCCGTCTCGGTGGCGGCCAAGCGCGTCAAAGTCAAAGTCCTTTGGGACGATGGTGTCTGTTGGAATAACGGGATCGAGGTTTATGGAACGTTCTTGATCTCGGCTGATTCTTCAAGAAGGTCGGGTAGCTCTAGAGAAAAGGAAACGATTCTTCAAGCGGATCATCACGGAAACGGAATTTGCTCAACGATAACTTGTGCCCGTGATGTGCCGGTGGAGTCGGTCTGCCGTAGCTTAGGCTTTGTGCGATTGATTCGTGTCACCGTGGGTCATTAGGGTTTTGACCCGGGCCGAGCCTCATTTGTCTCAATAGCTTCGTCGGTCTCGGTGGTTTTTCCATGTGAGTTGATTGGTCATCGGCCGTATCAGTAGCGTCATCGGACGATGATGAGATTTGCATGGGTGTCTCATCACCAAAATTAAAGGTTTGGCAAGTAGCCTTAAGGTCGGTCTTACTCGTGCTTGGGAGAACATCCTCAGTTGAGTCTTTTGGATCGGCGGAGAGGATGACTCGGCCGTCTTCACCTTCGGATCCCGGAAAGGTTACATCGGGATTGTCTTGGGAATCGTGAAGAGCACTTATCTCCTTTTCGGATGGATCAATGATAGTAGGAGGGATGTTCGTGCTTAGTCTCTTTACCCCGGGAAGTCTCAACCTCCCGTTAGCCTTCATTACCTCCTACGGTCTCAAGCTGCGGTGAGGCTTGGGCGATCCCTTCGCGGTGTCGGTTTGTCTTGGGGTCTTACGAGGTGGCATCCACCTGAGTCTCAACTCCATGGATTGCACTTTCATTGCCAGTGTTAACTCGAGGCGTTCCTTTCTGTGCCTCAATGCATCGCAGACATCATTGGCAACGAGAGCGATTGGCACTTCACCGGTGAGATAGTCTTAAGCTGAGCCATCGGTGACAACTTGTTGTGTATCCATTTGTTGTTCCTTCTCCACTTCGCCTCCAAGATTCGTTGTGGGGTCAGCTGCAGCATCCTCCGACCTTGCTACAGTGGAGGGAGTTTCCCCCTCAGCTGGCACACCAGCTGAGTGACTTGGAATGGGGTCACTCGTCTCTAGACTCCCGGTTGTTCCCTTTGAGTATTCAGCCATTGGGGAAGGTGGTAAGACACCTTAATTTGGGGTTGGCTCGACGGGGGTCCCCACAATCCCAGTTTCATCGCCAGTTCCCTTAACATCTTCTTCTGAGTGAGTTGGGGAAGTGGTGGCAGCGACAACAGTGGCAATATGCTGCACCACTCCCATCGAATCAATCTCCAGCTGTAATGTGGAAGACTCCCCTGGTCCTTCCAATAAGCGTTGCTCATGTAGGACTCTAGATTCCTGCATGGCTTGCTGCATCTCCAATTCTTCGTAGCGGCGGCGGGTCGAGATCCTCATCACTCCCGAGAGAGAATGTCAAGATGAGGATGTGTATGATCGATGGTTGCGAGTAAAGGGACAACATGGCCTTTTCACGAAGCTACCTCTGTCGATCTCCGCTTCTCCTTGTCTTTGATGATCGCAAGATATCTGTGCGATTTTTCTTCATCCGAGTGCTTGGACGACAGTGGTCAATCGAGAAAGTTCAACGGTTTGTCTTCTTCTTCAATAAATTCCGGTCTTTGGAACTGTTCCATGGATCAACTCAGCTTCCACTTCCTCCATTCTCGCAGACAATTTTGGATGTCTGGATATGGTGGGGATAGGATCATCACATCATCATCATCTTTATCATATTCTCCCTGCTGTCCCTCGTTCTCAGGGATTGAAGGTAGCAAACTTTGGTGCTTCACACCCTCAGCAGTGTCTGTTGCGGGAGGGGATACAACCTGTCACGGGGAGAGTTTGCTTTTCTCGCCGACTTCTTGTGTCTTGCATTACGACTACATCTGTGTCTTCAATTTGCCTCTGTTTGATTGGCTTCAATGACTTGGTTGTTTCATCAATAATATCAGGAGACTCTACTTCTCCAGTTGTCTCCGCAATCTGTTCCGGTTGAGTGGTAGACTCAGCTATTTTCTCAAGCTCTGATCGCTTGAAGATTCTTCTTCTTCTTTTGGTTTTCACGGAGGAATATCCGGTTCCACTTCCTCCTGGTTCGTCGAAGGTAAATGCCTTGATTATCTTAGAGGCGATTGCCTTCCTTGTTGTGACATGATCCTCTTCTTTTTAATCACCGGAGAAGGGATTAATGGTTCTTCTCCATTCGGCTGCGAGTGGGCGGGAGACACAGCTGCGAGGGGCAGTGCATCTTTTGTTTTCTTTTTCTTTTCTTTGCGGGGCAACATGATCTTCTTTGTAGGCTGCAGGGCCTTCTTACGGGGAGAGCAGGAGACAACTGTTTTTCAGGGTGGTGATTCCCCTCACTTGTGTCCGCTCTCTTGGCATAAGCTCTCCTCTATGCTCGGGAGATTTGATCGGAACATCTTTTTGTTAACATGGAACGCCTTTCCATGTCGAAGAGAGGACTCATTTAACTTCCATCATCCAGGCCAATCACCAGTCCCGTACCCAGGGGAACCTCCAAACGAACCATCCTCCTTGAAGGATTTATTCCCAATATTCGCAGTAGTGATGCTGTATACAAACTCGGCCAGTTCACCTTCTTCTCTTCAATGATCGCATCCATTACGATCGGCTTAGTTTTGACAGGTGGTTAAAGCTTCCAAATTTGATGTCTATGCATTTGGCAACAATGTCTAGCGAGTTTGTGGTAGTCCTCCTTCAACGACTTCTTCTCGATTGTGTAGACAACCTTCGCAAAGACACGATCGGGTTTGGCTACTTCCTTCCAAGCGGAATCGAGGTTAACATCACTTCATAAATCTCCGGCACTCCTTCCCACAAGAAGCTAATGATGTTGCGGATCATGGCGGTGATGGTGAAATCTTTCCCGTGAACAGAGGACTTCATGCCCTCATCGTGAACCGGCGTTCACATAGAAGCGTGCGACCTCTTCCATGTAAGTCATCGAAACTCCATCGACAAAAAGGGTTTCAAACCCGATTTTTCCAACTTCTCTGCTATTTTCTTCACAAGGGTTTTCGACCCTTGTTTGATCATGCCCTCAAAGTCCACAGTAGATCCCGTGTGGATTTGCTTTCCTAACATGACGAAGTCGTAAGTATATGCCATTTTTGAAGATTTACCGAATGAAACTATGAAAATAAGGTTTGAAGATTTGTAGGGTTTTGAGAGTAAAATTACTTTCTTTGCTCTTGAGAGATGAACAGTTTTTGGTAAAGTGAGAGAAAATCGGACGAAATGGTATATGTATGGGATATGAAAGGACGTGCGGGTGGTTTTTGAAATTTGATCAAGATCAACGGCTCAGATTTTGCACGCCGATTAACATTTAATTTCTCGCATTTAATGCGGCAACATTTATATCCAATCATAAGCTTGGTATGCGGCTTTAGATCAGACACGTCATAATTATCTTGGCGTCATTCTTAAAAACATTCCCGCTTAGTAAAAACAATGCGTTTTTGTCACTTTGCTCCTAAATGACTCAGCCTATTCCTTAGCTGATTTAACCCTTCTCTCTTTGCACATAAGCACTCAGCTGTCAGCTAATTCAATGGAGCTGATTCTCCGTCTGGTGATTCACTTAGTTGATTCAAGAGTTCAGCTCTTTTTCATCTTTTCGTGTTTCATCTCTTTTCTTTGACTCTTTCCAGTGTCAACTCACTCAATTAACCCTAATTCATGCTTGAGTTCTTCAAATCTTGATTCACATAATGGTTTTGTGAATATATCGCCTATGCTCGCTTATCGGTTGAGATATATTCCAAGGTGATGTCCTTCTTTTCAACATGATCTCTTATGAAGTGATATCGACATCAATGTGCTTTGTTCTTGAGTGCGACCACGGGATTTTGGGTGATTGCAATTGCACTTGTGTTATCACACATAATTGGAATTTCCTTTTTTCAACTTCATAGTCTCTCATTCTTTGTCTCATCCATAAGACTTGGGCAACTTGTTTGCCACGCCTATGTATTACGCTTTTTTTGTGGAGGTTGCTATTGAATTTTGCTTCTTGCTAAACCAAGAAATTAATCTATTTCAAGCATTTGACATGTACCGAGGTACTTTTCTGTCAACTCGCATCCAAAGATAGTCGAGTCGAGTAACCAATTAGTTTGAATCCTCCTTCATTTGGATACCATAATCCAACTTCTTGACTTCCTTTCAAATATCTCAAGATTCTCTTGGCTGCGAGTCATGTGGCTTTCTTTTGGGGCATATTGAAATTTGGCACATACACCTACCGCAAAGGTGATGTCCGCGCTTGCTTCTTTGTGAGATAGAGCAATGATCCAATAAGTGCTTTGTATGTTGTTTGATCCACTGGCTTGCCATCCGTATCTATATCCATTTTGGTGATGTATTCATTGGTATTTTCACGAGAAGACTTCTCTTCCATGCCAAATTTCTTCATTAAATCTCTGGTGTATTTTGTCTGACTTATGAAGGTTCCATCCTTCAATTGTATTACTTGGAGTCCAAGGAAGAATGTCAGCTCTCCCATCATGCTCATTTCAAATTTGCTTTGCATAAGATTTGAAAATTTATCACACAACTCTTTGTTTGCGGATCCAAAGATGATGTCATCCACATATATTTGAACAAGCAGTATATTTTTCCCATCTTGAATTCTGAAGAGTGTTCTATCGACTTTGCCTTCTGTGAATCGGTTCTCAATCAGGAATTGTGATAATGTGTCATACCATGCTCTTGGTGCCTGTTTCAATCCATATAAAGCTTTCTTGAGTTTGTATACTTTATCTCCAAGAGTCTTCTGCTCAAATCCTGGAGGTTGTTCAACATACACTTTTTCCTCCAATAATCCATTAAGGAATGCACTATTTACATCCATTTGATATACAATGAAGTTCTTGTGAGCAGCATAGGCAAGAAACATCCTTATGGCTTCCAATCTTGGCACAGGAGCAAAAGTTTCATCAAAATCTATTTCTTCTTCTTGGCAATACCCTTTGGCTACCAATCGTGCTTTGTTTCTTACCACATAACCTTCCTCATTCATCTTGTTTCGAATACCCATTTAGTGCCAATAACATTTTGATGGGTAGGTCTTTGAACCAATACCCACACTTTGTTCCTTTCAACCTGATTCAGCTCTTCTTGCATGGCTTGAATCCAATGTGTGTCATCCAATGCTTGTGACATATCTTTTGGCTCTATTTGTGAGATGAAACAAGTGAACATAGCTTCTTGTTGGGTTCTAATCTAGTTTTCACACCTTCTCTTACATCTCCAATGATTAGTTCGTGGATGGTCTCTCGACCACCTTAAATCGAGTTGGAGTAAGTTAGCTGGATTGATCGTCTTGCATTTGTGTTATTTCCCGATTGTCTTTGAGATTGCTATCTCATCTTCATCCGGGTTTATAATTCAAACCTTGACTTCAACATAGGGACTCTTCGCATGGTTGGTGATTGACTTATCGATTGACTCTTCAATGTCTTCTCCATTTACGTTGGGTTCATCAAACACCACATGAATGGATTCTTCAGTAACCATTGTCCTCTTGTTGAGCACTCTGTAGGCTTTGCTTTCCGGTGAGTATCCTAAGAAGATACCTTCATCGGACTTTAGCATCAAAAGCCTTTAAATTATCTTTGCCATTGTTGTGGATGAAGCATTTGCATCCAAATATTCTAAAATATACAACATTTGGCTTTCTCCAATCCAAATCTCATAGGGAGTATTTGTCATTTGTCATTTATCATGCATCTATTTTGAGTATAGCATCTTTGTGTTTATTGCTTGACCCAAAATCTTTTAGCGACCTGCTTGACTAACATGGTCCTTCTTTGCTTCTTTGAGAGTTTACATTCTTCTCGCAACTCCATGTGGAGTCCTCACCGCAGATAGTTCATGAGCAATACCATTTTCAATACAATATCGAGTTATTATTCCATTGACAAACTCGGTTCCTCTGTCGAGATCTAATTTTGATAATGGTTTGAGTCTTCTCATTTTGGATTCTCTTCATCATTTGTGGTAGTTTTGCAGGTTTCTTTCTTCTTAAACACGAAAGTTGTCCATGTGTATCTTGAGTAATCATCTACTACCACCAAGGTGTATTTCTTTTCCGCTTATCTTTGGCTAGTTCAATGGACCAAATAGATCCATATGTAGCAGTGCAATATTCTTGTTGAAGATGGACATGTCTTTTCTTTGAATGATGATTTGATCGCTTTCCCATCGGCATGCATCGCATACACTTTCCTTCTTGTATATCTGGGTGCGGAAGTCCTTTCACAAGATTGCTCCTTGCAAGCTTGTTAATTGTTTTGAAGTTCGGTGACTCGACTTCTTGTGCCCACCAACTTGATTGATTGTGCTCTTTGCTAGCAGACAAGTGATTGGTGTTGCGATTGACCAATCTACCACATACATGTTCTTTTATCCGCATCCTTGCAACACTACTTCATTAGATTCAGTGTTCTTAATTTGGCACACTCCCATATTGAATCCAACATTATAGCCCTTGTCACGAGAGTTGACTTATGTTTAGTAAGTTGAAATTGAGGCCTTCAACATATGCAACATCCGTAATTTCTAATCCATTTTTCTTGATGGATCCAATGCCTCTTATTTCTCCTGGAGCTTCATTCCTCCAAATATGACTTTTGCACCTCTAACTTCCTTAAATTTTTTGATTTTTCTTGTTTCTGTCATGTGTCTAGAAAATGACCACTATCCATGTACCAGGTTCCTTGGCACTTTTTGCTCCTTGAACTGCGAGTCAAGGAAATTAGGTTTTAGGTACCCATATTTATGCGGATCTGAGGGGTTAGTATTGTAAGATGATCCAACCAACCTATAGCCAAATGATTTGACTCTAAGAGGTTGCCATCTATCAGTTCCATAATCATAATTAACTTTGGGAAATTGCTTGGGGGTTTTAGGTTCATACAACTGTCTCTTTTGTCTGTATGCCTGTGTATGTGTTTTAGCAATTGCTTTGTTTGGGTAGTAGTGATGTCTTTGAGGATAGTGCTTGGGTGCATATGTGTCTTTGGTGATAGCTCTTTTGCCTTTGAAATGGCCTTTCTTTAGTCTTAGGCCTTTGTCATTTAGGCTTATATTCCATAGGTCTTTGCTGATAGTCCATATAATTCCAATAAGCTTGGCTTGGGTAATTTCTACCATTCCCATCATATGTGTTCCTTTCATAGAACTTCTGGGGTTTTTGGTAGCTCTGCTTCTTCTTTACTGAGTACTTCCTATTTGGAGTTTCTTTGAGGAACTCGGGTGGATTTCCTCTCGGCTATCCTCTCAAAGACTCTTAGCGGTTGTTTTCCTTTTCCTTTATAACCAAGGCCAGTTTGCTTGTGGTTGTGCTTTGGAATGGATGTGTGTGCTATTTGGAGTTTTGGATTTTGAGATGCTTCATTACTTGAAGATCCTTTTTCCAAAATTACTTTTGGAGCTTGACATGGTATGGAGGAATTAAATCCTAAGCCTGTCTTATCTCCACATTCTCTTTAGCTCATAATAAGATCATCCAAAGATTTAGATGCCTTAGTAAATGAGGCAATCACATTTTTGAGGTCATTTTCCCTCTTTTCGTGGCGACTATCTCTGCTATTAACTTAGCATTTTCACCTTTTAAACTTTTATTCTCATCGGCTATGTGACTTAGAGTACTCGGCTCCTTAGTCATTTTGTGAGTTTTGGCTTTTTAGTAGGCTATTTTCCTCATTTAGTAGTGTGTGTGAGGATTTAATTTGTTCAAAGTCTTTCATCATTTTGCCTAATGAATCATAAAGATCAGTGGGTGATGAAGTATGTGTGTCACAATCATGTCACTAGAACCGAGTGTGATGAGTTAGAATGTACCTCATCTTCTTGGTCGGAGTTGGTCTTGTTCTTTGGCCATTAGACAGATCAAGGCTTCTTCTTGAGTCACTTGAGTAGTCGGCTTCACTACTCTCCGAGTCCTTTGTGTCTTTTATTTGGGTGTCTCTCAGTCTCTGTAGCTAACATTGCCTTTTTCTTCTCTTGTATTCTTTCTCTGAAGACTTTTCTTTCCTCTTCATTCCTGTATTTGTTGACTGCAGGATATGGGCAATCAATAGCATAGTGACCAGGTTGCCTGCAGTTCCATCATAAATTTTCAACCTTTTGATCAGTTCTTTCCATCCTTGGATAGTCAGCTCTTTGATACTCAACCTTTTGATGCTCTGTTCTTTTGGGTGACCTATCTTCCCTTGACTAGGAGGGAGCTGAGTGTCTTACGGAGGATTCACCTTTGCCTCTTTTGTAATTCTTGTTGTGAATTTGTTAAACCTTTTAACCATCGGGGCAATCTCCTCTTGGTCAATGACTTCCTTGACCTCACTCTTTTAGCGTCCTTAACTATTAGAGCGACTTCTTTCTTGGGCACACAAATTGTCTCCTCTTGGTCTTTTTTTTCGGCTCAAATTTGTAGGCTTTGAGATCCGAGAATAGCTCATAGTTGGATGTTTTTGATAGATCCATGGAGTGTCTCAGGGCCATGACTTTCATTCCCCACTCAGCTGGGAGACTTCTTAGAATCTTCATACATATTTCCTTCTGTGTATATTCTTTTCCAAGTGCAGATAGCTCATTGGTAATTTCTATGAACCGAGCATCCAGTTGATCCAAGGTTTCTCCTGCAAGCATCTTAAAATTTTCAAATTTATGTACAACAACAGATAGTTTATTTTCCTTGATTTGCTCAAAGCCTTCACAAATCAGGGTTAGCTTATCCCAGATTTCTTTTGTAGTCTTGCACGATTTGACTTTGTTGAACATAGCTTTGTCCAGAGTTTTGTAAAGAATGTCCTTGGCCACGTTGTCCAAGTTGTATCTTTTTCTGTCAGCATTTGTCCATTCAGCTCTTGGTTTTTCAACCATAGCTGGTCCGGGAGCAACATCCTCTTTCTCCTTCAACCGGCAGCAGCCTCCTTGTAGCTACGTTTACTTTTAAGATTTGCAGTGGCCCATCTTCTATTACTATACACATTTCATCGTGTAATGCTGATAGATGAGCCTGCATACGAATTTTCCAATCATCAAATTCTTCAATTGTGAACATAGGGATGCGTGTCAAATTTGCTTCCATGATAATAACTTCTTTGAATAAAAGTGTTTTGAAAGATCAAGTGCTAAAGCAAGCTTTGAAAGATTGGAGATCTAGTTCGATAACGGTGCGGAAGGCTCAATGAACCAACCGCTCGATACCACTTGTAGGTCCCAAGGGGTGTGAGTGTAAGGTTTAGAAGGGGGGGTTGAATAAACCTTACAAACTTTTCGATTTAGTCCTTTTTAAAACGTTCAAAGTTAATACTTCACAGCTGAGTCCTTGCAGCAGAGTTAACACCCTTAACTTAACTTGATAGAATAACTCAGCTGTTTTGACTAAAACTTAACTTGACTGTGATATGATTTCAGCGGAAGACTTAACACCCTTGAATTTTGTTTAAGTTTGTTTTAATACTTGGTTTTAGCACTTTGTTAATTATCAATTGGATAGCAAATTTATCAGCAAATATTGAAATAATGTGCAGAAATTAAAGTGCTGAAATGTAAATGACACAATAAATTTTTATAGAGGTTCGGAGATGGGGTAATTCTTCTACTCCTCTCTTCTCCAACTCCTAGAGGAATCCACTAAGTATTGATCAATATACAAAGTGGTTATCAGTCCAGATGCAAGTCTTGATCACATAGCTGACTTGATCCTTTGGGACTCGATCCGAGATGCATTGGTCACACACCGGTGGCTTCTCGCACGACTCGGCTTCTTCACAGGGGCGATTTGCCTTGCTACTACAACCCACTTGCTCAAGCTTCTTGGATTTGATCACGAAGCCCTCCAAAAACTTGAGACTGGTTTGACCTTGAACCTTTCTACAATCCTTTGTGGAATGTAGACCCCTTGATTCTTCAAATGTTTCCTCTTCAACTAATTGAAGTCGTCTTTCCTTCACAGGTGAGTGTTGGATTGATTTTCTTCGTAATGTAGGCTAGAGGATTGAACTTGTATGACTTGAGTAGGTTATAGTTTGAATAATAGCTTGAAAGTTCCAGGTCACCCGATTTTTCTCTCAAATAGATTCATCGCCTTTTATAGTGTTCTTTTGAAAAATTTGCTCGTTGAAGAGATAAGTTAATTTTCAAAAGACACTTGTGGTCGTTGGCTTGTCTTGTTGCGAGTTCTTGGAGTTGACATTTCCTCGTATGAATGAGTCTTGACTTTTGAGTTCGACACACAGTGCGAGCTTCCCATTGCTTTATTCCTTTTGCACGCTTCCGGGATCGAGCACTTTAAGAAAGACAAGTATGGAAGTATTACTTGTTTAAGTAATTTTCTTGACTTCGCGGCAACGGATCTCTTCGATTATCTAGACTGACATTTGCATTTCCTTGACTTCCCAGGTGACTTGAGTCACTTTCAATCATGGATGACTCATTTGTCACTTCAACTTGAGACTTGGCTATCTTGAGTTGACTTGGTCGACACTTCACTCATTTGCATCTCATTTGCACCTTGATCGAGTTCTGTCTTCTCTTCTTTGCCACACTCAGTTTGCCTCACAAGTGAAGTCTTCCTTCTAGTCTCCGAGTTGACTTCTTGCATATTTTGGCATAGCGACTTAACTCATTTCGACCCCTATATCTATTACAATGCAATTTACAACAAAAATGGGGTGCTAGCTTTCTATTCTAAGTTTTACATGGCATTCATCAAAATCTAAAAATTAATTTCCCAACACTGATGACTTCTCTTCCATACCAAATTTCTTCATTAAATCTCTGGTATACTTGGTTTGGCTTATGAAGGTTCCATCCTTCAATTGCTTGACTTGAATTCCTAAGAAGAAAGTCAGCTCTCCCATCATGCTAATCCCAAATTTGCCTTACATGAGGTTTGAGAACTTGTCCCACATCTCTTTGTTTGTGGAACCAAAAATGATGTCATCCATATATATTTGAACAAGCAATATACTCTCTCCATCTTGAACCTGAGTGTTCTATCAACCTTGCCTTTGGTGAATCCATTCTCAAATAGAAACTGAGACAATGTATCATACCATGCTCTTGGTGCTTGTTTCAATCCATACAGTGCTTTCTTGAGCTTGTAGACTTTATCTCCAATAGTTTTCTGCTCAAAACCTGGAGGTTGTTCAACATAGACTTCTTCTTCTAGAAGTCCATTTAGAAATACAATTTTCACATCCATTTGATATACAGTGAAGTTCTTATGTGCAGCATAAGCAAGAAACATCCTTATTGCTTCCAATCTGGCAACAGGAGCAAAGGTTTCATCAAAATCTATACGTTCTTCTTGGCAATACCCTTTAGCTACCATTCTTGCTTTATTTCTTACAACAGATCCTTCCTCATTCATCTTGTTTCTGAAAACCCATTTAATAATAATTACATTTTGGTGGGTTGGCCTTTGAACTAATTCCCATACATTGTTTCTTTCAAACTGATTCACCTCTTCTTTCGTGGCCTGAATCCAATGTGTGTCTTCCAATGCTTGAGACACATCTTTAGGCTCTATTTGGGAAATAAAACAAGTGAACAATTTCTTCATGTTGTGCTCTGGATCTAGTTCTTATGGCGTTTCTAACATCTCCAATGATTAACTCATGTGGATGGTCTCTCAGCCATCTCACATTAGGTTGGAGTATGTCTGTTGGATTCAGTCGTCTTGCAGCTAAGTTGTCTTAAACAACTTTTCATCATCATTCAGCTGTAGACCTTCCAGCTGTCTTTGAGATTCAGCTATTCCATTCTGATGTGGAGTCCTTGTTGCTGATAACTCATGAGCAATACCATTTTCAACACAATACTAAGTTATAATCCAATTGGCAAACTCAGTTACCCTGTCAGATCTTATCTTTATAATGGTTTGACTCTTCTCATCAGCTGAGGTAACTTCTTCAGTGTTTCCTTCTTTTTATACATGAAAATTGTCCATGTATATCTTGAATAGTCATCCACCAGCACTAACGTGTATTTCTTTCCACTGATGCTAGCTAGGTCAATTAGACCAAATAAATCCATATGCAATAGATGAAGTATCCTGGTTGAAAAAGGACTTGGATTATCCTTGAATGATAATTTGATTTGCTTTCCCATCTGGCATGCATCACATATGCTTTCTTTCTTGTACACTGAGTCTGGCAATCTTTCCACAAGATGACTCCTTCCAAGATTGTTGATTGTCTTGAAATTCAGGTGACTTGGCTTCTTATGTCATAGCCAACTGGATTCGGTTGTACTCCTTGCTAATAGACATGTGCTTGGTGTAGCAGTAGACCAATCCACTACATACATATTCTTTTGCCTAGTTTCTTGCAGCACAATTTCATTGGATTCAACATCTTTGATCTGGCATATCCCCATGTTGAATCCTACATTGTAGCCTTTGTCACAGAGTTGGCTGATGCTTAACAGGTTGAAGTTGAGACCTTCAACATAAGCAACATCTGTGATCTCCAGTCCATTCTTCTTGATGGATCATGTGCCTTTGATCTCCCCTGGAGCTTCATTTCCTCCAAATATGACTTTAGCACCTTTGATCTCTTGAATCTTGACATATTTCTTTTATTTCCTATCATATGTTTGTAACAGCCACTATCCATGTACCAGGTTCCTAGGCACTCAGTTGTTCCTTGAGCATGCAATCAAGAAAATTAGTTTTTAGGTACCCATACTTGCCTAGGTCCTTGGGGTTAGTGTTATAAGATGCTCCAACCAACCTATAGACAGATGATCTGTCTCTAAGAGATTACCATCAATCAGTACCATAATCATAGTGCACATTAGCAAATTGCTTGGGGGTTTTAGGATCATACAACTGTCTCTTTTGTCTGTATGCCTGTGTGTTTGTTTTAGAAACTGCTTTCTTGGGATAGTTGTGGAATTTCTGAGTGTAGTGCTTGGGTGCATGAGTGTGCTGATAATAACTCTTTTACCTTGGGAATGACCTTTGCTGAGGTTGAGGTCTCTGCCATTTTGGCTTGTATCCCATAGGTCTTTGCTGATATTTCACATTATTCCAATCAGGTTGGTTTGGATAGTTTCTACCATTCCTATCGTATGAATTTCTTTGATGAAATTTATGGGGCTTTTGGTAGTTCTGTTTGGCTCCTACAGAGTATTTTCTGTTAGGAGTCTGCTGATGATCTTGTCTGAATTTCTTGTCAGCTGTCTTTTCAGCATACTCTGTTGGCTTCTTTCCTTTTCCTTTGTAACCAAGGCTAGTATATGATTGTGATTGTGCTTTGGTGTGAATGTGGGTGTAGCATTTGGTGTTTTGGGTTTTTTGATTCCTTCATTGCTTGAAGATCTTTTTTCCAAAACCACTCTTGGAGTTTGACTATGCACAAAGGAATTGAATCATATGACTGTCTTGTCTCCACATTCTTTTTGACTCATAATAAGTTCATCCTATGATTTGGATGCTTTTGTAAATGAGGCAATCACTTTTTTAGATATTTTTCTCTTTTTCCTGTAGCAGCTAACTTTGCTAAGATTTTGGCATTTTCAGCCTTCAGCTTAGTGTTCTCATCAACTATGTGACTCAGAGTGCTCAGCTCTTTTTTCAGCTATGAGTTTTGGCTTTTAAGCTGGCTATTTTCCTCATTTAAAAGTGCGTGTGAGGATTTGATGTGTTCAAAATCTTTCATCATTTTGCCTAATGAATCATAAAGATATGTGGGTGATGAAGTGTGCGTATCACAGTCACTATCACTTGAATCGAGAATTAGATGAGTTAGAGTGTACCTGATCTTCTTGATCTTGTTGATCTTGTTCTTTGGCCATGAGGCAGATCAAAGCCTTTTCCTATGTATCACTTGAGTAGTTAGCTTCACTACTATCTGAGTCTGCTGCTTCTTTGCACTTGGCGCTCAATAGATCTCGGCCTGACCAACATGGCTTTCTTCTTTTCTTGTCTTTTTCCTGAAGACTCTTCTTTCTTCCTCATTTCGTATTTGTTGGTGGTGGATAGGAAACGTCAAAAAGCAAAGTGTCCTAGTTGTCTGCAATTCCAACACAAGTTTTCAGCTCTTTGATCAGCTCTGTCGGTCCTCTGATTATCAGCTCTCCGATAGTCAGCTCTCTGATGTTCTGCTCTCTATGGTGGCCTGTCCTTCCTTGCTTTGGAAGGTGTTGAATGTCTCCTAGAGGTCTCACCCTTGTTTCTCTTATAGTTCTTGTTAAAGAACTTGTTGAATCTTTTCACCATGAGGGTAATTTCTTCCTGGTCAATGGCCTCCTTTGGCTCAGCTTTCTTCCCATCACTGGCAAATAGTGCAGCTGTCTTGGGTACAGTTGTTTCCTCTTGATCTTTTCTTCTCGGCTCAAACTTATAGGCTTTGAGGTCTGAGAATAGATCATGATTCGATGTATTTGAGAGGTCCATTTAATGTCTCAGGGCCATGACCTTCATTTCCCATTAAGCTGGGAGGGAAAATAATATCTTCAGGCACATCTCCTTCTGAGTGTACTCTTTCCCAAGAGCTGAAAACTCATTTGTTATCTCTGTGAATCTGGCATCCAGCTGATCCAAATTTCCACCTGCAAGCATTTTTAAATTTTCAAATTTTTGAAAATCAACAGTTAATTTATTCTCCTTAATCTGTTATGATCCTTCACAAATCAGGGTTAGCTTATCCCAGATTTCTTTGGCTGATTTGCACGACTTGAGTTTGTTGAACATCGCCTTGTCCAACGTCTTATAGAGTATATCCTTGGCCACATTGTCCAGGTTATATCTCTTTCTATCTTCATTAGTCCATTCAGTGCGGTTTTTCAACCATGGCTGGTCTAGCCTCTGCAGCAGCTTCTTCTCTTTCAGTTACAGCTGTTGTTCGTACAGTAGTATTGACTTCGAGTATTTCCAATGGCTCATTCTCTATCACAAGCCACATTTCATCGTGTAAAACTTATAGATGAGCCTGCATACGAATCTTCCAGTCATCAAACTCTTCCATAATGAACATTTGAATACGAGTTAGATTTGCTTCCATGATAATAACTTTGCTTTTAAAGATGAAAGACTTTGAAAAACACAAGTGTTAAGACCTTTGAAAAAGATTGAGATCTAGTTCAGTAACCAGTGCGGAAGGCTCAATGAACTAACCACTTTGATACCACTTGTAGGTCCCAAGGGGTGTGGTGTAAGATTTAGAAAGGGGGGTGAATAAACCTTACCAAATTTTAACTTTTAGTCTTTTTAAGATTTTCAGCAGAGTTGACTCAAATCAGCTATGTCCTTTGGGGACAGCTAGGTTTGCTATATTCAGCTAAGTTACCCACTCAATAGACTCGATAGAGCTATTGATAGTATAACTTGGCTGCTTAAGCTAACACTAAACTTTAGTTGATTTGGTTTTTAACAGCGGAACACTTAACACCCTTTTGATTGATTAAAGCTCGTTGTTAACACTTGTTTTGGCACTTGTTATTTATCAGTTGGATAGCAGATTAACTAACAGGAGATATACAATATATGCAAGAATGATAATGTTGAAAGTAAAATGACACAAGTAATTTTTATAGTGGTTCGAGGATGGGGTAATTCCTTTAATCTACTCTTCTCTAACTCCTGGAGGAATCCACTAAGTAACAGATCAAGTTACAAAGTAATTCTCAGTCTATATACAGCCTTGATCACACAACTGGCTTCTCCTGTGACTCAGCTTCTTCACAAGACAGCTACTTTGCTACTTCAGCTCCCTTCAAGTCCTTGGATTTGTTCACAAAGCCCTCCAACAAACTTCAGCTTCTCCTGGTTTGATCTTGAACCTTTCTACAACTCCTTCATCTTCGAGAGTAGACCCCTTTTTGTTCTTCAAATGTTTCCTCTTCAACTGGTTGAGGTTATCTTTCCTTCACAGCGTGTGTTGGATCGAGTTTCTTCGAGTTTTAGGCTTGAGGAATTCTATGATAAGCTTTGAGAATATTGCAGGTTATGTTTGCTTGAATATTACTTGCTTTGATCGTGCTAGATTAAGAGATAGGTTATTTTCAAATGACACTTCTTGTTCGCTGGCTTGTCTTTTCTTGGTCTGCAGGACTTGTGATGTTGACCCTTCCTTGTATTAAATGGCTTTGCAGCTTTACAAGGTCTGACACAAGCTTCAGTGTTTCCCATTCGCTTATTCCTTTTGCATGTTTCTGGGCCAAATACTTTAAGACCTGGCATCTTGGACATATTACTATATCGAGTAATATTCTTGACTTCCTTCCAACGGATCAATGTCAGTTGTCTTGACTTGACTGTTGCCTTTACCCCTTGTGACTTGAGTCTGTTTCAATCATAAGATTGACTCAACTATCACTTAAACTGTTAGACTTGGCTCCTTTCATTGACTTGACTGACACTTCCTCAAATTTCATACAGTTGTTCCACAGCTGGCTCTCCTTCAGTCAAGTTCTTGTCTTCCTTCATGGCCATACTCAGCTGACACACAGCAGAGTCTTCACTCTAGTCTGCAGTTGACTTCCTGCATTCTTGACTTAGCTGACTTCACTCAGCTCTTTCAGTCCTATCTATTATAATACAGAATTGCAGAGAAAATGGGGTTCCAACTTCCTAGTCTAAGTTTTACATTGTATCGTCAAAATCTAACAAATAAATTTCCTAACACAAAGTTATGTCAAACAAAAAGAATTAGAGTCTGAGAGTCTGCAAAGACCCGACCGGTCCGTTCATCACATTTTGAATATGTAAAATACGTAGCATTTTTGAGATTATGGTAAAAATGTAGGATTAAATCCTCATTTGAAACATAGTTTTACATATCACATATTCATGGTGAAATATTGCATATCACGGCATAACATGGGAGACGTAGTCTCCATCATAAGTTGTATATGTAACATGGCTTGAGATTGTAGAACATGTGAATTTGCATGTGAAATCATAGTTATGTAATGCATGTCTTTCAGGGCTTAGTTTGTCATGCCCCAAATCTTAATAAGTAGAAATAAATATAATATTAATCGGAGTACGACTCCGAAAAATCAAAAAACTTAAATATGGCAAGGCCATATCCAAAATGTTATACATCCCGTTACAAATACACAGCGGAAGTCTAACATGTAGTAATAATCCAAATACAAAGTTAAGTACCGGTTATATAGTAAGTTTAAATATACAAAATATTGATACAAAAGCATATATCCATATAATTCCTAGAAGTTGTTCCACCAACTTCAACCTTGATTCAGAAGCCCTTCATCGGACCCCTCAATGTCAAATCCACCTGTCTCTGAAAATTTTAAAATTCGTAATTACATAATTGGCAAAATATAGGTCTCACATTCTCCTCTTTAAAGAATTTGGTCCCCAAATTCCATTTAAAGAATATACCATTCTACGACCCAAGTTTTGTTTAGTCTCCGGCCCGACCAAAAGTAGGAGTAGGCAAATGGGTAGTCAAAAGGATCACAGGCAACATGTTCGATCCATTGTCTAACATACCCATACCGCAATGGACTCAGTCAGTCAATATTTTTGTCAAAATGACATTTATTTGCCAAAAGGCCAAGTCAAACAGTGCAGGTCAGAGAGAGGCCTGGCCCGTAAGCTGAGCCACCGCTCTGTAATAACGAGGTTTTCATCCATGAATGAGAACATCTCATGCCCAGCTGTTTCCTTTTCCTTTCCTGCATCTTTCTTTCTATCCATAGGTGGTGACACATCTTCCGTTCGATTCTGGCTGGACAACTGGCCGACTAAAGACACCTACGAACTCACTCATAAGGAAACTCGTCAAGTAGGTCTTTCGAGTCTCGTCACAATGATGAGATTGATTTTCAAGATAGGAAAACGAAAGAAAATAAATAAGAATTCTAGGGGTTAGTAGGCTGTCGGAGTTCGAAACAGAAAGAATGAAAATGCTCTTCCACAACGTGGGTTACTGAAGAGCTAGACCGAGAGATGTCCCGATTGGCCTACTTCCAAGAGCGGAAGGTTTTTCCAGTTTGTCGGTCCCCGATTATAAGTTCTCGTTGACCACGACCTATAGGAACCAGGAGTTAAAATGCAAATGATATTGTAAATTCAATCCATAAATGGTACAATTTATATTTTCCTTATAACTAAATTATTTTAAAATATAGCGTATACTATGATGTTATGAAATAGTTTAATGCCGTGAGATTTATGAAATAGTTAACGTCGTGAAATTTATGAAATGCAAGCAAACCTAACTTTCTTTAGGAAAATGATATTTTGCCCACCTTCACTTTGATCACCAAATTTTCTTTAACAAATTCCTCACAAAGCTTCCAAGATTTCCTACAATAAAACCCACAATTATCATATATTATCCTCATTGTTTAATATTACTATTTCAATATCATTATTTAGTGCTACTAATATATTCATTATAGATAATTTAACATTCATTATTCACACATCAAAATTTATATGGATACACTTTACAGATTATTCTTTTGAAAGAATTTATATTGAATATGATCTCATTTTAGAAACACGCTCAAATGAAGTATCACCTAGAATAAAATATCCATAATAATATAAAGGATTGTAATTCTAGTAATTTGTCTTTCACATACACTTAGTAGATTAATAATCTTAATCTTAGATTAATAAGAAAATATAAAGTTTGCTCACGTAATAGATTAGGGATCAATCCTTATCTTTCATTAAATCATTTGGAGAGTAAGAATTTTAATTTACTCAACAATTATTCTTTCTTTATTTATTATTTCAAATTAAATTTATGGATTATATATATATATATAAACAATGAATATTTACCCAAATTCCAGTTCCATACATTACAAAACAAATTATAACTTGGTTAACCGGATAAAATTCATTTAATTTATGTGAGTTTTTAAGGTAACAGTTTCAAGTTTTAATCTTATTTCTATTCAATTTCTATTCAAATTGTTAGGATTTTCTTTTTTTTTCTCTTTCCTTTTTTTTCAAATTGGTTATATATTATTATTGAATTGCGATTTGTTCTTGATCATTACGACAAATAATTCTTATGTGCATCATTATCATGCATACATAAATATTTTCAGGGACACTAAGTACTTTTCTCAAAGAAACACTTCATCATTCATTAAACAAATATTGCATTCATCTGCCCCAACCCATTGAGCTCGTTTAGCTCACCCACGGTTTTATAAAACTTTTGGCGATATTTTGAGATCGATGAGATTGACACAAGACTTCTAGAGCGAGTTGACTCTACATAATAGTTTTTGTTTGAAAGGCTTATCCATCACCGCTTGACAATATCACGATTTTATCTTGTAATAGTTAGGTGAGTTACAACTTTATTAATAATTATATGTAATAAATTATAGACTCATTGTATTTATTTGTTTTTAGTTGTTTATAGTTAGATAATAGCTCTTGATAAGCCTAAATTTAAATATTTGGGTTGTACCATATTGGATGATATTTTATTGTATTGAGTATGTAAATTGGGGCGTGACATAGTATAACATGTCGACTTTGGGCTATGTTTACTCCAAAAATCACCCTTTTAAAAATATTATTGTCTCAAGAAGTCTCTATACTCGAAGTCCCATTTTGTACAAGTTTTTGACTCGCAAGACACTTAGAAAACAAAACCTCATATCATGTTCAGAACTATTACGAAACAAGTTTAAACGCACACAACTCGAAAAAATGGAATTTTTAATTTGTACACATTTTCCTAAATGATTTTTGATATTAAAGTCTCTAAATAACAAAAGTTGAATCACACCTAATATTATTCTTACGGAAAAATTTTGACTCAAAAGACTATCTGAACACAATAAGTAATTTGACTCTACGATTTTGGGAAATGACCCAAATTCGTATTTTAAACCAAACAGTAAATAACAAGGTCCGAGACCTTGCTCTGATACCACTCTTTAACGCCCCGATTTGCAAATATATTTGAAAGTTATTTTTCTTTTAGGCGTTACTATTTTAGAAAATTTACGAGTTGAAATCCAAATTATTTTTTTATAACAAACCGACATTTAATATTCCTTTAAGATCTTAACACCAACAACCAGTAATTCACATAAACTCCGCGCTCACAGACGCAACTTTATCATAAATAGGCAGCGGAAATAGTTTCAACACAAGTTTTGACTCACAACTCGACACATTACTTTTACAAAATGTAAATTAGCCCACACTTAATTTAAACAAAAAAATTAACTTCTTACATCACAAATAAAAGAAAATGGGGATCTTGGAATTATTAAGAAATGGTGGAGCCCAGGTCCTCACATATACTTTGCCCTGTATCTGAAAATATTAAATAGTGGGGTGAGTGTTTTGCACTACACTCAGTGGGGTACACTTAAGCGAGTGCGTAATTAATTACAAATAGCAAAGATACATCATACGTGGCATTTGTAAGGACAAGTCCTAACTTTGTAATATGTACGAGCTCATAATGTGAAGTGATCGTCACCACAACACATAAATATGTAACATGTATGGTACAACCTCAACATGGGATTCATGCAAAACATACTAATCATGATTAATTAAACAGTCAACTTGCATTGAATAGCAATATTACATGGTTAAGTGTAAATGTAACCCCACCTTAATGACGTGCAGAATGATAGTGCATGGCTCGATCTCGTCTCTACATAAAATAGCATAATATATCTTAGAAGTCTCGAATGGAAATATAATAATATATAATAATTTTAAAAATACTAGAGAAATCTATGCTTAAAATTTGGGGGTATTTGGATGTGAAATGAAGAAATTAGAAGCGAAACAGAATAATAAGGATGTTCGAGTCTCATTTTCTTGAAATTGGAAGATTGAGGGGCAATATTGTGATTTTGAATAGACCTTGCATGTGAGAAGGGTATAACGAGACTATGGTTCAAATTTGAGCTCCACCAGAGTTCGTTTGACCCCTTTCGGGCCGAAAATAAGAAAGTTATGACTTGAGGAATTTAAATTAAAAATGTTGGAGGCAGATTGGTAAAATCCAAAAATTAGTTCCAAAAATCTGGGGGCCAATCTCGAATTTCGATAAGCTGATTGGGGTCAAATCATAACTATGGAAGAGTTAATATGGGGGGGGCTAAACTGAAACTCACATGGGTCAAAATGAAGTTTTTGAAAGTTACAACCAAGCCCAAAAGAATTCCAAATTCTAAGTGGCCTCCCCAAAACTCCATTACTCCTCACCTTTAACCACCTACACCATCTCTGCCCCTTTCCCATCGCCGACACCGCTTTGTGGCCGGCGTCGATGAACTTCCGGCCACCTTACCACCTCAGCCCAACCAAAACTCACACACAAACACACCCACACGCACACACCCGTACACACACAAACACACACACCTGCACACACACAGACACACTTACACGCACACACACATCTCAATGGCAGGGGGAGAGGGAGAGAGAGAGGGAGAGAAGGAGATAAAGATGGAATTATAGTTGGAAATGGAAAGAAATAAGTAAAATTCGTCAAACTTTCGACTTCGATTCATGGAGGAAACAAACTCTAATCACAAAATTGATCAGTGGGGTTTAAAGTCCTTGAAGAGACGACCAAAATGGTATAAGGCTCATCAATTTTGGGTCGATGGATCGCCGGAAATCGGCGGTCAAAGATAAGCGGCACCGGTGAGTTCGGGCGATTTCGGACACGTCTCCTGCAATTTGCCGGCGATCAAGAGTTCCAATCTGAGATTGGAGGGTGGTGTTAGAAACCTAATTGAATGAGCTTTCCAATGGTGTAAGGTTTGTGAAAATCCAACAATCGGATCTCCGTAGATCTAGAGTCAAAGATTTCGAATTTTCAACTTTACCGGCAATTTGCCGGCGAACCGGGATTCAAATCAAAATTTCGCCTTCGGATTTGGAATGAGGGCGACGAAAGGGCTCTAATAAGGTATGAGTTATTAATTTCCACCGTCGATGGCCGACGGCGGCAGTGGTGGTGGTCGGCGGCGGCTTTGCTGCCGGAAGAGCTGAAGAGTGAGAGAAAGAAATCATACCTTAATTAGAAAGTTTCTGATTTTGGATATTACCAAATTTGGAAATAACTTTATATAGTAAATATTAAATGGGCTTTTAAAATGGGTTTGGTGATTTGGGCCACAAATGAACTGAAAGAAGGCTCAATTGTATCGTAATTGGACTTGAAACAATTCGGTTTGGAATTAAAAATAATAGAAAGTCCCGTAATTAAATTTATATTTTTCCTGCCCAATTATATAATTTAAATAATAATCTTAATTAGCTATAAATCCCAATAAATTATTAATCTAATACCTTAAAATTGCGAAAAATTTACTCTAAAATCCGAGATTCAAATTTTAATGTTGCGTATTAGAAAAGTGGTGAAATTGATCCTACACAGATAAGTATTTATCTCATCTACTTTATCCCATACGAATATAAAAAAAACACTATGCAAAATAACTATAACTTAACAATTTAAATAAAAAAAAGTTATAACTTTGATACATTTGTCAAATTTGTTGTTCTTGTTCCGTTTTTTACCCAACACAATGTTATTTGTAACCTTTCGCGTTGTAGTAAATTTGATATGATAAATTTTCGTTTCTAATATGGTGGTTTATAGATAAATGATTTGTTTGTTGAACTATGAGTCTTTGTTGGACCTCAAGCGCTTTCCTAGATTGATGATTGTCCTCACAAACCAACATAAGTCTTTTTTAGCACGCTTTGTCCTCACTCACGCGCTCCCTAATAAACTGACTCATAGCACGCTTTGTTCTATGATGAAATAAAATAATTATAATAAATTTTTACCATTCTATGATGAAAGCGCATTCCAAACTTGACACTCTGTTCTTGTCACTATATGATGGTTTTTCATACATACGCACGAGCCTCAACTTTACAATCCATTGTGTCTTATTCATGTTTAAGTCGTGAATAAGAGTGATGAATGTGGCCATTTTTGTGTTAAATATCAAGCAAAAAGCTGAAAGTCTGTAGCTAATGTCATTAATGCACAAAAATAAAATGCGATAAAAACTTATATTTATAGGGTACATGCGGGTTGCATTTTAAGAAATAAATCAAAAATATATTGATATAATTTTGTTCCCATCGTCGATTGGTAATGTATGTTTCTCTTTAGGAATGCATTGATTATGGCAATAGTTTTTATATGATTTTTTGTAGAGGAGATTCAAAGAGTATCGCAGTATCGGTAAATTTTAATTTTGTTTCGAAAATATATGATAGCATATTAGGTTGGAAATACGCAACAGATTGAATTAAAATTGGAAACACGCGTAACCTATATTTGCTATTTACTAAATTTGTGGAAATACGAGTAAATAGATTTTGCTCTATATTATTAAGCACTAAATATGTTATATTTTCCAATGTTGGCAGGCAAAAACGTCAATACATTACCAATTTATGAATTTTGGTTCCATGAAAAGCTTTGAAATTCTATTTGGTATTTAGTATTATGTGCAAATTATGTTTTATTTCATAAATTTTGGAAATACGCATGAGTACTGATTATGTTATATTTCACAATTTTTGTAGGCAAAAAGGTCAACACATTCCCAATTTATGGATTTCCGATTTCTGCGAAGCTTTGTTATTGATGTAGACAATTGTACATACACTAATTGATAGAATGCCTAGACATTGATGTACTAATTGTGCTATTTTTCATATATTTGGCAGTCAAGATTACAGTTGTAACGATAACAATCACAAATAAATTAAAAAATTCAGAAAACCAATTTTAGCAATACCTTTTAGGCGGGAAAATTTTTGGAAACAGGTTGCTTTATATATATTGATACTGCGCACACACACATAGAGGTGTGAAACGAAATGGGTCGTGTCGGCCCGTTGGGCCAAAAGCAAAAATTAGGCTGGGGTAGGTCGGGCCAAACAATATTCGGGCCGCTATTTTTGGAACTCGACCCAATCCACGAAAATACACTGAAAAAATCAGGACAACCAAGCCGGCCCGGGCCAAAAATGCCTTCTTTATTTTGGGCCTCTAAATATAGAGCCCAACCCCGTCTTTTTACAAGGTCGTCCGGGTCGGGCCGAAATTGACAGCTCTACACACAGACACACACATTGCGCGCGCACACACACAAACTCTCTCTCTCTCTCTCTCTCTCTCTCTATCTCTCTCACACACACACACACACACATTCACTCACACTTTTCCTCACACGTACATATAATAAAATTTGTATATTTCATATTTTTATTAATATATAAAATTATAATTATTTATAATAGTAATAAGATTATATCTTTTATTTTTATCTATTAAACACCAATTAAGAAAATGATTAGAGGTTTTTATTTTTTTTTCAAATTTTACAATAGATTGAAAATTCCTACACAAATCCACATCATCCAAAAGATGAATTTCGAATAAAGGTATTTAAAATCCATTCATTTTCAAACACAATGAATTTGGGATCCCTTGATCCAAATGTACCCGGATGGGATCTTCTATTCCAAAACCATGTTTCATCTCCTATTCCAACCGTGTGGATGATTGACACGTGTATTACACATACCATTTTAGAACCCTATAATTTATGCTTGATTTATTCTTGGAAATTAACATGGTAAGTGTAATACACGTGTCAATCATCCACACGGTTGGAATAGGAGATGAAACACGGTTTTGGAATAGATGAAACATGCTTGGATTAATTATCAATTCTAAGAATTGAAGACTTTTTTTTTTGAAAAGAGTTGAAGATTTTTTGAAATATATATTGTTGGGAAATTTATTGCTTAGATTTTGATGAATGCCATGTAAAACTTAGACTAGAAAGTTGGCACCCCATTTTCCTTGTAATTTGCATTGTAATAGATAGGGTTATGCAATGAGTGAGTCAACTCGGCTATGCTTGGATATACAAGAAGTCAACTAAAGAGTGAAATGAAGACTTCGCTATGAAACATTTGAGTATGGCCAGGAGAAGAAGGCAAGAACTCAATGAAGGAGTATCATCGGTGGGATCTGACTATGTGAAGTATCATCAAGTCAACTCAAGAAGCCAAGTCTCAAGTTGAAGTGACAGATGAGTCATCCATTGATTTGGAAGCTCACTCAAGTCACTGGGGAAGTTAGAGAAGCTGATCAAATCAAGACAATCGAAAAGAATCCGTTGCCTGAAGTCAAGAATATTACCTAAACAAGTAATACTTCTATCTTTGCCATGTCTTAAAGTGCTCGATCCCGAAGCGTGCAAAAGGAATAAACCAATGGGAAGCATCGCACCTTGTGTCGAACCGGAAAAGCGCAATTCATTTAATATGGGAAATGTCAACTTCAAGGATCGCAACAAGACAAGCCAACGAACACAAGTGACTTTTGAAAATCAGCCTATCTCTTCAACGGGCAGATTTTTGAAAGTTCACTATATAAGGTGAGGAATCACTTTGAGAAAAGGTTACCTTGAAACACTGAACACGAACATTCAAGCAATTATTCGAATCAGAACTTGCAAAATATTCTAAAGTTATTCAAGCAAACCTCAAGCCTAAATTTGAAGGAAATCGATCCAACACCAAGTTGTGAAGGAAAGACAACTTCAAACTGTTGAAGAGGAAACTTTTGAAGAATCAAAAGGGGTCTACATTCCAAGAAGGATTGTAGAAAGGTTTAAGGTCGAACCGGGTCTCAAGTTATTGGAGGGCTTCGTGATCAAATCCAAGAAGCTTGAGCAAGTGAGTCAAGTAGCAAGGCAAAGCGCCGCCCTGTGAAGAAGGCCGAGTCGGACGAGAAGCCGGTGTGTGACCAAGGCATCTCGGTGAGTCCCAAAGGATGAAGTCATTTTGTATGATCAAGACTTGTATCTGGGTGATAACCACTTTGTACTACGATCAATACTTAGTGGATTCCTCCGGGAGTTGGAGAAGAGAGGAGTAGAAGAATTACCCAATCTTGAACCTCTATAAAAATTATTGTGTCATTTACATTTCAAAGCATTTAATTTCGCATATCATTTTATATCTCTGTGATAATTTGCTATCCAAGCGATAATTAACAAAGTGCTAAAACCAAGTGTTAAAACAAACTTATTCAAGGGTGTTAAGTCTTTTTGAAAATTTCATCACAGCCAAGTTAAGGTTTAGACTAAGCAGTGAGTTATTCTATCGTGACTCAATCGAGTCGTTGAGTGGCTAACTCTACTGGTTAACTAACTTAGTTGTCCCTCAAGGACTTAGTTGTGTATTTAACTCTGTAATATTTTAAAAGGACTAAAATCGAAAAGTTAGTAAGGTTTATTCAACCCCGCCCTCTAAACCTTACTCACACCCCTTGGGACCTACAAGTGGTATCAGCGGTTGGTTCATTGAGCATGACCGGTTAGTTCTTGAACTAGATCTCGAATCTTTCAAAGAAGTTTTTAACACTTGTTCTTTCAAAAGCCATTTTTTTTAAACAGCAAAGTTATTATCATGGAAGCAAATTTGACACGCATTCCTATGTTCAACATTGAAGAATTTGATGACTGGAAAATATGTATGCAGGCTCATCTATCAGCTTTACATGATGAGATGTGGATAGTGATAGAGGATGGGCCACTGAAAATAATGAAGCTGAACATGATGGCTCAAAAGCTACCTTTAAAACCTTAGGCAAGTGCACCTATCGTTTTATAGTATAGATTGTTGAGTACCGAGTGTCATTCCCACGAGGATTATAAGTACTAATAATTACCGTCTTTTTGTTATATAATCTAATAATTTTCAGAGTTTTGTTTGTTAAAATGGAAAATAAAAAAAAATAGAGAATTTAAAATAATTGCAACTTACAAAAGATCAAATAAAAGAAGATTGTAGAATTAAGAAATCAAGAGCTAGAAATGTATTTGAATGTAAATCCCTCTAGAATGTTTTTGTGATTCAACAAGATAAAAATACAACCATAAGCCCTTAGGCAAAAACCAACCTCATTTAATAAAATCTCATGTTATGTGGACCGTAGAAATTCCCGATTTAAGTTAAACCCTCTATCGAGCGCGAATAAGAAAAACCCCCAAGACAACATTATAACGATTTGTGAATTCCCATATTAGGTTTGACCCTAATCCAGAAGATTTATGTCGTCCTATATCTAGGATTGCTTGCAACTCTTTTCACTTATATAGGTTCTATTTCACCATGAATCTCTCGATTTCCCGGATGAAAAATAAACTTCAAATCAATATTGCGCATATACCAATTCGAATCAATAAAGCATAATATAAGTGAATCACACAAAACATGAAGATTTTATGAAAAACATACAAGCCTTAATCACAAATTCATTCTAGAGTTCATTACATTCAAACACTAGAAATTTAGCTACACATGGCTTTGACAAAAGAGTATACTACACAAGAAGATATGAATAAAATGAACATGGTGTACTTAGCTCTTATTCAAGACCAATACAAAACTTCCTCCTTTGTTGATTGCAATGATGTTGAGCTCCAAGCCTTCTCCTCTATTACTCTTCAGCTTCCAACTCTACCTCTCTTTTATCCTCTCAATGTATTTTGCTTTGAAACTTAGAATATACAATGAATATACAATGAATCTCTCTATCAATGAATACTACATGAATTATGAATTCCTTTCCCAACTCAAACTCTTGGCTTTTATAGGCACCATCTTTGTGAAAGAACACATCAATAATGCTAACAAATGCTCCACTTCCATGGTTGTTGGTTGAATCATTGTGTGCACATTCATGGTTGAATTGGTTGAATCATTGTATTCACATGACAATACTCCACTTCCATTGGTTGAGTTGGTTGAATAATTGTGTCCACATGACAATTGAGGGAATAATAGAGTTTGGTGCAGCAAAATGAGATGTAAAAGTTGCTCAAAGGTTGTCAAAAAGCAAAAAGGGAAAGCTTCCATAATTTCCGCCAAAAGAACATCCAGACTGGACGAAAAACACGCCCGTGCTTTAAAAGCACGGGCAGGCCGTGTTTTTGGATTTTCCCGAAAATGACCGTGCTTGAAAAGCACGGCTTGGCCGTGTTTGGTACGTCGGGGTCGAAAAATTGCTCATTTTTTACTTCTAAAAAGCACGACCGTGCTTAAAAACACACCATGCCCGTGTTTGACTGAAAAGGCCCCGAAATGACGCGTTTAGCTTGGGATTTTGAGTGTTTTTGCATCCGAAACCCCAGTATGTTTTGACATGAAACCATGGTCCAAAATTCACCAAAAATAGCTCCAAATCATCAATCTACACCAATAAAAGCACCTCGGAGTAATGTGAAATATGTACAATCAAAAATTTATGAAACTAACAATAAAATAACTCAAATCATACTTAAATATACACATAAAACATGAATAAAAAGACCCTTATCAAACCACCTCCAACTTTGAACTTTGCTTGTCCTCAAGCAAAACATTAAATCAAAAAAATGATTCAATAAATTAAAACACACAAGGATTTTTTTTTTTTTTTGAACACATTGAACACTTGATCAAGTTCTTAGCCTTCTCAACCCGAATTAACCATTCAAGTAAAAACACAATTTTGCAAAGCGATCGATTGTCAAGAAAGACTATAACATCGTGAGGCATTATTCAAACTTGAAATCATCACTCCACAAATATTGATAGTTATGAATAACTTCAATTCAAAAATGTTATGAAAATACAAGAATTCAATGGATCATTGTAGTTAGCCTACTAGTCATATAACCAAGCTTCTTGAACTTTTATTGGAATGAGAATTCAAGGAATATACATTCTCCCTTTCGAATTTTTTTTGTAGGTCCTTTCGAGGCATTCTTCCACTAGGTTTATATTTTGAATTTCCGTTCAAACACTCCTAGGGTGGTTTCCCATACTCATATTTGTGTCGCCGTTTTACGTAAAAGACAAACATGGGGCTCATGACTGCTCCTAGTTACTAAGCAACAACAAATAGAGGAGTATAACCTCGTGGATTCCCTTTTTTTTTCTTCTTCTTTTTTTTTTCATTTGTTTTTTTTTCACAAGCTTGGTATAACAACTAGTTAACCACCACTAAATCATGAATTCTCAAACGTTCATAACACTAAGTTTTTTCATAAATGCCTTAACAAATCAAGTATTATGGAGTTGGAAATCTCGTCAAAATTTAGCCCGCATCCACGTCAATCTATCTTAGACAATCAATTGCTTCACATTGAAACACAAATTAGCAAGTTAATAAAGGTATAATTGGGCTAAGTTATTGACTAGCAAGCACTTAATTTGTTTAAAAAAAATTACCTTTTCTCGACAAACTCAAAATAAAAACAAGCACACACATACTCTGAAAAAGCACACAAGCATTCTAAGAATGTAATTGCACCCACCTCCAACTTTAAAGGTTCACATTGTCCTCAATGTGAAAAAAAAGAGATGAACGAACACAAACAAAACACTCAAAAATCAATCACAGTAGAAGAAAATAAAAGAGGTGGAAAAAGAAAAATACTACCTTACTAGAAGAGTGAAATCGGTATTGAGCGACCATTGGGTTGTTAAGTACGAGACCTTCATCGGCATCTTCATACCTAATCAAGGATACACAACTCGAATACCGTGAAATCATCAAATATAATTTTTTTTGAGTTTTTTTTTTAATAAAAACACGGCCGTGCTTTTTAAGCACGGCCAGGGCGTGTTCGGTACGAATTTTTTCCGATCAAAAAAAAAAATTTTTTTAATTATTTTTTTTTTGAAAAACACGGCCGTGCTTGAAAAGCATGGCCTGGGCGTGTTCGGTACGAATTTTTCCTACAAAACCTTGGATTTTTCTAACACGGCCAGGGTGTGTTCGCGAATTGGGTGACGAACACGGCCGTGCTTTTTAAACACGATCGTGCTTTTTAAGCACGGCCGTGTTTTTTTTTTAATTTTTTTTCAATCCCCAAGTAATAAAAAAAATTAAGTAAGAGAAAATGCACACAAAATGCCGGGTTGCCTCCCAGTTAGCGCTTCTTTAAAGTCGTATAGCTGGACCGTTTACCCAAATGTGGAGATTAGTCGGGTGGAGCTTTGGACTTATGAAAATCCTTTGGACATTTCGTAGCATTACCTCTAACTTCAAGCTTCAAAATGTGCTCTTTGATCTTTTGGGTCTCTGTTTTGGAAATAAGTCTCCTAAGAAGATTATTTTTCATGGGTTGGCCTGCACTTTGATTAAATGTTCTCTCCAAGAGATTTTTAGTTTTCACATTACTCAAGGAAACTGAGTCAACAAAAGAACAAGTAGTATCCTTATCAATTTCAACATGAATTTTAAAAATTACTTGTTCATACCCCACTCTCAAAGTTAATTTTCCCTCATGAACATCAATGATAGATTTCGTCGTAGCCAAGAAAGGACGCCCAAGAATTAGAGGAACATCAATATCATCATGCATATCAAGAATAACAAAATCAACTGGGAATATGAATTTATCAATCTTGACTAACACATCATTAATAATACCTCTAGGATGTTTAATCGATTTATCAGCTGAGTGAATGTCCATCCTAGTAGGTTTCAGTTCACTTAATCCCATATGCTTGAATGTATCATAAGATATCACGTTGATACTAGCTCCCAAGTCGGCTAGTGCCCTATCAACAGGTAAATCATCAATTGTGCAAGGGATAATAATGCTTCCTGGATCATTAAATTTTTGTGGTAGTTCATTGGAAGGACATTTATCATTCAATTGCACATTTGATAATTTGTTAAGCTTATTTTCACTAGGAATGATGACATTAAGATCCCTAACATGCTTTGAAGGAGGTTGAACAAGTGGAATATTAGTATGTAATTGCTTGAAAGAATCAAGGTACTTACCAAATTTGTCCTCCCTTCTATCTTCTTCAGTTAAACTCATGTAAGGAATCTTGGGCTTGTATTCTGCAATCACCTTTTTCACGGGTTTGTCATCCCCCACATATTTTTGCATGGGAGTGTTATGCTCATGTGGAACATTGATGGTGATTGCTTTTACATGCTCTATTGGGTTTGGCTCAGTGTTACCCGGCAAACTTCCTTGTGGTCTTTTAGAAATTATTTTTGCAATCTGTCCTATTTGGTTTTCCAAATTATGGATAGATGCCTCCTGATTTCTTAAAGATGTCTCTACCACTTGGAATCGAGTATCTGTTGATTGCACAAACTTTCTTATAAGATCTTCCAAGTTAGGCTTACCTTGATTTGGGTGAACTCCAGGAAGGCGTGTGTAGGTTAGGATTGGGATTAGGTCGTGGTTGACCTTGATTTCCCAACCGAAATTAGGATGTTGTCGCCACCGAGGATTGTATGTGTTGCCGTAAGGATTATTTGGGTAATTTCGGCTTGATTCCCAACGTAATTGGCCTGTTCAGCTTGTGGTATTATGTGTGGGTAGTCCCGATGATTATGCAATCCCCCCGCAAGTTTCACAAGATAAAACGTGCGGTGGTGGTGGTTTAGGAGCTGTTAGATCGTCAATCTTTTGGGTCAAAGCTTCGACTTGTGACTAGTGTAACCATTGCATCCGCATTATAAACACCCCGTTTTACATTAGGTTTACCTCAAACGGATTGCCATTGATAGCCATTCATGGCCATTCCCTCTATCGAGATCTTGGCTCTTCGGTGTTTTATTGTTCAAAGTTCCCCGCCATCGATCATTTGCCTTGTTGTGAGAGTAGCCCGTTGTAAAATGTTTGGACTTGCATCCAAATAGGAAGACCGTGATGTGGGCATTTCCGCAACAATTCTTTGAATCTCTCCCAAGTGTCGTACAAAGGTCTCGTGTCTTCTTGAGTGAATGAAGAGATTTCATTCCTCAATCGTGCGATTTTGGCGGTGGAAAATACTTCAAAAGGAACTTTTCGGCCATGATGCTCCATGTTGTGATTGTTCCCTTTGGCAAAGTATTTAGCCATTGTTTAGCCCGTCCCCAAAAAGTAAATGGGAACAGGCGTAAATGGATGGCATCGTCAGAGACCCCATTGATTTTGAATGTATCGCAGATTTTGAGAAAATTTGCGATATGATTATTCGGATCTTCGTCTGGTAGGCCGTCAAATTGAACAAATTGTTGCACCATCTGAATGACATTTGGTTTTATTTCAAAATTATTAGCTGCAACAGCGGGCCTCACGATACTAGACGATGTGCCGTCCATAGATGGTTTGGCGTAATCGTACATAGTTCTTTGTTCATCCGCCATGCTGAAATCTTTGCTTTCGTTAATATCTTCTTCGTGGTCTGTATTAGTACTTTCCTCTGTGTTACTACCGGCGGTGTCGCGCTTCCAAATTCGACGACGAGTAGGCATGCACTGCGGTAAATAGAGAGGATAAGTTAATCCAAGACTTACAAAGATAGATAAAAAGAAAGATGATGGTAAAAAAAATGATTAAATTAACAAAAATAAAGCATTCTTAATATTACAATCCCCGGCAACGGCGCCAAAAACTTGTTTGCTCAAAAGCTACCTTTAAAACCTTAGGCAAGTGCACCTATCGTTTTATAGTATAGATTGTTGAGTACCGAGTGTCATTCCCACGAGGATTGTAAGTACTAATAATTACCGTCTTTTTGTTATTTAATCTAATAATTTTCAGATTTTTGTTTGTTAAAATGGAAAATAAAAAAAATTAGAGAATTTAAAATAATTGCAACTTACAAAAGATCAAATAAAAGTAGATTGTAGAATTAAGAAATCAAGAGCTAGAAATGTGTTTGAATGTAAATCCCTCTAGAATGTTTTTGTGATTCAACAAGATAAAAATACAACCATAAGCCCTTAAGCAAAAACCAACCTCATTTAATAAAATCTCATGTTATGTGGACCGTAGAAATTCCCGATTTAAGTTAAACCCTCTATCGAGCGCGAATAACTTCTAATCTCAAGTTGATTAACTGAAATCTCTTTCTAGTTAAAACCCCCAAGACAGCATTATAATGATTTTTGAATTCCCATATTAGGTTTGACCCTAATCCAGAAGATTTATGTCGTCTTATATCTAGGATTGCTTGCAACTCTTTTCACTTATATAGGTTCTATTTCACCATGAATCTCTCGATTTCCCGGATGAAAAATAAACTTCAAATCAATATTGCGCATATACCAATTCGAATGAATAAAGCATAATATAAGTGAATCACACAAAACATGAAGATTTTATTAAAAACATACAAGCCTTAATCACAAATTCATTTTAGAGTTCATTACATTCAAACACTAGAAATTTAGCTACACATGGCTTTGACAAAAGAGTATACTACACAAGAAGATATGAATAAAATGAACATGGTATACTTAGCTCTTATTCAAGACCAATACAAGACTTTCTCATTGGTTGATTGCAATGATGTTGAGCTCCAAGCCTTCTCCTCTATTGCTCTTCAACTTCCAACTCTACCTCTCTTTTATCCTCTCAATGTATTTTGCTTTGAAACATAGAATATATAATGAATATACAATGAATCTCTCTATCAATGAATACTACATGAATTATGAATTCCTTTCCCAACTCAAACTCTTGGCTTTTATAGGCACCATCTTTGTGAAAGAACACATCAATAATGCTAACAAATGCTCCACTTCCATGGTTGTTGGTTGAATCATTGTGTGCACATTCATGGTTGAGTTGGTTGAATCATTGTATTCACATGACAATACTCCACTTCCATTGGTTGAGTTGGTTGAATAATTGTGTCCACATGACAATTGAGGGAATAATAGAGTTTGGTGCAGCAAAATGAGATGTAAAAGTTGCTCAAAGGTTGTCAAAAATCAAAAAGGGAAAGCTTCCATAATTTCCGCAAAACGAACATCCAGACTGGACGAAAAACACGCCCGTGCTTTAAAAGCACGGGCAGGCCGTGTTTTTGGATTTTCTCGAAAACGGCCGTGCGGCCGTGTTTGTTACGTCGAGGTCGAAAAATTACTCGTTTTTTACTTTTAAAAAGCACGTCCGTGCTTAAAAAACACACCCTGCCCGTGTTTGACTGAAAAGGCCCCGAAATGACGCGTTTAGCTTGGGATTTTGAGTGTTTTTGCATCCAGAAACCCCCGGGTATGTTTTGACATGAAACCATGGCCCAAAATTCACCAAAAACAGCTCCAAATCATCAATCTACACCAATAAAAACACCTCGGAGTAATGTGAAATATGTACAATCAAAAATTTATGAAACTAACAATAAAATAACTCAAATCATACTTAAATATACACATAAAACATGCATAAAAAGACCCTTATCAGAACACAACTGCAAGGAGAGCTGCTGCAGCTGAAGGAGAAGAGGCTGCTCCTCCTAGACCAGCTATGGTTGAAAAACCAAGAGCTGAATGGACAAATGATGACATAAAAAGATACAACCTAGACAATGTGGCAAGGGATATGCTTTACAAGACTTTGGACAAAGCCATGTTCAACAAAGTCAAATCTTGCAAGACAGCCAAAGAAATCTGGGATAAACTAACTTTAATTTGTCAAGGATCAGAGCAAATTAAGGAAAACAAATTATCTGTTGTTGTTCAAAAATTTGAAAACATTAAAATGCTTGCAGGTGAGACAATGGATGGATTTGGATGCTAGATTCACGAAATTACAAATGAGCTCAAAGACTTGGAAAGGAATACACACAAAAGGAAATGTGCATGAAGATACTAAGGAGCCTCCCCAGATGAAGTGAGTCTACCCCTAACCGCACATCAAAAGACTCGGTGAGGATGTTCATCCTAGTTCGAGTAAGACAGACTTCAAGGCTGCTCGACAAACATTTAATGTCAATGATGAGCCAAGTCTTCAAGACTCATCATCTTCCGATGTGATGGTGCAGCCGAGGACCCAAAAATTCATTTAGCGAAAAACACCGAGGCCGAAGAAGGCTGTTAAGATAGCCGAGGCTCAGTCCAACCTGGCCAATCATCTCACAAGGCCCTGGAGACCGAGTCATCTAGGCTCCCAAAGCTCCCAAAGCTCAGAGGCTCGACTCAACTTGAATCATCACAAGCATGAATAGCTGAATCCTCAATTCCATATGTGGATGATGATGCGTTTGAAGAAACTTTCCTTTCCAGATTGAGTTGCCCGACCTTGACGAAGAAACAGCCTGTGAACAGCGCTATTTCAACGTTCGACCAGATCCAGTCATTCCCACTGACTCCATTATCCCCATAGACTTTGATTTCGATGTTGCTTGGCCGCAAGCTGAAACCGAGGTGATTGTTGAGGTACGTGAGGTATTCAAGACAATACTCAGTGAGATTGAAAAGATTGAACGGCACCAAGCTTCACTTGATATGCGGATCGACAAGAGAGATGCCACCCTCACAGCCCAGATTTAAGAGGGATTGTGGTACGGATAAGGGAATGGTGTCAGCAGCAGAGTACAATTCGGATCGAACAGGTTCGATACTTTAAGGCATTGTACAATAAGATGCTGATATGGAGCACCGATAATGCTGACATGAAGAGGAGGATGCAAGAAAATATTGATCGGATGCATGCCTCTAATACCACTGAAATGGAACTGCTGCGAGAATTTCATCGAAAAGAACTTATGCGCGTAGAGGAGAATATGAATGAAAAGTTTAGCCTTCTTATGGCTGAAATGAAAGCGGTGGTGGCCGAATCTAAAGTCACCCGCTCGAATTTCGAACAAAGATACTCCGCAGCGGACTCAAGCGTAACTCACCATCGGCCAGATTAGATTTTATGCTCGCATGTATGTTCCCAGGGGTTCCTCTCTCCTTTGATGATGCCAAAAAGGGGGAAGAGGAATACCAGAAGATGCTTAAAGGGACGGTTGGTGAGAAGGAAAAGGAAACAGCTGTCGCAGAAGGGAAAGATACAGCTGTTGAGAAGAAGAATGAGAAGGGAAAAGCAGTTGAGGGGGAAGGATCAAAAGACATGACCCTAATGTTTGTTGAAACCCCTCAACAAGGCCTTGTCACAGCTGACATAATCAGCAAACTTCCAGTAAGTCTGCCGCTCCAACACTCTGTTGTACCTATGTCTGAGAAGAGAAAAATCGTAGAAGCAGGGATGAAGGAGGTCGAAGGAAAAATGGATGCCCGTGTGATGGATATATTGAAACAATATAGAGGCATTCCGGCAGGAAAAGACACAGATGCCATTCCATATGACGGAGACGAGCCACAATCAGTGGAATAATTCAAAACGCTCGAATCCGAGGGATGCTTCAAAAATATGTCCATAGCCCAAGCCTGGGACTTATATTGGGAGAAGGGTCTAAAGCTATGTGAAGAAGTCGACGAATGACGAGACCACTAGCAATGATCCTCTGCTTGTCACTCTTTGGAAAGAAGAAGACTCGATAACAATATACGCCCAGAGGAAGAGGAAGGAGTGGTGGAGGTAGAGGTTTTCAACCTAGACCTCTACCCAAAAATATTGAATATGTAGATCCGGGCAAGAAGGGAAGGATCTCTTTGAATGGATATGACCAAGTAGCCAATCGGGAAGTGACTAGGAAGAATGTTGACCATGTCAAAAGAATCGAAGAAGAAAATAAAAGGCAAGATCAGCTGTGGGAAGAAATGCAAGAAAGAAGGAGAAAGGACAAAGCTGCCAGAAGAGCCTACGAGAAAAAGAAAGCAGCTGAAGATGAAAAGAAAAGAAAAAGGGCAGAGGACGACAGAGCTGAAGAGGAAAGAAGGAGATAGCGAAGGCGATGAAGTGTTGTTGTCCACCCCTTCATGTATTTTACTATTGTAAATACATATATATGTAAGTCTTCTGTACGATGAATAAAAGTTGTGTAATTTCTATATTTTTGCGTAGATATAGAATGTTATGTTTGCTCTTATACACATTGTAAACAGCTGTGTAAAGGACAAGAATGTTATGATCAATAAAAAGATTGATTCTACGCATACATTCTCTGTTTCTACATTGTCTGTATGTATCTTTGCTATTTACATTTTGTATGTATGTATTAAGTTTTAGAATCATCAAAAAGGGGAAAATTGTTGGGAAATTTATTGCTTAGATTTTGATGAATCTTTGTTGGGAAATTTATTGTTTAGATTTTGATGAACGCCATGTAAAACTTAGAATAGGAAGTTGGCACCCCATTTTCGTTGTAAATTACATTGTAATAAATAGGGTTGGTCAAGCTGAGTTAAGTCAACTATGCCTAAACATGCAAGAAGACAACTGGAGACTAGAAGGAAGATTCCATTGCAAGACAAATTGAGTATGGCAAAGAAGAGAAGCGGGGAACTCGATCAAGGAGCGGTGAGATGCGGTGAGTAGAGTATCGTCAAGTCAACTCAAGATATCCAAGTATTAAGTTGAAGTGACGGAGAGTCATCCGATGATTGGAAGTCGACTCTAAGTCACCTGGGGAAAGCAAGGAAATGTAGTCAAGTCGAGATAACTGGAAGAGATCCGTTACGAGTAAATCAAGGGAATTACTTAAACAAGTAATACCTCCATACTACCTTTCTCGAAGTGCTCAGTCCCCGAAGCGTGCAAAAGGAATAAACCAATGGGGACGTTTGCACCATGTCGAACTACGAAAAGGTGAAGAACAATTCATACGAGGAAGTGGCAATTCCAAGGATCGCAACAAGACAAGCCAACGACCGCAAGTGACTTTCAAAAATAAGCATATCTCTTCAACGGGCGATTTTTGAAAGATCACTATAAAAGGTTGAGGAATGACTACGAGAGAAGGTTACGAACCACGAACATTCAAGAAAACATTTGAATCAGAACTCAAAAATTCTCAAATCATTCAAGATTAATCCTCAAGCCTACATTACGAAGAAAATCAATCCAACATTCACTGTGAAGGAAAGATAACTTCAATCGAGTTGAAGAGGAAATGATTGAAGAATCAAGCGGGTCTACATTCCAAGGAGGATTGTAGGAAGGTTCAAGGTTGAACCAGTCTCAAGTTTTTGGAGGGCTTCATGATCAAATCCAAAGAGCTTGAGCAAGTGGTCTGTAGTAGCAAAGGCACCGCCTGTGAAGAAGCCGAGTCGTAAAAGCCACCAAGGTGCGTGACAAGGCATCTCGCATCGAGTCCCAAAGGATCAAGTCGGTGTGTGATCAAGACTTGTATCCGGGGTTACCACTCTGCATACCGATCAATACCTAGTGGATTCCTCCGGGAGTTGGAGAAGAGAGGAGTAGAAGAATTACCCCATCTTCGAACCTCTATAAAAACTTATCGTGTCATTTACATTTCAAAGACTTTAATTCCCGCATCTTATTTATTTAACTCGATGATAAATTTGCTATCCACTTGATAATCTCTAAGTACTAAACCAAATTTAAGGGTGTAAAGTCTTCGCTGAAAAAAATCACAGTCGAGTTAAGTCTTTAGTCAAAAAACAATTTGAGTTACTCTATCAACGGCTCGGTCGAGTGAGTGCATTGAGTAACTAACTCTATTTGATTAACTAACTTACTGTCCATCAAGGACTCACCGTGAAGTATTAACTCGATTATTTAAAAGGACTAAATCAAAAAGTTGGTAAGGTTTATTCAACCCCCCTTCTAAACCTTACACTCACACCCTGGGACCTACAAGTGGTATCGAGTGGTTGGTTCATTGAGCCTTCCGCAGTGGTTCTTGAACTAGATCTCCAAATTTTTCAAAGTCCTGTTTTAGTACTTAAGTTTTCAAAACTCTTTTTATCATAAAAAGTTATTATCATGGAAGCAAATTTGACACGCATCCCTATGTTCACAATTGAAGAATTTGATGATTGGAAAATTGTATGCGAGGCTCATCTATCAGCATTACATGATGAGATGTGGATAGTGATAGAGGATGGGCCACTGCAAATTTTAAAAGTGAACACAGTGTGTAAGGAGAGCTGCAGCAGAAGGTGAAGAGGATGTTGCTCCTGCACTACCATGGTTGAAAAACCAAGATTTGAATGGACAAATGATGAGAAAAAGATATAACCTGGACAATGTGGCCAAGGACATTCTTTACAAAACCTTGGACAAAGTCTTGTTCAACAAAGTCAAATCATGCAAAACGGCTAAAGAAATGGGGACAAGCTAACATTGATTTGTGAAGGCTCGGAGAGCAAATCAAGGAAAATAAATTATGGTTGTACGTAAATTTGAAAATTTCAAAATGATCGCAGACAGACCCGGATCGATTGGATGCTCGGTTCACGTAAATTACCAATGAGCTATCCGCACTTGGAAAAGAATATACACGAGAAGGAAATGTGTATGAAGATTCTAAGAAGTCTCCCAACCGAGTGGGATATGAAAGTCATGGCCATGAGACACTCCATGGACCTATCCAAGACATCCAACCATGAGCTATTCTCGGATCTCAAAGCCTACGAATTTGGTGAGAGAAAAAGACCGAGGAAGAGATTGTACCCAAAACACTGCTCTAATTGTTAGGATGGCAAGAGAGCCGAGGTCAAAGAAGTCATTGACCCGGAGGAAATAGCCCCGATGGTTAAAAGGTTTAACAAGTTCTTCAATAAGAACTACAAGAAAGGCAAGCGGCGAATCCTCCGAAGACACTCGGCTCCTCCAAGTCAAGGAAGAAGATAGGCCAACCAAGAGAACAGAGCATTAGAAAGTTTGAATATCCAAGGGCCGACAATCCAAGAATGGAAAGAGCCGATCAAAAGGTTGAAAATCTATGTTGGAACCGTAGGCAACCAGGTCACTATGCCATTGATTGCCCATATCCTGTAGTCAACAAAACGGGAATGAAGAAGAAAGAAAGGTCTTGAGAGAAAGAAGACAAGAAAAGAAAAAGGCAATGTTGGTCAGTAGAGACTCATAAAAACAAACCAAGTCAAGAGATACTGGTGATTCGGAGAGTAGTGAAGCCGACTACTCAAGTGACTTTGAAGAAGAAGCCTTGATCTGTTTGATGGCCAAGGAACAAGATCAACCCGACCAAGAAGATGAGGTACACTCTAACTCATCACACTTCGATTCTAGTGATAGTGAGCGTGACACACACACTTCATCACCCACTCGATCTTTATGATTCATTAGGCAAACAAACGCTTAAATGCCAAAACTCACGGTGAGTAAGGAGCTAAGTACTCTAAGTCAAATAGCCGATGAGAATGAAAGTTTAAAGACTCGAAAATGCTAAACTAATAGCGAAATAGTTGCTATAGAAAAGAGGGAAAATGACCTCAAAAATGTGATTACCTCATTCACTAAGGCATCTAAATCATTGGATGATCTTATTATGAGTCAAAGAGAATGTGGAGACAAGACAGGCTTAGATTTAATTCCTCTGTGCTATGTCAAGCTCCAAAAGTGATTTTGGAAAAAGGATCTTCTAGCAATGAAGTATCTCAAAATCCAAAACTCCAAATGGTGCACACACATTTATCCCAAAGCACAATTACAAACAAACCGGCCTTGGTTATAAAGGAAAAGGAAAACGGCCTGAGTTGAGTGTCTTTGAGAGAACAGTGAGAAGAAATCGGTACCGAGTTCCTCAAAGAATCTCCAAACAGAAATACTTTGTAAAAAGAAACAGAGCTACCAAAAACCCCAGAAGTTCTATAAAAGAAATACATATGAAGGAATGGTAGAAAATATCCAAGCCAAGCCGATTGGATTAATGTGAACTATCACAAAGACCTATGGAATATAAGCCAAAATGGCAAAGGCCTAGAACTCAGCAAAGGCCATTCCAAAGGTATAAGAGCTATCATCAGCACACTTATGCACCTAGGCACTACACTCAAAGATATCACAACTACCCAAATACAGCAATTGCTAAAACACATTTGCAGGCATACAGACAAAAGACACAACTGTACGAACCTAGAATCCCCAAGCAATTTGCCAAAATTAATTATGATTATGGAACTGATAGATGGCAACCCCTTAGAGTCAAACCATTTGGCTATAGGTTGGTTGGATCATCTTACAATACTAACCCCTCAGGACCCAGACAAATATGGGTACCTAAAACTTAATTTCCTTGTTTGCAGGTTCAAGGAACAGCTGAGTGCCAAGGAACCTGGTACATGGATAGTGGTTGTTCCAGACACATGACAGGAAACAAGAAAAATCTGTCAAAATTCAAGGAAGTCAAAGGAGCAAAAGTCATATTTGGAGGAAATGAAGCTCCAGGAGAAATAAGAGGCATTGGATCCATCGAGAAAAATGGATTAGAAATCACAGATGTTGCATATGTTGAAGGACTCAAATTCAATCTGCCGAGTATTAGCCAACTCGTGACAAAGGCTATAATGTTGGATTCAACACGGGAATATGCCAAATCAAGGACATTGAATCCAATGTTGTTGTGTTGCAAGGATGCAGACAAAAGAACATGTATGTAGTAGATTGGTCAACCGCAACACCTAGCACTGTTTATTAGCAAAGAGCACCTTTGAATCAAGTTGGCGGGCACAAGAAGTCGAGTCACCGAATTTCAAAACGATTAACAAGCTTTGCGGAAGCAATCTTGTGGAAGGACTTCGACTCGGTATACAAGAAGGAGAGTATATGTGACGCATGTCGAAGGGAAAACAAATCAAATCATCATTCAAAGAAAAGACATGTCCATCTTCAACAAGAATATTGCATGCTATATATGGATCTATTTGGTCCAATTGAACCCCAAAGATAAGTGGGAAGAAATACACCTTGGTGGTAGTAGATGACTACTCAAGATATACATGGACAATATTCATGTGTAAGAAGAAAGAAACTCTCTAAAACTACCACGGTGATGAAGAGGATTCAAAATGAGAAGAGCCAAACCATTATCAAAATAAGATCGACAGGAACCGAGTTTGTAAATGGTATAATAACTCGATATTGTATTGAAAATGGCATTGGTCATGAATTGTCTCACAGCAAGGACTCCATATCGAATGGAATTGCGAGAAAGAAGGAATAGAACTCTCAAAGAAGCAAAGAAGGACAATGTTAGTGAAGCAGGGGCTACCTAAAAGATTTTGGGATGAAGCAATAAACACAAAGATGCTACACTCAAAATAGATGCATGATAAACAGACGGTGACAAAGACTCCCTATGAGATTTGGACGGGGAGAAAACCAAATGTTGCATATTTTAGAATTTTTGGATGTAAATGCTTCATCCATAACAATGGCAAAGATAATTTGAAGGCTTTTGATGCTAAAGTCGATGAAGGTATCTTCTTGGGATACTCGGTGAAAGCAAAGCCTACAGAGTACTCAACAAGAGGATTATGGTTACAGAGGAATCCATTCATGTGGTGTTTGATGAGCCGATGTAAATGGAGAAGACATTGAAGAGTCACCGGTGATAAGCTAAATCAACCAACCATGCGAGAAAAGTCCCTATCTTTCAAGCCGAGTGGAATTATAAACCCGGATGAAGATGAGATAGTTGAGTCTCAAAAACAGCTGGAAAATCTGCAGCTAAGTGATGACGAGAGAGCTGATCAAAGCAACATAGCTGCAAGACGACTGAATCCAGCTAACTTACTCCAACCTGATGTAAGATGGCTGAGAGACCATCCACCAGAACTAGTCATTGGAGATATAAGAGAAGGTATCAAAACAAGATCCAGAACTCAACAAGAAGCTATGTTCACATGCTTTATCTCACAAATAGAGCCTAAAGATGTGTCACAAGCATTGGATGACACACATTGGATTCAAGCTATGCAAGAAGAGCTGAATCAGTTTGAAAGAAATAAAGTATGGGAATTAGTTCAAAGACCCACCCATCAAAATGTTATTGGCACTAAATGGGTGTTCAGAAACAAGATGAACGAGGAAGGTTCTGTGGTAAGAAACAAAGCAAGATTAGTAGCCAAAGGATATTGCCAAGAAGAAGGGATAGATTTTGATGAAACATTTGCCCCTGTAGCAAGATTGGAAGCTATAAGGATGTTTCTTGCCTATGCAGCTCACAAGAATTTTATTGTATATCAGATGGATGTAAAGAGTGCATTCCTTAATGGTTTATTGGAAGAAGAAGTGTATGTTGAACAAACTCCAGGATTTGAGCGGAAGACTCTTGGCGATAAGGTATACAAACTCAAGAAAGCTCTATATGGATTGAAACAGCACCCGTGAGCATGGTATGATACTTTGTCACAATTCCTGATCGAGAATGGATTCACAAAAGGCAAAGTGGATAGAACACTCTTCTTAATTCAAGATGCGAAGAGTATATTGCTTGTTCAAATATATGTGGATGACATTATTTTTGGATCCACAAACAAAGAGTCTGTGTGATAAATTTTCAAACCTCATGCAAAGAAAATTCGAAATGAGCATGATGGGAGAGCCGACATTCTTTCTTGGACTCCAAGTAAAAAAAAAGCGACTAAAGGATGGAACCTTCATAAGTCGGACAAAATACACCGAGAGATTTAATGAAGAAATTTGGTATGGAAGAGAAGTCTTTCAGTGAAAATACCAATGAATACATCATCAAAATGGATATGGATGCAGATGGCAAGCTCGTAGATCAAACAAGATCTGAGCACTTATTGGATCATTGCTTTATCTCACAAGAAGCGAGGCGGACATCACCTTTGATGTAGGTGTATGTGCAAGATTTCAATCTGCTCAAAAGAAAGCCCACATGACAGCCCAAGAGAATCTTGAGATATTTGAAAGGAAGCAAGAAGTTGGCTTATGGTATCCAAAGGAAGGTGGATTCAAGCTAATTGGCTATTCAGACTCGACTATCTTTGGATGTAGAGTTGACGGGAGGAAGAGCACCTCAAGTACATGTCAAATGCTTGGAAACAAAGGCTAATTTCTGGTTTAGCAAAAGCAAAATTCAATAGTCACCTCTACAACAAGTGACGAGAATACATAGCTATGGGCGGCTATTGTGCCCAAGTCCTATGGATGAGACAAAGGCGGAGAGACTATGAAGTTGAAGAAAAGGCAATTCCAATCATGTGTGATAACACAAGTGCAATTGCAATCACTCAAAATCTGTGTTGCACTCAAGAACAAAGCATATAGATGTCGATATCACTTCATAAGAGATCATGTTGAAAAGAAGGACATCACCTTGAATATATTTCAACCGATAAACAGTTGGTGACATATTCACAAAACCATTATGTGAGTCAAGATTTGAAGAACTCAAACATGAGTTAGGGTTAATTGAGTGAGTGACACTCAAAAGACTCAAAAAAAAAGGAAAAAGAGTGAACTCTCAAATCGCCTAAGTGAATCACCATATCGGAAAGACAGTTTACCGAGTTAGTGACAATTTGAGTCACTAGGAGAACTATAAGAAGAAGAGTTAAATCAGCTAAGGGATATGCTGAGTCATTTATGAGCAAAGGGACAAAAACGCAATGTCGTTTTTACTAAGCGGGAATGTTTTTAAGAATGACGTCAAGATAATTATGACGTGTACAGGCAAAAGCCGCACACAAGCTTATGATTGATATAAATGCTTTGCCGCATTAAATACGAGACATTAAATGCTAATCGGCGTGCAAAATCTAAGCCGTTGATTTCGATCACATTTCAAAAACCACCCGCACGTCCTTTCGGGAACCATACTTAAACCATTTTCGCCGCTTTCTCTCACACATTACCAAAAACCTGTTCACTTCTCTCTCTCGAAGCAAAGGGAAAAACTCTCTCAAAAACCCTATCAATCTTCAAATCACTTTCTAAGTTTCATTCGGCGAAATACTAAAAAATGGCTTCTACTCACGATTTTGTCAAGCTAGGAAAACAAATCCACACCGGGTCTCTTGTGGATTTCGAGGGTATGGTCAAACAGGGTCCGATGACGCCTCATAAAGAAGATCGCTGAAAAACTCGAAACGATGGGCTAAAACCATTTCTAACGATGGACTTTCCGATGACCTATGTGGAAGAGGTCGCACGGTTCTACGTGAATGCCGAGATTCACGATGAGGGGATCAAATCCTCTGTTCACGGGAAGGAGTTCATCATCACCGCCAAGGATTTGGCGTAACACCGCACATTACGGGCGGAAGGAGCACTAGAAATCAATGAAGTGATGTTAACCTGGCTGTTGCTTGGAAGGAAATAGCCAAGACCGACTATCTTTGAAAAGATAGTCTACACACTAACAAGAGGTCTTTGAAGGAGGACTACCACAAATTGTTGGACATCGTTGCCAAATGCATAGCCCATCAAATTTGGCGGCTTTGACCAACTGGTCTAAAGCGAAATTGATCGTATTGGCCGCGATCATTGAAGAAAAGAAAGTGAATGGCTGAGTTTGTCTACGCAGACTCGCCAGAATGTAGGAACAAATCCTTCAAGGAGAATGGAGCATTTGGAGGATCCCCGGGATACGGCAGTGATTGGCGGTGATGGAGGTAAAAGGAGTCCTCTTCGACATGGAAAGGCGTTCCATGTAAACAAGAGGATGTTCGATCAAACCTCTCGGCGCCTGAGAAGAGAGCCTACGCTAAGAGAGCGATACAAGTGAGCGGGAATCGGTGACCACTCAAGATCTGTTGTCTCCTCTCCACCAAAGAAGAAGGCTGCCTGCAGGTGCAGAAGAGAATCGCTGCCCCCGCAGCAAAGAAAAACAAATCGCTCCTCGCTCCCGCCCCGCAGCCGAGTCACCGCCCCGCAGCCGTGTCTCCCCGCCCTGCAGCCGCAGCAGAAGGAGTCCCAAATATCTTCTCCGGTCATTAAGAAGAGGAGAAGCGATAAGCCAAGATGGCGGCTCCTCGAGAAGAAAACAACGGCCAAGGCCCCGCCGCCCAAAACTCGGAAGAAACCTTGTCGAACGGTAAATCCCTCCGGTTCAAACAAGAAGAAGGAAATGAATTTTCAAGCGCCCGAGCTTGAAAAGCCGGTTTGAGTCTGCTCACTCAGTGGAAAGGATACCCGGCTGGAGAAGTAGAGTCTCCAGGCGTGATTGATGAAACGCCAAGTCTCTTTGAGGATCGTCGCAGAGGCAACTCGATGACCCACCAGAGTGTAATCACCGAGGAGGAACAAGGAACAAAAACCGAGACAACCAAATCACTGTTGGTGGTTGTTTCTCCACAATGCAGAGGTCTTTGAAGGTGTCGAGCAGCGAAGTCTGCTACCTTCAATACCGGAAACGAAGGCGGCAAGAGGATGATGAAGACGATTTAATCATGCACTCTCCATTGTATCCGGACATCCAAAATCGTAAGCGCGAGTGGAGAAAATGGAAGTTGAGCCTATCCAGTGCGGTTTCAACATCCGAGTTCATTCTTTGAGGAAGAATAACTCTTGATTTCTTGAGGTGGATCTGTCTTTGCAAGCCCTCGACGAGGATAATTGCATAAATATACTGGAAATTCGAAAAAGAAAATGAACAGGCTAAAGCGGTGAGGACGCAGAGGCACGTGAGAAGGCCAGCATCTACCCTATCACCGCACCACATAACATACACATCCTCACTTTGACGCCCTATCGAAAGTGATGAGGATCGGACCCCGGCCTTTGCTACCACGTAAGAGTTGCAAATGCAAAGCAAGCAATGGAAGAATCCGAGAATCCTTCATGAGCAAAGGATGATGGAGGGACAGGAGAGTCCTCCAAAACACACGGTGGAGATAGACCCAATGGGAAAGATATATTCACATGTTGTTCTTTGCCACCACTTCCCAGCTCATTCGGAAGAAGGAACTAAGGGCTGGCGATGAACCGGGATAGTGGGGACCCCGGTCGAGCCAACCCCTAATGAAGGTGTCTTACCACCGCCCCAACGGCTGAATACTCAATTGGAACAAAGTAGGGAGTCCGGGAGACGAGTGACCCCAATCCAAGTCACTCTCGGTTGGTGTGCCGAGGGGAAACTCCTTCCCTTCGCAGAAGGTCGGAGGATCTGCGGTGACTCCACAATGAATCTAGGAGGCGAAGTGGAGAAGGAACAAGCACAAAGTACCACAGCAAGTTGTCGTCGACGAGGCTCGCAGATTGAGACTGTCTCACCGAGGTGCCAATCGCTCGAAGGCTAATGACGCTGTTGATGCGTCGAGGCACAGACGGAATGCCGGGAGTTAACACTCAGGCGATTTAAAGTGAAATCCATGGAGTTGAGACTCCAATGGATGCCACGCATGAAGACCCTAAGACAGTGACACTGTCGAAAGGGATGTCAAGGCCTCGCGCATTGAGACTGCGAGGGGAGGTAATGAAGGCCAACGGGAGGTTGAGACTTCCGGGGTAGAGAAGTTGAAGTACGAACATCCCTCCCGCTATCATTGATCCATCGAGAAAAGGAGATAAGTGCGCTTCACGATTCCCAGGATAATCCGATGTAACCTTTCTCGGGATCGAAAGGAGACGATGAAGCCGAGTCATCCCCGTGATCGATCCAAAAGACTCGGTGAGGATGTTCGACCACGAGTAAGTCGACCTCAAGTCTACTCGTCAAACTTACAACTTTGATGATGAGCCACCCATGAAAATCTCATCATCGTCCGATGACGCTCCCGATAAGGCCGAGGACCGGTCAACTCACGTGGAAAAACCAATTTGAGACCAACGAAGTTTGTTGAGACAATTGAGGCTCGCAAAAGTCGGGTCAACTTCACAACAGACCCCCAAACAAACAGAGTCCACTACGCAGCTCCCAAGTCGTAGAGTTCGACTCCACAAGGAACTTCACAAGCACCACTCATCATTGAACAAATTCCGAGTTGCTCGTGATGATCCCTTTGTAGAATCATTTCCTTCTCTCTGGAGGTACCCGACCTCCACGAAGAGTCGAGAGAGATCTCGCTTCCACGGCACTGCAGATCCTGTCATTCCATCGATACCATCGTTCGATTGACTATGATTTTGACGATGCTTGGCGTCACCAAAAACAGAGGGAACAGTGGAAGTTCGGGAGGTGTTCAAAGCATTATTTCTGAAATTGAACGAATGGAGAGGCATCAGGCCTCGATGGACATGAGATTGGATAACGAGAGATGCAAACTCATCACGACTTGAGAGGCATAATAGTCGAATTCGGGAGTGGTGGCAACAACGAAGAAACAATGCGTGTGCAACAAGCAAGGTATTTGAACATTGTTCAACAAGCCGTTGTTGGTGCGAAATGAGAATGCCGATGCGAAGACAAAATTGAGAGAACACATTGAGCACATGCATGAATCTCACATCACGAGATAAAGCTGCTGCGTGAGCAAAATAAGAATGAGCTCCTGCATATGGAAGAAAACATGGATCGAAAATTCACCTTCTCATGGCCGAGATGAAGTTAATTACAGTGAATCCAACGCTTACTCGCTTTGAGTTTCGCGTTGCATACTCCGCACACGGACTCGGCGAGAACTTGACTATCGCAGGACTCGACTTCTGCTAGTTTGTTTCGGGGTTCCTCTCTCCTTTGATGATGCCAAAAAGGGGGAAGAGGAATACCTAAAAGCGCCGAATTTATCGAAGTTGAGAAGGAGGGAGCGGTTTTGTGAAGGGAAAGACAAGTGAGGAAGTTTCAAGAGAAAAGAAAGGGAAGTCTGTTGAGGGGGAAGGATCGAGAGATGTGACCTTGATGATTGCACAAACCCCCAACAAGGTCTTGTCACGGTGATATTATCAAAGCAAACTCCCGATGACTCGCCACTCCGACACTCTGCACTACCTATGGCCGACAAGAGAAAGATTGAAGCGAGGATGGAGGAAGTGGGAGGAAGGGTGAATGCGAGTTATGGATATTTTGAAACAACATGGGGCATTCCAAGAGACAGAGACACTTATGCCATCTCGGATGCCGGAATCGAGCCAAGATCAGTTGATGAATTAAAACGCCGCATCTCAAGGATACTTCGCAAACATGTCAATGCTCAAGCCGGGACTTATCTTGGGAAAAGGGTCTCACACTATGTGAAGAAGGCGACAGCGAGCAGACTACCAAGATCACTCATTTGGTCACTCTGCTAGTCACTCACTGGAAGAAGAAGACCCCAAGACAATACACGCCCGGAGGAAGAGGTAGAGGAAGAAGCGTGGTGGAGGAAGAGGTTTCGGACCAGGCCTCGCCCCAAAAATATTGAGTATATAGATCCAGGCAAGAAAGGAGGGGGGGGCTGGTTTTGACGAAGTAGCCAATGCAAGTGGCTAAGAACAATCTTGAGTATGTGAAAAGAATTGAAGAAGAAAATAAAAGACAAACTCAGCTATGGGAGGAGAGACAAGAAAGAATAAGAAGAGATGAACTCGCCTTAACGCATATGAAAAGATGAAGAAAGAACCAAGATGAGAAAAGAAAAGAAGACGAGGAAGATGATAGAGTCAAGAAGAAGAAAGAAGGAGGAAGCGAAGGAGATGAAGTGTTGTTTGTCCACCCCTTCATGTATTTACCTATGTAAATACATTTTATGTAAGTCTTCTCGTAATAAATCAGAATTCTCTATTTTGCGTAGACACGGATGTTTGCTCGATACACTTTGTGATTTGTGTAAAGGACAAGAATGTTATGATCAATAAAAAAAAAAAATTGATTCTACGCATACATTCTCTGTGAATGCACTATCTATATGTATCTTTGCTATTTACATTTTGAATGTCTTAAGTTTTGGCATCATCAAAAAGGGGAAATTGTTGGGAAATTTATTGTTTAGATTTTGATGAATGCCATGTAAAACTTAGAATAGGAAGTTGGCACCCATTTTCGTTGTAAACCTGAGACTAGAAGGAAGATTCATTGCAAGACAAATTTGAGTATGGTAAAGAAGAGAAGACGGGAACTCGATCAAGGAGCGACTAAGATGCGGTGAGTAGAGTATCAGTCAAGTCAACTCAAGATAGCCAAGTCTTAAGTTGAAGTGACGGAAGAGTCATCCAATGATTGGAAGCGACTCTAAGTCACGTGAGGAAAGCAAGGAAATGCATCAAGTCGAGATAATCTGGAAAAGATCATTGCACGTAAATCAAGGGAATTACTTAAACAAGTAATACCTCCATACTACCTTTCTCGAAGTGCTCAGTCCCGAAGCGTGCAAAAGGAATAAACCAATGGGAAGCATTGCACCATGTCGAACTCGAAAAGTCAAGAACAATTCATACGAGGAAGTGGCAATTCCAAGGATCGCAACAAGACAAGCCAACGACCACAAGTGACTTTCAAAAATAAGCATATCTCTTCAACGGGCAGATTTTTGAAAGATCACTATAAAAGGTTGAGGAATGACTCTGAGAGAAGGTTACCTGAACCACGAACATTCAAGAAAACATTTGAACTGTAACTCAAAAATTCTCAAATCATTCAAGATTAGTCCTCAAGAGTACATTACGAAGAAAATCAATCCAACACTCACATGTGAAGGAAAGATAACTTCAATCAGTTGAAGAGAAAATTATTGAAGAATCAAGGGTCTACATTCCAAGGAGGATTGTAGGAAGGTTCAAGGTCGAACCGAAGCCTCAAGTTTTTGGAGGGCTTCGTGATCAAATCCAAAGAGCTTGAGCAAGTGGGTCTAGAAAGACAAAGGCAAATTTGCCTGTGAAGAAGCTAAGTCGCACGAGAAGCCCATTGCGTGACCAAGGCATCTCCTGATCGAGTCCGAAAGGATCAAGTCATTTGTGTGATCAAAACTTGTCGGACTGTTACCACTCGTATATTGATCAATACCTAGTGGATTCCTCCAGAGTTGGAGAAGAGAGGAGTAGAAGAATTACCCCATCTTCGAACCTCTATAAAAATTTATCGTGTCATTTATATTTCATCACTTTAATTCCTCGCATCTTATTTATTTAATCACGATAAATTTGCTATCCACTTGATAATCTCTAAGTACTAAACCAAATTTAAGGGTGTAAAGTCTTCTTTGAAAACAAATCGGTCGAGTTAAGTCTTTAGTCAAAATAGCCGAGTTACTCTATCAGCGGCTCGGTCGAGTCATTTGTAAGTAACTAACTCTGACGATTAACTAACTTAGTCATCCATCAAGGACTCACTGGTGTGAAGTATTAACTCTGAATATTTAAAAGGACTAAATCGAAAAGTTGGTAAGGTTTATTCAACACCCCCATTCTAAACCTTACACTCACACCCCTCGGGGACCTACAAATGCCATGTAAAACTTAGACTAGAAAGTTGGCACCCCATTTTCCTTGTAATTTGCATTGTAATAAATAGGGTTGTACGAGAAAGTGTCAAGTCACTATGCCTGGATATACAAGAAGTCAATCAAGATGAAATGAAGACTTTCTTTGTGAAACAATTGAGTATGGCAAGGAGGAGAAGACAAGAACTCGAGGAAGGAGTATCGGTGGGATATAGCTGTGTGAAGTGTTAGTCAAGTCAACTCAAGAAGCAAGTCTCAAGTTGAAGTGATGCGGATGTGTCATCCATCGATCGAAGCTCACTCGAAGTCACCTCGGAAGTTAGAGAATCAGTAGTCAAGTCAAGACAATCAAAAGAATCCGTTACGTAAGTCAAGAATATTACCTAAACAAGTAATACTTCCATGCCGCCATGTCTTAAAGTGCTCGACCCCCGAAGCGTACAAAAGGAATAAACCAATGGGAAGCATCGCACCTTGTGTCGAACCTGGAAAGCAGTGCAATTCATTTAATACGAGGAAATGTCAACTTCAAGGATCGCAACAAGACAGCCAACGAACACAAGTGACTTTTGAAAATCATTCTATCTCTTCAACGGGCAGATTTTTGAAAGTTCACTATAAAAAGCTGAGGAATCACTTTGAGAAAATGTTACCTTGATCACCTGAACCACGAACATTCAAGCTATTATTCGAATCAGAACTCGCAAAATATTCTTAAGTTATTCAAGCAAATCCTCAAGCCTAAATTTCAAAGGAAATCGATCCAACACCAAGTTGTGAAGGAAATACAACTTCAAACTGTTGAAGAGGAAACTTTTGAAGAATCAAAAGGGGTCTACATTCCAAGAAGGATTATAGAAAGGTTCAAAGTCGAACCAGTCTCAAGTTATTGGAGGGCTTCGTGATCAAATCCAAGAAGCTTGAGCAAGTGAGTGAAATAGAAGTGAGCGCAACCGCCCGTGAAGAAGCTGAGTCGGACGAGGACGAGAAGCCATTTGTGTGACCAAGGCATCTCGTGACCGAGTCCCAAAGGATCAAGTCATTTGTGTGATCAAGACTTGTATCGGGTGATAACCACTTTGTACTCGATCAATACTTAGTGGATTCCTCCAAGAGTTGGAGAAAGAGAGGAGTAGAAGAATTACCCCATCTTCGAACCTCTATAAAAATTATCGTGTCATTTACATTTCAAAGATTTAATTTCGTGATATCATTTTATATCTGTTGATAATTTGCTATCCAACTCGATAATTAACAAAGTGCTAAAACCAAGTGTTAAAACAAACTTAAACCAAATTCAAGGGTGTTAAGTCTTCCATTGAAAATTTCATCACGGCCAAGTTAAGGTTTAGACTAAACGGCTAAGTTATTCTATCAACACTCAATCGAGTCATTTGAGTGGCTAACTCTATTTGGTTAACTAACTTAGTTGTCCCTCAAGGACTTTTGTGTATTTAACTCTGGAATATTTTAGAAGGACTAAAATCGAAAAGTTAGTAAGGTTTATTCAACCCCCCTTCTAAACCTTATTCACACCCCTTGGGACCTACATATATATATATATATACAGTAACCTGTTTCTATTTTTATTTTCCCGCCTAAAAGGTGTTGCTAAAAATAATTTATAACTGTTATTAACTAAAAAATAAAGTTTTACCTAATCAAGCAATCTGTGAAATACAATAATGATATCATTAACATTAATCAATTATTTTCTGCAACTATTTTGGAATATATTCACTCTATCTGATTCTATTCATAATTGTGTATCCGAAAATAAAGAAAAATTTGATTGGGATCTATAAATATAGATAAATACAATCATTAGCATTAATCATTATTAATCACCGCATCAGTTTTGGAATGGAATCTATTTAATTTAGTCAAGAAAATATTGGAGCCAGAAAAGTTTCAGCTAATCAAGCAATCTAAAATACCAAAAATGCTATCATTAACGTTAATCAATAATTTTCTGCCACTATTTTGGAATATAATCGCTTTACATCATTCTATTCTATTCTATAATTTTCTATCTGTAATTAAGAAAATATTTGATTGGTATACCCAACCGTAAATATAGACAATTACAGTCATTAATGCTAATAATTAATCAATGTGTCCGTTTTGGAATAGAATCCATTTAAATTATTCAAGAAAATATTGGAGCCGGAAATTTCAATACTAAAGTGCCTAAATCCCGATAAAGAGATCTTTTCCCTGTCAATATATTATATAAAAATTGTAAATAAAGAAAATATTTGATTGGTATACCCAACTATAAAATAACAAATATATTCGTTAATGTTAATCATTAATCTCTCTCTATTTTCTAATATAAACAATTAGCTAAGAAAATACCGGATCCATAAATACCGATAATGATGAGCTTTTTCCTGTCAATACGTTATATAAAAGATCTATCAACAAAATCTTAGGATCAATACTCATGCAAATTTAACCTTTAAAAATCGTAAACTAAATCATCTGCCACCACAAACTTTCTTTCCGAACTCACATTAATTGCTCTTGATTTTGAGTATTGATATTGTGAGTCAAATAAATAATGTTGGATCTTAAAAAAATGCAATTTTTCGTAAACATCTATTGAATAATGTACTCATATTTTGACCATATCCATTAATAACCTAACTAATCGCAAATTATTTTTTCTTAAAATAGAGCAAATCAAATTAAATATGATTTACCCATGTAATCAATTTTATTTCGATGTAATATGATTTATTTTCCTAAATAATAATGCGTTGAACCCTATAAATATGTAATGGTCGATTCATTTTTTTTATGTGGATTCAAAACTCCAACAACAAAAATAAGCAATTTCATTATCCCGTACCATACTCAAAATAATAAATTGGGATGGCCCCATTTATCACTCAGACACATGACTTCAATATGAAAGTGATAAAAATCAAGTATGAAGTCTGGAATGTGTTTCACGACAGTGTGGTAAGTAAATTTTTATGGTACATTTTTTACTAATTTCATGCTTTTTTACAAACTAATATTTTATAAATATTTCTGGCAGGGTGACCGAAGTCATGCTACTATACGGAAGTTTTAAATTACTAATTTCAGAAAAATGTTAAAAGATGGCCATATCTATGTAGTGCTGTTAAAGATGTTTGGTGAGGCATTCCCAATAGTTTATAAATTTGTAGTACAATGAGAAAGCTTATAGATTACAATCTTTTGGAAGATAAACGCAGAAGGGGAGATCAAGTAGACAAATGTATATCCCATCAAAAAAAGTAGACAAAGATATATAGGGTTTTATGGTTTATTATCCAATTTGTATATAACTTTACATTCAATAAATTTTCTTGGTATTTAAATATTAGACAATATTATTTTCAAGTAATGTGATTATTATTTTCAAGTTATGTGAATATATATAGATGATAGAAGGATAAGAGTAATGCTTGACTTATATTCTAAAATTGTAATACCCCACATTCTATAAACCTAGAATTTTACTTGAGATAATTATTATATTATATTTCTAATATTTTATGTCATTTAATTTAGTTATACTTATTAAGTTATGATAACTTTTAGAATATTTATGACCTTATGACTTATTAATATTTTTTTATATGTTTGTGATATGATTTGAATATTATTATTTATTAATTATATAGATTAAACTTTTAGTTGGGCTTTAAAATTTTATTATAGTTTGGTTTCTACTCTATTTTATTTTAACAAGTCAATAGCTCTATAACTTATCCTAAGCCTTAATATTTTCAACATTTCACCTAAACACAAGCCCAAATTATATAACCAAATTTTAGATTTTTTTTAAAGAGTAAAGTCCACACATAAGCTCAACCCAAGACAAAAGCCCACCCATTTAGACGCCTTTAAATATCTCAAACCCTAATCCTAGCCTCATTTTTTCAGATTTCTTCACACTCACCACACACACTAGAATTTGAAAAACCTCTCCCTCTATTCTCATTTTCCCAAGGATGGAACCTTCATAAGTCAAACAAAATACACCAGAGAATTAATGAAGAAATTTGGTATGGAAGAGAAGTCTTCTGTAAAATACCAATGAATACATCAGTCAAAATGGACATGGATGCAGATGGCAAGCCTGTAGATCAAACAAGAAACATAGCACTTATTAGATCATTGCTCTATCTTACAAAGAAGCAGGACATCACCTTTCTTTTGTAGGTGTATGTGCAAGATTTCAATCTGCTCCAAAAGAAAGCCACATGAGCAATGAGCCAAGAGGATCTTGAGATATTTGAAAGGAAGCAAGAAGTTGGCTTATGGTATCCAAAGGAAGGTGGATTCAAGCTAATTGGCTATTCGGACTACGACTATCTTTGGATGTAGAGTTGACAGAAAAGCACCAGCACATGTCAAATGCCTGGAAATAGGCTAATTTCCTGGTTTAGCAAAAAGCAAAATTCAATAGCCACCTCCACATTTGGGCGAGAATACAAAAGTCGCTGGCTGGCAATGTTGTGCCCAAGTCCTATGGATGAGACAACACCGGGAGACTATGAAATTGAAGAAAAGGAAATTCGATCATGTGTGATAACACAAGTGCAATTGCAATCACTCAAAATCTGTGTTGCACTCAAGAACAAAGCATATCGATGTCGATATCACTTCATAAGAGATCATGTTGAAAAGAAGGACATCACTTGGAATATATTTCAACCGAGCAAGTTAGGCGACATATTCACAAAACCATTATGTGAGTCAAGATTTGAAGAACTCAAGCACGAGTTAGGATTAATTGAAATGAGTTGACACTCGGAAGACTCAAAGAAAAGAAATGAAACACGAAAAGAGGAAAAAGAGTTGAACTCTTAAATCGACTAAGTGAATCACCATATCGGAAAAGACAGCTTTATCGAAGTTAGTTGACAGTTGAGTATTTACATGCGAGGAGAGAAGAGTTAAATCGGCTAAGGGACAAGCCGAGTCATTTATGAGCAGAGTGACAAAAACGCAATCGTTTTTACTAAGCGGGAATGTTTTTAAGAATGACGCAAGATAATTATGAGCGTGTATAGGCAAAAGCTGCACACAAGCTTATCATTGGTTATAAATCTTTGCCGCATTAAACACAAGACATTAAATGCAAATCGGCGTGCGTGCAAGATCTAAGCCGTTGATTTTGATCACATTTCAAAACCACCCGCACGCCCTTTCATGAACCATACTTAAACCATTTTCGTTCGTTTCTCTCACACTTTACCAAAACTGTTCATCTCTCTCTCGAAAGCAAAAGCAAATATTCTCTCTCAAAACCCTTTCAATCCTCAGATCATTTTCTAAATTTCGTTCGGTAAAATACTGAGAAATGGCATCCACTCATGATTTTGTCAAGCTAGGAAAGCAAATCCACACCGGGTCTACTGTGGATTTCGATGGTATGGTGAAACAGGGGTCCGACGACACCCTAGTGAAGAAGATTGCTGAGAAATTGGAAACGTCTGGGCTGAAACCATTTCTGACGTTGGAGTTTCCGATGACCTATGTGGAAGAGGTCGCACAGTTCTACGTGAACGCTGAGGTTCACGATGAGGGCATCAAGTCCTCTGTTCATGGAAAGGAGTTCATCATTACTGCCAAGGATTTGGCAGAACAATGCTTGTTACCGGCGGAAGGAGTGTCGGAAATTAATGAAGCTGATGTTGACCTGATTGCTGCTTGGAAGGAAGTAGCCAAGTCCGACTATGCTGAGAAAGTAGTCTACACAGCTAATAAGAGGCTGCTGAAGGAGGACTACCACAAATTGCTGGACATCGTTGCCAAATGCATAGATATCAAATTTGGCAGCTTTGACCACCTTATCAAAGCAAAGTTGATCGTAATGGCTGCGATCATTGAAGAACAGAAAGTGAACTGGGCTGAGTTTGTCTATAGCAGACTCTGCCAGAACGTTGGGAACAAATCCTTCAAGAAGGATGGAACGTTTGGAGGTTCCCTAGGATACGGCCTGGTGATTGGCCGGCTGATGGAGGCAAAAGGAGTCCCTCTTCGACATGGAAAGGCGTTCCATGTAAACAAGAGGATGTTCAGATCAAACCTCTCTGGCGCACAGAAGAGAGCCTACGCTAAGAGAGCTGATACGAGTGAGGGGGAATCAGCTGACCCTGAAGATACAGTTGTCTCCTCTCCTCCAAAGAAAAAGGCTGCTCCTGCAGCTGCTAAGAAGACCTGCTGCCCCTGCAGCAAAGAAAAAGAAATCTGCTCCTGCCCCCGCAGCAGTGTCTCCTGCCCCTGCAGCCGCAGCGGAGAAGGAATCTCAAATACCTTCTCCGGTCGTCAAGAAAAGGAGAACTGATAAGCCAAGACGGCCAGCTCCTCAGAAGAAGACAACAAAGACAAGCCCCCCGCCGCCAGATTGAAGAAACCTTATCCAAACCGTAAATCATTATTGTTACAAACAAAAAGAAGGAGAAGAATTTTCAAGCGTTCGAGCTTGAGAAACCTACCGAGTCACCACTCACCGTGGAGAAGATACCGAGACTGCGGAGAAGTAGAGTCTCCAGACGTGATCGATGAAACGGCCAAGTCTCATCGAGGACAATCGGCAGAGGCAACTCAAGACCCATTGAGACGTAATACCGAGGAACAAGGAATTCCGAGACAACCGAATCACTGTTGATAGGGTTGTTTCTCCACCGTAATAAGAGGCTATCAAGATGTCGAAAATAAGGTTCTACCCTTAATCCCCGGAAATGAGGGCCAGCAAGAGACTCGATGAAGACGATGTAATCATGTACTTTCTATTGTATCCGACATCCAAAATTTATGCGAGAGTGGAGAAAATGGAAGCTCAGCCTATCCAGAGTGCGGTTTGAAAATCTAGAGTTCATTCTTGAGGAAGAAGAACTCTTGAGGTTTCTTGAGGTGGACACAAAGTGTTGCAAGCCCTTGATGAGGATAATTGCATCAATATACCGCAGATTCGAAAAGAAAACGAATGGGCTAAAGCGGTGAGGACGCAGAAGCACGTGAGAAGGCCAAAGATCGCCCTTTCACGGCACCACCGATCATACACACTCTCACTTTGACGTCCTCTCGAAAGTGATGAGGATTCGGACCTTCTTTCGCCACTGAGAAGAGTTTCAAATGTAGCAAGCAATGCAAGAGTCCGAGAATCCTACATGAGCAAAGAATGATGGAGGGACAGGAGAGTCCTCCAAATCACGGTGAAATAGACCCAATAGGGAGTGGTGCAAAGATATTGCCATGTTATCGCCGCCACCACTTCCCCACTCATTCGAGGAAGGTGTTAAGGAATCGGCGATGAACCGGGATAGTGGGGACCCCGGTCGAGCCAACCCCTAATGAAAGTGTCTTACCACCGCCCCAACTATTTGAATACTCGGTGGGAACAGTGAGTCCGAGACGAGTGACCCCATTTCAAGTCACTCACCGGTGGTGTGCCGAGGGGGAAACTCCTCCACTGCGGCAAGGTCGGAGGATGTTGCACTGAGTCCACAATGAATTTAGGAGGCGAAGTGGAGAAGGAACAATCACAGAATCCACAAAGAAGTTGTCATGAGCGAGGCTCGATGATTTGTGATCGTCTCGGTGAAGTGCCAATCGCTTCTCTAGCAGGCAATGACGCCGATGCGCCGAGGCACGGAAGGAAGCGCCGGGAGTTAACGATGCCAGGCGATGAAAGTACAATCCATGGAGTTGAGACTCCAATGGATGCCACCATGAGAAGACCCCAAGACACCGACACTCGTCGAAAGGATGTCCAAGGCCTCGCTCTGATTGAGACTGCGGCAGGAGGTAATGAAGGCCAACGGAGGTTGAGACTTCTCGGGTAGAGAAACGAAGCACGTAACATCCCTCCTTCTATCATTGATCCATCGAGAAAAAGGAGATAAGTGCTCTTCACGATTCCCAGGATAATCCTCGATGTAACCTTTCTAGGATCGGAAAGAGACGATGAAGCCGAGTCATCCCCCGTGACTAATCCCAAAGACTCGATTGAGGATGTTCCAACCACGAGTAAGTCTCGACCTCAAGACTACTCGCCAATCATTCAACTTTGATGATGAGCCACCCATGGAAATCTCATCATCGTCCGATGACGCTCGATAAGGCCGAGGACGGCCAACTCACGTGGAAAAACCATTTGAGACCAACGGCCGTTGAGACGATTGAGGCTCGGCAAAAGTCGGGTCAACTTCACAAAGACTCCCAGGTGAAACAAAGTCCATCGCAGCTCCCCAAGCAGCGGAGTTCGACTCCACAAGGAACTTCACAAGCACCACTCATCATTGAACAAATTCCGATTTGCCCGTGATGATCCTTTCGTAGAATCATTTCCCTTCTCTCTCGAGGTACCCGACCTCCGAAGAGTCGAGAGAGATCTCGCGCGCTTCCCACAGATCAGATCTGTCATTCCATCGATACCATCGTTCGATTGACTATGACTTTGACGCTTGTAGCCGTCACCAAAAACAGAGGAACAAATTGAAGTTGGGAGGTGTTCAAAGCATTATTTGCTGAAATTGAGCGAATGGAGAGGCACCAGGCCTCGATGGACATGAGATTGGATAACGAGAGATGCAAACCTTATGGCGACTTGAGAGGCATAATAGTGAGTCGGGAGTGGTGGCAACAACAACAAACAATGCGTGTGGAACAAGCTCGATATTTTCAGGACATTGTTCAACAAGTTGTTAGTCCGGCGGGGCCGAGAATCGATGCAAAGACAAAATTGCAAGAGCACATTAAACAAATGCATGAATCTCATACCACGAGATAAAGCATTTGCGTGAACATAATAAGAAAGAGCTCCTGCGTGTGGAAGAGAATATGGATCGAAAATTGATCTTCTCTCACGGCCGAGATGAAGTTGGTAGCAGTGAATCCAAAGCCACCCGCTCCGAGTTTCGTGCGGCTTACTCGCGGTCAGAGCGAGGCGTAACTCAACTATCGCCAGACTAGACTTCCCGCTTGCTAGCTTGTTTCTGGGGTTCCTCTCTCCATTGATGATGCCAAAAAGGGGGAAGAGGAATACCTAAAGTCCTCAAAGGCGCTGAAGGGGTCGAGAAGGAGGGAAGCATTGTGAAGGGAAAGACAGATTAAGGAAGTAATAAGAGAGAAGAAAGGGAAGTCCGTTGAGGGGAAAGGTTCGAAAGATGTGACCTTGATTATTGCTAAAACCCCCAACAAGGTCTTGTCACGGTGATATTATCAAAGCCAAACTCCCGATGACTCGCCACTCCAACACTCTGCAAACCAATGGCTGAAAAGAGAAAGACAATTGAAGCAGGGGATGGAGGAAATGGAAGGAAGGATGAATGCCCGAGTTATGGATATTACGAAACAACATGGAGGCATTCCAATAAGACGAGAGATACCTATGCCATTTCGAGATCCGGAATCGAGCCAAGATCTCGTTGATGAATTCAAGACGCCGCATCTCGAAGGTTACTTCGCAAACATGTCCATGGCTCAAGCCTGGGATTTGTCTTGGGAAAAAGGTCTCACACTATGTAAAGAAGCCGACAGCTGACAAACCTTTGTGATCGTCCTACTGGTCACTCGAGATGGGAAAAAGAAGGCCCTGAGATACAATACACGCCCCGAGGCGGAGGAAGAAGCGATGGTGGAGGAAGAGGTTTGACACAGATCTCTGCCCAAAAACATTGAGTACATAGATCCGGCAAGAAAGGAGGGATCTCACGGGCTGGATTTGACAAAGTAGCCAACCCGAAGTGGCTAAGAACTATCTTGAGTATGTGAAGAGAATTGAAGAAGAAAATAAAAGACAAACTCGGCTATGGGAGGAAAGACAAGAAAGACCGAGAAGAGATGAAGCTGCCGGAAGGCATATGAGAAAAAAAGAAGGGTGAAGATGAGAAGAAAAGGAAAAGGTTAGAAGATGACAGAGTCAAGAAGATAAAAGAAGGAGGCGTGAAGGAGATGAAGTGTTGTTGTCCACCCCTTCATGTATTTCACTATGTAAATACACTTTATGTAAGTCTTCATCCAGACGTTGAATAAAATTATGCAATTTCTATACGTGAGTAGATATAGAATGACATGGTTAGTCTAAGCCTCGTTTAAACTACGATACAATTTTTTTTAGGCTTAAACTCGATACCCCTACCGTAAACAGCCTATGTAAAGAAATAGAATGTTATGATCAATAAAAGATCGATTTTAAACATACATTCTGTAGTTCTACATTTATCGTATGTATCTTTGATGTTAAATAATTGTATGAATGTTTTAAGTTTTGGCATCATCAAAAAGGGGGAAATTGTTGGGAAATTATTTTGTAGATTTTGATGAATGCCATGTAAAACTTAGAATAGGAAGTTGGCACCCCATTTTTGTTGTAAATTGCATTGTAATAGATAGAAATTTGGTCAAGCCGAGTTAAGTCGGCTATGCCTAAACATGCAAGAAGACAACCGGAGACTAGAAGGAAGACTCATTTGAGAGGCGAGTTGAGTATGGAAAAGAAGAGAAGACGGGAACTCGACTGAAGGTGCAGGTGAGATACTGGTGAGTGAAGTATCGTCAAGTCAACTCAAGATGACCAAGTCTCAAGGTTGAAGTGACAGAAGAGTCATCAAATGATTGGAAAGGCGCTCAAGTCACCTGGGGGAAGTTAAGAAAATGCGATAAGTCAAGACAATCGAAAGAGATCGATTGCACGTAAATCAAGAGAATTACTTTAACAAGTAATACCTCCATACGCCTTTCTTGAAGTGCTCGATTCCTAAGCGTGCAAGAGGAATAAACCAATGGGAAGCACTGCACCATGTCAAAACTACGAAAAGTCAAGAATCATTCATACGAGGAAATGGAAATTCCAAGGATCGCAACAAGACAAGCCAACGACCACAAGTGACTTTCAAAAATAAGCTATCTCTTCAACGGGCGTAATTTTGAAAGATCACTATAAAAGGCCGAGGAATAACTCGAGAGAAGGTTACGAACCACGAACATTCAAGCAAACATTTGAACCGTAACCTAATATATTCTCAAATCATTCAAGATCAATCCTCAAGCCTACATTACGAAGGAAATCAATCAAACACTCACCGTGAAGGAAAGATAACTTCAATCAGTTGAAGAGGAAATTTTTGAAGAATCAAGGGGTCTACATTCCACGGAGGATTGTAGGAAGGTTCAAGGTAGAACCAGGCCAGTCTCAAGTTTTTGGAGGGCTTCGTGATCAAATCCAAGAAGCTTGAGCAAGTGGGCTAGTAGCAAGGCAAATGCCGTGAAGAAGCCGAGTCGTCACGAGAAGCCATTTGCATGACCAAGGCATCTCCGGGCCGAGTCCCAAAGGATCAAATCATTTGTGTGATCAAGACTTGTATTCGGACTGTTAACCACTATGTATATTGATCAATACTTAGTGGATTCCTCCGGGAGTTGGAGAAGAGAGGAGTAGAAGAATTACCCCATCTTGAACCTCTATAAAAACTTATTGTGTCATTTACATTTCAAAGACTTTAATTTCTCGCATCTTATTTATCTCATTGATAAATTTGCTATCCAATTGATAATCAATCGAGTGCTAAAACCAAGTATTAAAACAAACTTAACTTTATTCAACGGTGTTAAGTCTCCGTGAAAACAAATCACAAAAAGAGTTAAGTCTTTAGTCAAAACAATTTGAGTTATTCTATCAACGGCTCGGTCGAGTGCGTTGAGTGACTAACTCTCTTTGATTAACTAACTTAGTTGTCCATCAAGGAGACAGTGTGAAGTATTAACTCGAATTTTTAAAAGGACTAATTTGAAAAGTTGGTAAGGTTTATTCAAACCCAACCCCCTTCTAAACCTTACACTCACACCCCTTGGGACCTAGGTTGGTGTTCTTTTACTCGTTGACAAGTCAAACATCTAACGAATTCACTCGCTACTTGGTTCTTCATGTTTACCCACCAATAACTCCTTTTCAAATCCTTATACATCTTGTTTCTTCCAGGATGTATAGTGTATTTTGAACGGTGTGCCTCTGCTAGGATTTTATTCCTAATCTGCTTGTCATTCGGTACACACACTCGATTCTCGGAATCGATAACTCCATCTTCGTCACCGAGAATTCCGATCTTTCTCCTTTAAGTATCTTCTCCTTGATTTTGAAGATGTGTCTCTTTCTCTTGTGCTTCTTTGATCTCTCTCAGATCGGGTGTAACCAAAATGTTAGCACATGAAATCGAGTATTGGTTCTCGTCGATTCCAATTACTCGGCTCTTCTAATGATTCCCACTCTCGAATCATAAGTCCGGCTAAGCTCGCCTACTGAGCTTAGAGCGTGCGCACGACGTTAGCTTTCCCAGGATGGTATTGAATATCAAAGTGATAGTCCTCAATCAACTCCATCCATCTCCGTTGTCTCGCATTGAGGTCCTTCGGGAGAATAGGTACTTCAAGCTCTTATGGTCCGTGAAAACCGTGAATGTTGTTCCGTAGAGATAATGTCTCCATTTCTTTAATGCGAACACTATCGCCGCCAATTCAAGTCATGCGTTGGGTAATTGGCCTCATACGGCTTGAGCTTTCGTGATGCATAAGCGATAACTTTTCCTTCCGCATGAGCACGCTCCTAGTCCTTCTTTTGATGCATTTGTAGACGACAAAGTTTTCGGTTCCCTTTGGAAGGGCTTAGACTGAGTCGTAGTAAGTCGTTTCTTGACTCTTGGAAACTCGCCTCGCACTTGTCATTCCACTCAAACTTGACTTGCTTCCAGGTTAGTCGAGTGAGCGGTCCGGCTATCTTAGAGAAATCCCTGGATAAATCTTCGATAATATCCGGCTAGTCTAGAAACTCGATTTCGTTCTGCACTCAAGGTTGTTTCCATTTAACCACCGTCTGCACCTTGAAGGATCCACTGCAATCCCAGTGCCGGATACTATGTGCCCCAAGAACGCGACTTCACTAAGCCAAAATTCGCACTTTCTTAATTTGGCGTACAACTTATGCTTTCGTAGTATCTCTAAAACGATTTTCAGATGACGTTTGTGCTCTTCTCTAGACTTAGAGTATACGAGTATGTCATCAATGAATATCACTACGAATTGATCCAAATAAGGTTGGAAGACTCGATGCATCGGTCTATAAATCTCGCTTGTGCATTGGTGCATTAAATCGGACCGAAAGGCATTACTACAAACTCGTAGTGTCCATATCGGGTTTGAAATGCAGTTTTGGAAATGTCTCCTTCGCGGATCTTCATTTGATAATATTCTTGTTGTAAGTCAATCTTCGAGTACACCGTCGCTCCTTGAAGTTGATCAAATAGTTCGTCTATCCCTCGGGAGGGGATATTTGTTCTTGATGGTCACGCTATTAAGACCACGATAATCTATACACGATCTTAATGTGACATCCTTTTTTTGACGAACAAAGACAGTGCTCCCCACGGAGACGCACTCGGTCGGATAAATCCCACATCCATCGTTTCAGTAATTGCGTTTTCAACTCTTGTAACTCAAGAGGAGCCATTCTATACTTGTGTTCGGCAATCGGGCGATCCCGGCAACACCTCGATGGTGAACTCGACTTCCCTATCTGGAGGAATATTGGTGAGTTCTTGTGGAAATACATCCGTATATTCTGATACTATAGGTACTTGGTTGATTTGTGCCTCAACCTTGGGTTTGTTAATTACAAACGCCAAGTACCCTCGAGCCCCTCTAGTGATTGCCTTCCTCGCTTTCATTGCTGAAATGATTGGGGCAATCTTAACTCGTGCCCTTCCCGAAATTTCCACTTCGGGTTTTCCGGGTTCACATAGCTTAATGGACTTGTTATGGCAGTCCATTTGTGCATGGTGTGCAGATAACCAGTTCATCCCCAATATCACGTCGTATTCGGAGATAGGTAATAGGATTAAATCGGCAGGAAAGTTTATCTCAGCAATCTTAACTTCGCATGCATTATAGATAATATTTGTTATCTGACTTGCACCCATAGGAGTTGACACTTCTAAACATATAGGCATATGTTCCATGCATGCATGCAGTTTGTGTACAAAATGCGGTGCAACAAATGAATGCGTTGATCCAAGGTCGAAAAATATTTTAGCGTAGTGGTTAGATACTAGTAGCATACCTTCCACCACATCTGTTGCCTCCGGAGCCTCCTGTCCGGCTAGTGCAAAAGCTCGAGCGGGCATCCTAGCCCGATTACCCTGGCCATTTCCGGCCTCGTGGGCTGCGTCTGTTTGGTTCGGTCATCGTGCCGGGCAATCTTGCGGTGTGTCTTGAATACTACACAAAGACAAACACCTTCCTTGTTTGCGCCAACGATCGTTGGCAAAGTATGTCCTGGTTTCGGCAATGTGCACACACTTGACCCGGCTTTCCTTGTATCTTGGTCTCTTTCCTTTATCATTTTGTTAATCGGTCCCTTCGAAACTTAGCGGGCGGTTTAGATGGTTGTCCCACATTTGTCCTCTTAAGAAGATTCGATGGCCTACTCTGCTTTGAATCTACCAATACGGTTGATCCCGACTAATGCGAGAGCCGCCTTACCGCTGGTGAGTAGGTTGTCGATTCAACGATGTGATTGTTTCGAAGTTCGATTTCAATCATCGAGTGAACTTGTAAAGCTTATCCTCTTGGCATTGATTGTCCCAGAGCATACTTGGACAATCGATGGAATTCGGACTCGATCGAGCTACGATCATGTTACCTTGCCTCAATCTGTGGAATTCATCTCGGCGCGCTTCTTTCACAACCTGTGGAATATATTCATTGAACTCGGCCAAGAAATTTCCCCATGTTCGACTATCCGGTCTGTTCCCATCTCCTTTCAACTGCCCTCCACCGAGTCTCAGAAATTAGATTCAGGGGCATTTAAATACGGCGAGTGTAACTCGCTCATCTGAATATTGGAGAGCATTGAAGATATTCTCCAATTTCTCTACCCATTCTTCTGCCTTCAAATCGTCCGGCTCTCCTAAGAAGGCTGGTGGGTCGAACCGTAGAAATCGCTCCAATGTGCGATCGTTCGCCTCTCTGGCGGGTTCGGGAGCACGGGGTTGAGGTTCCACTGTTGCCTCATAAAAACTAGTATTTGTTGTAGGGCCTGTGCGGTCAAGTTGTCTCCTGCAGCAGGTGGAGGAGGCGGTGGTAATTCGGAGAGGGTACCCGGCCCCTGGGTACATCATCATCCCCTCGTGGAACGTGACGAGGTCTCCCACGTCCTCGATGTTCGACCATTCTGTATCTTGAAGCGTTAGTTGCGATTCAGGAGTAAATGATACAATAACTATTCGCGTAAAGCAAGTTATATCGTAGGGAATGTAACAACAAAACTAAGGCGGATCCGTCAAAGGTAAAGGAAAGATAAGAAGAGAATAAGGAAAGAATGAATAAGGGAAATCAGTCAAGAATCAACTAAGTCAAAACAAGTATGACTATGAAATCTCAAAATATGCGTTCTAACTTAGTTCAAACATCAATAAGACGGTTCTATGCCAATTTGAAATCGATTTCACACTTAATTGGTCAAGTCGCGGTACTACCCAAAACACAGACCGAGGGTCCTATCCTGGGTCAGCTCGGTGTAAGTTTCCATCTTACTAGCCGAGCTCTGATACCACTCTAATTGTCACGCCCCAAACGGAACGCGACTAGTGTCCACAACTTAAATCTACAATAACCAAACAGATCCAGGCAAATATCAACGAGAACCCAATGAAAAAGTAGTCTAAATAGCGGCGGAAAATAAAATAACAAGTACAATTACAACTTACGAGTCTACAATCCATAATCCATATTACATCCCGAAAATCAACCAAATATAGCAACTTAAAGTCAAAGGGTCCTACGTCCTTGATTTACAAACCGGAATGGAAAGAAATACAAGAGTCCAACAACAACACAAGAAAAGAGTCCAATCAACAACAAGAAGAAGTAGTAAATCCAACAAGCGGAGTACAAGGTCTCAATCCGGGGCGGTTCAAAGATCTTCAACGAAATCCTCATCTAAGGTTAGAAAATAGGTGGGGATGAGACAGAAATCTCATAGATGGGGTGATCGTGTGCAAGTGTGGCGATACATATAGTTAATGTGAGAAAACTTGATTATATGAAAAAACGCGTGAGTATGATGCACGAATTCACACACGATCCACAAGCGTCGTGATAAATATATTTAAGTAATATACTTATACGATTCAACAAAAGCGATTCATGGTCACACAGCACTATGTGATTGATCAAGACAGGTAGAATTGCGTGCGGAAATGTAACGCCAATCCCATGCAAGGCGAGATAATGGTTGCGTATGGATTTGTAGCGCCAACCAATGCAAAAAACAAGTAGCGGTTGCGCGTCACGGATTTGTAGCGCCAACCAAACGGGTCCGATAACTCCGAATCATGTGGATCGACAGCGATTCCTTCGTTCTTCCTTGTAACTCCCCAGCGAGGATGGTCAAGTGGTCACCTTATCGCTCCATAGGCAAAGACAAAATCCACGAGTGGAGCTTGCAAGGCTCGGATCTGTCATAATCATGATTATACCTCAAGTACTACGACTCGCTTCCCTTGGACAACTCCGTCCCTCGATTGCGGGATAAGGACGATGGGGGTAGGAAGATTGGAATAGCGGCCGAGCTGCCGGTTCCATCCCGGCGTATCCATTCAAGCGTGAGCTCGACACACCAAGTTGACTCAGCGGAAAGTAAATACAAGTACAGGTGATCAACCAGACAAAATGAGTATTATTGATTGAAGCGATTCAGAAAATTTTTGAAAATAACGCGAGGGCAATTTTGGCTTTGGTGGAGTTTTTGGATGAAGATGATTATCGGAAGGATAAGCAACCTTCGATATCTTGAAAGATTAGGTGGAACATAAGTCCCGTTATAGATTCAAATCGCAAGGCGAGGAAGTCGCTCTGCGATCGGGTATTGTCGGTCAAATTGATCCGATAAGTCAAGGGTTTTTGGGAAAATAAAATACTTTAATTAAATCTCCAAGTCAGAGGGTCCAGGGCTATTTTAGTAAAAGAGAAAATAATTTGAGTTAGGTCCTTTATAAAGAAAAATTGTAATTTAGCCGTTTTGTAAAAACCAACACTTTTGGGGTTAAAAATTGAATAAATAAATATCCCGACCTTGAAAAATTATGAGGTCAGTTCCTAAATTCTCTAAATTGTTCAGAGATTCAGGTTTGTAAAGTTTTGAGGTTGAGTTTTTATAAAATTCTCACATTGGCCCCAAATTTGTAAAAATTGCCAATTCGGACCTTAAGTTTAAAATAATCGGAACTCACAAACCGGAAGGGCTTTTAATGTGATTCCAATTGGAAAATGTCACTAAGGTTAGTGGGATATTGGGACAAAAGCAGTGTTTAAAAGAAATAAGTGTAGGTCCTTTAACTTTTGAAAATATTATTTTTGTCCCATTTTGAAATAATTGCCTTTAAGGCTTTTAGGGGTCCAATTGTTATGGAATTTGAACCTTGGGTCCAAAATATAATTATGTTATAGTTAAGTTAGTATTTCCAGGTGCATGGTCTGCATAAGTCCTGGAAATTTCATTTGGGTCCTCAAGTTTAGTCTTTTACACCTTAGTCCCTCAATTTTAGAAAAATTACTTTCCAAGCCCTAATCACTTGGATTTTTGGAATACATTTAAAATGAGTCATTTCCAGTACCTTAAGAGTAAAAATTTCAAATTTTAAAGTTAAGGTCTGGTACAATTTCAAAATTTACAAAGTAGCCCTTAAACTTTCAAAATTTTACAATCTAGTCCTTGGGCTTTTAAAGGTTGATTTTATTTATCTTAAAACTCTTAAAACTTTATTAAAATGTCCAAAAGTCATTTTTGAACCTGAGGACAGTCCCAAAAATTGAAATTTGCAGAGGGGTCCTTTAACTTTTATTTTCTTGCAATTTAGTCCACCAACTTTCCATTTTTACATTTTTAAGTCCAAAATTGAAATTTACTCAATTATGCTCGACATGTCCAGGTTATAAGTCATCCAAAATATAGATTTTAAAGATCATACACATGCATGTCCAATACATACAAGAATTCATCAAATAAAACATTAAATTGCACATGCATGCACCTAAAATTTAATAAATAGTAATATTGAGCAACTCTTGAGAATTTTCATGACTTGATACATAAAATTGACATGCAATACATAGATTATATATATCTCAAGGCTCATGATCAAATATTCTACATGCATTTTAATAAAACACCTAATAGTTGGAAATATTTTTCCACCCACCTTAAAATTGGAAATTGTGAAATAAAAGGATAAATTTCACAATTTTTGGATGAGGCTTCTTAGGTCAGCCCCTAAGTCAAGAAATATCAAAAATTTAAAGTTAGAAAAATGAGAGAAAAATTGGAAATGAGAAGGACTACACTTTACCTTGTGTAGTAGGTGTTTGGAGACTAGTTGAAGCTTTAAAATTGGAAATTTTGGTTCAACTCCAAAATCACCTAAGGTCAGCCCCTATTTCTCAAAAATGAAAAAGGGGTGTTAAAATTGAAAAAAAAAAAAAAAAAAGAAAGAAGAGGAAAGAAGGGGTCTAGTACTCAATTCTTACTTGTAGTCCCAAATTCCTCTACTAGTTCTTCTTCAAGTTTGAAGTCCTTCTTCAAAATGATGTCAAGCTCTAATCTTCAAAGTCTTCGAAATGTACCTCCAAATCAAATTCAAACTTAAGTTAAGAAGGTGGAAGAGATGAACTATGTGATATCAAAAATGGATTGGAGATAAAATTTCTTATCTTGTAGGAGGGGTGTTCGACTTTTTGAAGAAATAGGGGAAAAATCTTGAAAATTTTCTAAGTGTTGAAGAAGAAGTAAGAAGAAAGAGTAGAGAGAAGTTGGGAGTTTAGAGAGAAGGAGGAGGATTTTGTGTATGAGATGAATGTGTTAGTGATAAAATGAAATGAAATTTTGGCACAAAAATTGCCATATGGCCGTCCACCTTGATGAGAGAGGGGGGAGGAATTTTGTTCAAATTGTGTCTTGCATTTTGCCTCATGCATGGGAGACAATTTCAGGTCAAAGGTATGGGCAAGACTTCGTTTGAATGGAATGTTGGAAGACTTCCAACATGTTGGCAAAAATAATATTAAAGAAGTAATATAAGAGATGATGTGTATAATGTTTGAATTAATGGTATAATTATACACAAGATGACTAATATAAGGTGTAGGTGTACAAGAGTTGGATGATATTTTTACTCTAAAAATATCCATGTTGGCCGTCCACTGTGAGGGCATTATGGTAATTCCATATTTTTTTTTTGTCCCAAATTTGATGATAATAGATGAAATATATCAATCTCCAAAATAATTAGTGATTTCCTTGATCACTTGTAAGTCTCATGATCACTTAATCTAAATCAAAATCTTAATTCTATAAGGTAATAGTCTCTTAAAATTCTAAGGTGACTAATAAATACAAAAATAGTAATAATGATCAATCAAGTGATCATAAATGCAAAATAGAATTAATAATGATCATGATCACAAGTAATTAAATAAAATGAAATTAAGTACAAAAATGTATATATTATTAATAATTACCCGTCAAAATGACGCGGTAAAATAGTCGATCAAATGTATAAACGACAATAAGGATCAATTACAAGCTCGGAAAAATCGGGGCTTCACAAACTATCCATAAAAAAGTACATAAAAAATATTCAAACATAAATAAAGTAAAGAAGTAGTTCAAAAACATCAATCATATATATATATATATATATATGCATCACTCTAATCATTTTCCTCCTTGATAACTGCCTTAGTTTTCTCCAAAGAGCCGGTATTGGAGAATTCTTCCTCAAGTATTCTTTTAACATTATTGTCATCATCGAGATCCAAAAAAGAGTCAATATTTTTTAGTTTGGATTTATGCGGAGAAGAAACTTCTTCCTCGGACAAATTAAGATGATTATGTTAAAGTATCTTATGTCATTAATTTGCTTATCTATGAAAATTTCAAATGAAAGAAATGAAATGCATTAAACAACATAAATTTAATACCTTATCACCGATTGGATTGAGAATGAATGGCTCTAGAGTTAGGTTCCAAGTCTTGTGACAAATAATAAAAATAAAATAAAATCAACCTATTTGAATATAAATTTCCGCTCATCATAGTCAGCGCAAATTAATGAAGCTGTTCATGTCTGGTCAATCGATAAGCGTTGCTTGAAATCTTGGCGTGAACTCGAACCATAGTCAACTTTACGACTATAAAAACGTTCTAAAATTGTTAATTGGATTTCTTTTACTTTGCACTTTGAACATGACCTTCTTGTCTACCAAATCCTTGTTCCCGTTTGGAACATATTGAGGATCGATGTCTGCATAAGATTTGATTGATAAGAATTTTTTAATTTAATTTTAAGATACAAATTATAAAACAATTAAGTCAAAAATTATAATAAAAATTTGTTAACTAATAACAAAACTCACAATAATTGTTTTGCTCTGAGATGCTTTCTTGCCAATCAAATCAACACTATTCTTGTCCCAACAAAGAAAAAGGGCATTTCTAGTATAATCCATTACACACAAATCAAGTTTGTACCTAAAAGATTTAAATAGTTAATTCCTTTTTTAATAACATAAAGAAATTAAAAAAATATCAATAAAACACGCAAAAAATGATTGAGTATCAATGAAATTGCTCATGTGAGTATTTGTTCTCCTGGTGCATTATTTATATAATATTTTTAAGTATATACCAAATAAGGATATTGAATAACGTAGGTAAAATACCTATAGCTCCCACTTCCATCTCGTACACCACACATTGAACACTTAAGTTTTTTACCATCATTATATAACTTTCTATAGCATATAGAGCATGAGTTGTATCAGCAATTCCTCTCGAGTCTCGAAACACGCTGTTGTGCAATATGTCCGAAACAACCATCATGGTAAATTAAAATTTATTTGGTGCATTAATAAATTAATAAATAAAAAACTTATAAATTAAATTATTTATTTAGTATATATTAATACTTACTTCATTATTTTCAAGAAGTTGCGCGATAGTCCTATCCATAATTTTTCCACTCAAGAAATCAATTGTAATTGAATATAGAGAAACATCCGATGTTGTATTTATAGTACTTGTTCAACATACATTTTAGATAATTTTATACAATTTAGGAAAGTTACATAAAATATTCTTATAAATATTCCGCGGAACATAATTCGTCTATTTTAACTATTATTAAATAATTTAGAAACGTTTGAATTGTCAATTAGTATTTAAATTGGATTAATTAATATTATAGTGTACAAAAAAGGAATGTCCGCCATTGAAATAAATAATAATATATTTGATAAAGATATGATATATTGAATCATATTAATCATAGTAATATATATGAACATAAGCGATGTATAGAATCATAGTAGTAGTAGTAATAATAATAATAATAATAATAATAATAATAATAATAATAATAATAATAATAATAATAACAATAACGCTATTTATAATATTAATTAATTAATTATAGTAAAAGACTATATAACTTTTAAAATATGAATAATATATATGGATAGAATTGATAGTATAGACTCGCTTTTGGAATAAAGTAGGAAAACTATTTATAAAATTTTCCTAATTTGTATACATACAAAATAGGAATACCATTTATAATATTTTCCTAATTTATATACATATAAAGTAGGAATATCATTTACAATATTTTCTTATAATATTTTTTAATTTATATACTTAAAACGATTTTATTATAATATTTTCCTAATTTACATACATATATAATAATGTAGGAATACCATTTAAAATGTTTCCTAATATAAGAAATAAAAAGAGCAGGAAATATTTTCTTTCGAACTTCTGCTATTATATATATAGATATAGATTCGTCTATTTTAACTATTACTAAACAATTTAGAAAAATTTGAATAGTCATTAGTATTTAAAACTTGATTAATTAATATTATATTGTATAAAATTACATCGACACCATTGAAACAAATAAACAATATATTTGATGAAGATATGATGTATAGAATCAAAAAATCATTGTAATCATTGTAATATATATATATATATATTTAAGAAGAACTGACGTGTACTAAAATTAATTATAGTAAAATACTATTTATAATTTTTAAAATCTATATATTATATTTAAAGTATATATTATAAATGATGTTCCATATACCAAAATCTGTGATATTATATACCAAAAGTAGGAATACCAGTAAATAAAATTTTCCTAATTTTTATACATATAAAATAGGAATACCATTTATAATCTTTTCTCATAATATTTTCATAATTTATATAATTAAAATGATTTCTTATAATATTTTTCTAATATAATAATTTATAATTATTACCATTTATAATTCGTACAATTGTTTTCTAATATAGATAAGCAAAAAGAGCGGGAAAATAAAAGTTCCGGACTTCTGTATTATATATATATATATATATAGATAAATTGATTTATTTTAACTTTAATTATTGTGATAGGCTCATTTATATCTATGATGAACTTATTTAATTTTATTATAATTTGGTTTGAATTATTTATTTAATTGTGAATATAATTGGTTAGTGAGTCAAACTGGATTTAATAAGAGTAATTTGAAATTGTTCAGTTGGTTTTATACCATTGATTTGGGCTTTTCTAGACTAGAGTTTTGTGTTGTTTTTGAGTTCTTTGAGTCGTTTTTGTTATATCTCATAGGTTATGTATTAATTTCCATTGTTTCGAGTCATTTGAGTGGCCAAAGCCATATTGTGGGCAAATTATATTGAGTCTAGAGTCATAGTAATGAGTCGTGTGTCAAAAGAAGCATGGATGATCAAACAACAAGGGGATTGATCTCAAGAAACGTCCAAACGCGTCTGGAATTTCCAGAACTAGCAGGGTTTAGTATTTTGGTCATAACTCGCTCTACAAAATTGATATTGAGCTGATTCAAGTGGCTATGGAAAGCTAAGTGATAGGGCTACAACTCTTATGAAGACACTAAAAGCACATTCGGAAGTTTGGGTGTTGTTGCAGCGCCAAAAAGGCGCGCTGCAGCACGGGGGTCGAAAATTGGGCAGTAAACTTTTTGTGTTGTGGCGCTGCAACGCCCGTTTTCTAGCGTTGCAGCGCCTCTGGGCGGACAAAACAAGAAAAAACTTATTTTCAGATCTTAGAACATGAGGACTATAAATAGACATCTTGGGGGCGTGAAATAGGGCATCTAGAACAGCTGGGGAAGAGAATAAACACCAAGAAGACACCAAGAAAGAATTGGGGAAGAAGATGGAAGACATCTATCATCTAGAAATAGATAAGATTCTTCTTTAATCTCTTGAATTCCTTCTTTGTTGCTTCTTGTCTATCATTTGAGATATATTATCTTGTTATGAATCTTTGTATTTTCATCATGAGCTAAACATTATAATTCTAGAGGGTTGATGTAACCAAAGTTTGAATCTATGTTTTGAGATTGTAGTTTATCAATCTAGATTACTCAATTTAGTATATAGGGTTGATTTCATCTAAACCCAAAAAAGCAAAAAACACCTAACGAATTGGATATAAAAAAAATAATAAGCATAAAAATAAAACTGAACTTATCTTTTTGGCTTAAATAAAGGAGATATAACTACAAAAAAAAGCGGTTAATTAGCAATGATTATTTTTAAATATAGCGGCGGTTTCAAACGCCCGACGAAGTGTTCGCTTGCATTTCAAAACCGATGTCCATACACGTGTCGCGAGAGAATTTGTGGCGGTTTTTAAAACGGGAAATTATGTATTTTAGCGGTGGTTTTTTGGAGGCGGTTCAAAAACCGCCACTAATTTAAATTTCGCAGATTCAAAACCGCGCGAAAATAAAATAATTTTTAAATTGTTAGCGGTTCAAACAGCTGCAAATATAAAAAATTCTTTTTGCAAAAAATTCTTCTTGGTTTTTTGGCAGCGGTTCAAAACCGCCACGAATTTAAACTTCGCGGCGGTTTAAAACCGCCACGAATTTAATATAATTTTTAAATTGTTTTTTAGTGGGGATTATAACCGCTGTTAATTCAAAATTATGCTTTAATAATAATTATGCATCATTTTTAACAATAGCTAAATTTATGTCATAAATTTTATATTTTTGTGACACTTTAATATTAGAGGCATAATATCGTTCAACTATAAAAAAAGTCAAACTATTCAACATCATAAAACTCGAGTATTTCGTTAAAGTCATTACAAACCTTCAAATGCAGTTATCGAAAACCATCTACAAAAGTATATGTTCTTAATACAATAGCAATAGATGCAACATCACGAATGAGAATCCTCATTTACATCATGACTAGAGGATGAATATTGTCTTGTGTTCCTCCGTGAAGGTTCATGTCCGCTTCCTTCATCTGTTGGTGCATACAATTGAAACCATATTATTGATATTATACCTAATAACTTGTACTCAATGCAAAAGTTGTAATTCTAGAAATGTTCATAAATAAAATTAAGTGACAAAATGTTAATAGTTGAAAAGAGTATATAATGCTGGAAACTAAAAATGAAGGATCCTCTAAATATTTGGTGGTTTGACAAAATCTTGTTACCTCAAAGTAAACTATCAGCTGATAAACTAAAAAGTTTTAGTTGCATATGTCTGATATATAGTTTCATTAACAGAGCATTCATCAATAATCAGTACCTAGGTTCATGGGACAATCTACATTTTCTGATCAGATTACAGTGATGTAAGATTCATGATTTAAGCACAGAACCATATAAGAGAGACTTGCACATAAAGTACATGTAATGGTTGCAGTTATTAATGAAGAGCATTTTATACATATTTCCATTCCATTATGAAATTATTATCATATTCATTAAATATCCTATTTTCTTCTATAAATTTATGAACAAAAAACAGAGAATAACAGATGCTCTTCCAACTTGACTCCAAGTATCTTTCAACTATTAATTCAGGCTTCATCCAGAGCCAAAATGCACAGCAAATACAGAAAATCAAGAACACTGTTGTGCTAATCAGAAAAAGATAACTGATTCCATTCAACTCAAAAGAATAAACCCCACCAAAATCTTTAAATAGGTACATGTCTTTGAATATAATTAGACTGGAGGTTCAAATTGTTTCTAGTATTCTACTATTTTCCTGCTAGTTCTCTTAACTTTACCAAAATGCTTAATTCAGGTTTAGTGAAAGGCTAATAATCACACTCATATTTTAGCTGGTGTTTTTCTTAGAACTAATGAAAAATGATATATTGCGCGTATGTTAACAGAAATTGCCGATTGCAGATTGCAGAAGTATGAATATATTCAGGTACAAAGGTTTACCTATGATAAGCAAACCAAATGATTGTTGAACACTCACTTGAGTTCTATGTGAGTGAAAGAACTGATGCTTTTGCAATAGTGCACGGCTGAAACAACAACAAAAGAAAAAGGGACAGCAGTCAGTACCAATCATTGAATCAAAATCATGGTCTACTTCTGCAGACTACAACAGTAACAACAACAATGATTTGGGAGCTTGTAAGTAACAAATTGCATTTTATTTGAGAACATTCTAATTAACACGGCACGAGCGAACTTACTTTCTGGGGTCAAAGCGTTCAATTGATAACCTTGTCTTAGCGAACTGTAGTAATGCCAGAGGTGCGAGGTTGCTTCCAGGTAACTTCCAGGTTGTCTTAGAAACATGTAGAAAATAAAAGATTCATAACCAAATATTATCTAGTTAATATATGTTAGAGTTTCACTTGAAATAAAAAGCAGTTTATTAATAGAAAATTATACATGAATTGTATATTAGGGGAAAAAAAAAAGAGCAACAACTACTAAATTGATCAAATAATAATTTAACAAATTAGGATGCTCAATACACATTCTATAGCATGTGGGTATGGAAGAAGTGACATAAGAATTACTTACAAGCTGAGGCCTTTCTCGCCATGACCAACAATAAGAAGAGATACGACAAAAGGTTTTGACTGCGCAGTGAGAACCATGTGATAAAAGAAAAACAAAAGAAAAAAAAATAATGAGCTGACAACATTAGAAGATCAATATGAAAGCAAGAAGATACTTACAGTCGATTCATCGTTGGCCGCATCTAATTCATGATTCTTTCATGTCATTGATTTAATAAGCACATTTGGGAAGTTTTCCTGATTCTATAAGCACCATATACAGCTTTTTAGAGTCAGAAATATTTGACTCTATAAGCACCATATAAAACGAAACCTCAACTACGAAAGTGAAAAAAACTAATATTCAAAACAGCAGATATTGCCTTATCTAATGAGCCACATACATTTTTAATCTACATTATTAAAGAAAGGTTCATCTAAGGTACGCATACATAATCTTTTAGGGTTAAGCACAAGATGATATACTTAATAATCAAGTACTAACCAACTGCAGAAAGTTTGAAACAACTTCAATGCCAAATCCTCATAATTAACTGTTTCACAAGAACAATTAATGGACAAAGATAATTAATAGGTTCATAACTCAACTGATGAACTGTTCAAAGTCCATTCGCACATAAAAATTGGGGGGGAGCGGGGGTAAGAAGTTAATTTCCCACACCAATTCTCAGAAATTCATCTGTGGTTCAAATCTAAGCAGTCAAATCCAAGTAATTTATCTACTTCATAAAACAATAACTTCAGAAAGTCCTGATCACAATCATCGTTCAAGTAACTCTTGATCATTAATTTATTTTGTCTAAACATGTGAGGCCTAAAACTGCTAGGCCATAAGAAAGACAACCACAAGGTCAAGAACCAAAGAACCGGGAAACCATATTAAATATGCGGCATTCTGCAACCAAAACAGAGGGTTTTACGGATACTCACTTGAGAATAGAATTTCAGTTTCAGGAGCTTGCAAAAGCAGATTATTTTGAGAGTTTTGGAACCAATTTCCTGCACCAATTTCTTCCAAAATCCTTCATGTTCCAGCCTTGATAATATAACTTAAACAAAAGTTTAAAACAATGAAAAAGTACATCGGTGCTGTTTAGAATCCGAATTAGTTTTTTTTCCGCATAATCATATGTGGAAACAATTGAGATAATCATATGCGGAAATAATTTGAGGTTTATTACCAAATGAAATATATTAAAAACAAAGGAAGTAATAAACTAATTTTTAATTGTACAATAGAGATTAGGGTTTTGAAATTTACCAATTGAAATCAGAAAGTGTGCTTGGAGAAACGGGCGAAGAAGGTGTTGATGCTCGTAGAACCGTCAGTGGTGTACTCGTGAAAGCGGCCGACGGAAGCTCGATCGGTGTTCGAAGTCAAAATCCAAAACAACAATAGAGAAAAAAAGAGGAAAGGGGCGGCGAAACAAGCAGACAGCTGAGTTGGATGGGAAGAAGTGGTGTTGCCCGTGTGCCGTTTCCTATCAGAACATCATCGTCAAATCAGAGAGAGAAATGGGGAAGAAGGAGAGAGGAGACGGAGAGAGCTATTCAGAAACCAGAGAGGAGACGAGACGGGAAGAGTTTGCAGGGTTGAAGTTTTGTTCTGACCTAGTGTGAAAATATTTACATCTGTTAGAAATAGTTTTAAGCATTAGATAAAAATATATATTGGCGGTTTTGTGAACCGCCACTAACACTTAAAATAAATATTATAGGCAAATTTATATCGATGGTTCAATTCTCTGCTAACGTTTACCAGAAATAAATGGCGAAAACGCGCCGCGGTTTTGTAAACCGCCAGGTATATCCGACGCTATTTGCAAAACTGTAGCCAAATACTAATTTAGTGGCATTTTCGTATAACCGCCGCTAAATATATGCGGTTAAATTACAGTTTTTTTGTAGTGATAAGTGATATTAGTCTATTATTATTACTCTTTTGCCTGCATGGAAAAGGAAAAGCAATTCAAATCTTCACTAAAATAAAAAATATTTTTTAAAAAAATCTTTTGTTGTATTAAAGAAAATTAATACACTACTGAATGGCTTGATATTTGTTTGGTATAATTTAAATTTTATTTTAGATAATGTAAATTTTTTTTTTACCGTGATTAACAACAAAAATGGACATCTCAATCGAAAAGAAAAAAAAAAATCTAACAATTGGACATATATATAAATTAAAAATCAAAAAAATATTGTATATACTTATCTTTTTTGGTTGACAATCCCGTATCTGATAATAGACCAATCGATTATTACGCATTTACCTGCACCAAAATGGAAAAATAAATCAAATCTCGATTAAAAATAATAATAAACATTTTACATAAATAATATACAAAAAGTACGAAATATATTTATCTGATTATTTTTTCATTCGAGGGTATGTATGTGTTATTCTCCGACTATCAAAAAATATTTTCACTGTTCTGATCCATAACGGCGAAAAAGAATACAGAGTATTGAGGACAAATCAAGATTTGACGGCATGTCGTTGGGTTTACTTTGTAAAATCACAAACAGAGCCATGATAGAGACAAATTACATGAGATGGAGATGGTTGGATCTCATTTCCTGAATGTATAACTTTCGAATAAACCCTAAAATTTTGATTTTCGACGGCGACGTGATTTCTAGGTTTTGGAGAAGCCTTAAGATTTTTCTGGAGAAGACGAAATAGTTGGTGTATTATCTGAACAATTTTCATCCATTAATGAGGACACATGGCATCATCTGAACAATAGAAGAACATACAACTTAAATTTTTAACATATATACACTACCTGTGACTGGGATTAGGCTCTGCTAAAACACACGCCTCCATATTATGGATGTAAAAATAGCAAAATATAGATGTCCTTTTCTTGGCCCACTAAAACAGATCAGGAAATTATTTAGTTTTTTGTTGGATGACATTTTGGTACAAGGGGCATTTGTTTTAACTTTTTGAATGATAAAATTTCACGAATGTGCATTTCATATGTATATTAAAAATAAAAATTAATCAAAAAATAATTTTTTATTAGCTAAGTAGGTATTAAAAATTGTTTTTTGTTTGTTGTTTTTATTTTTAATTAGTCATTTTAATATATGATATTTAGGAAATAATAAGTCTTTTGAAAATGAGTTTAAAGTATATTCATATATAGATTTTTCTATTATTTTTAATATTTGTAAAAAATATTGAAAACTAATTTGATATTTAAATTATGATCCGACACATGCTAATTTATTAAACTAAAGCTATTTAAAAATCTACTTAACCAAATAATGCCAAAAACAAAAAATTTAATATATGAGGTCTGTTTTCTCAATTTATTATTTTTTTTATAAAATTTTGTTTTCATAACTTTGTTGTTTTCTCAGCTTTTCTTTTTTCTTTTCGGAAAATTTGAAAAATAGAGTTTTTAATTGAATTAATTTTCAGGAATAATTTTGTATTTAAAAAAATTATTTAACTAAATTTTTACTTTACAAATTTGGAAATATATACCCCATTTTCCGGACAAGTGTAATTGTTTTTTTGTCAGAATTTGAAAAAATGTTTGAATTTAGAATGAATTTAAAGCACAACTCGAATAAGAAGATATTAATTGTATTACAACTGGATTACATAATAAAACCTAAACCACGCTTACTCGATTGATGATTCGAATTCTAGTTGTAAAGCAGTTGATGTTTTCCTAATCCAGTTGTGTTTTTAAAGTCATTTTAAATTCAAACATTTTTTCGAATTTTGAGCAAAAATCAGTTGTACTTATCCGAAAAATGGTGTATATATTTTAAAATTTATAAAGTAAAATTTAATTAAATTAATTTTTTAAATATAACATTATTTCCTGAAAATTTATTAAAAAAATAATTAAAAAACAGAGTTATAAACTCTATTTTGTAAAATTTTCGGAAAATTAAAGAAAAACTGATTCTCAAAATTTTATAAAAATAAAATAAAAATTGAGAAAATCCCCGCATCCTTGCACGGTTCGGCTCGTTCTTCGAGCCCTGCTTCTCCCTTCCCCCTATCCCTATTCTTACCGTCCAAAACCGGCCTATGGAGTATAGCCAAGTGGCAAGGCATCGGTTTTTGGTACCGGCATGCAAAAGTTCGAATCCTTTTACTCCAGATTATGAACACCCGATCGAATCTGTTAAAAACGAGCTGACGACTACAGGAAAAGGATTACACCTCTGTTTTTACCTCATATGTTAAGTTTTTTGTTTTTGTCATTACTTGGTTAAATAGATTTTTAAATAGCTTTAGTTTTATAAATTAGCCTCCGACACAACACAACTCATGTACGCCTACATAGGTCCGATGCACAGACAAAACACTAGTTTATTTCCTAAACAAATTCTGTAAATTAGCTACTCAGCACGTAGGCCAACACTATCCAACTCGCCAGTGTCACCCCTCACTCCTCACCGGCCGCCGTCCGTAGTTGGTCTGCACTCAACGCCACCCACTTGGTTGTCAATTCATCATTCTTTCCCCAAAATCCCTAAATTTGATTACCCTAGCCACTTAGGTAATTCTTCCTTTCTTGATTTTCTGTTAATTTATTTCTCATTATTTTATGATTTATGTTTGCGTTAATGTTTTAATCGAGCGTGAATAGAATGTTTTAACCTTCTTCATCAACTTGATCTTATTTACCAAACCAAACACAGAACCGATTAATCCACTTTGGTTAACAGAATCTGGGTTAGATTCGTTTAGGTATAACCTAGTGCACCCGCCTTATTATTGACTCAGCAGTCAACTGTTTCTATTCTCTTGCATTTTTCACTCCAAAGGAGGAATTAGGTAATTCTTTTGTTCAATTTATTACGATACAGGGATTTTCCTCATTTTTCATCTGTTAAATGTAAATAATAATCAATTATTTTGTTGATGGGATCAATTTAAGGAAAATTTTCCATTTATATTGGATGAATGGGTTTATTTTGATACAATTTTAGGGAAAAATCATGGATGCCGAAATGCAGAATATCAAAAAGTGGGTTATCTTTTACCCAATTTACATAAATTCAAAGAAAACCCTAGCTGAGGGTCGGAGAATCAATGCCAGCAAAGCATGTGAAAACCCTACCTGTGCCGAGATTTACGATTGTTGCGTCCACCTCAAACTCCCCTGCGCGATTGAGGTATCTTTTTTTTTTATTTATTTTTTTGTTGACCATTCAATTTCCAAAGGAGTCCTTGTATGTGCGTTGTGAAAATGTCACTGATTTTTAGATGGGTTTTATTGGACTGTAAATTTGATATTAGAGTGAGAAGGCTTATCCGCGGGATTTTATGCAAAGAGGGAGAGTGAGGGTTTTGTTGAAAAGGGAAGATGGGAGTCTCTGCAATCCCGCCATTTCTTCGAGTAAGTAGTCATCATTTGACTTAATCAGTTGTTTGCAGTGTTTACTACCCATTTTATATGGATTTCGGTATAACGTGCGGTAAATGATGATTCGCTTTGTGTGGTCTTGAGTTCACTTGGCAGTGATGAATGTCTAGCATGGTAGATAGTGGTTTGTAACTTATGCTTGATAGTTTACCAAATTGTAAGTGATGTATTATTTAGGTTTAGTAGCACATTTTGAGTCTGCACTCGGCCCTGCCTCACAAATTAATAAGTTTTAAGAGAATGTTCTAGGGCAGGAAGTAGAAAGCATGCATCTACCTGTATGTTTCGTTCGAGCGAAGAAAATAAATAGGTGTTACAAGTTATGCTGTCGTTCATATTCGTCTAATTATAATACTTATTGAAGGACCACTCGAAGCCTGTGGAATCTTCGTTGGCCAAGTGCATTCTTATGTACTATGTAACTGACATAGCTGAAACGAAAATATACACTTTGGGAAGCCTTGCTTACCGATTAATTCATGTCTAACAAAAAATGCCTTGCTGAATGCATCTAATCAATGAGTTAAATCATGAAAAGACTTTGGTCATTCCTTAGAGAGTGAAGAATTTTTCATTTATATGTGCTAAAGAATGAACGGTGCTTTGAGGAATACGTGATTGCCCCTTTACATAAGCTGTTGTAGAACTAGCGGCTGGAATGCCATTCCCTTTACTATCATTTGGGGCATTTTCCCTAGTGATGAACTAATTTTTCGACTTCTGGCTTGGTTTTCGTCGTTGGCTTTGTAAGAGTAGAAGTTATTTTGAAGAAGAGAAGTTAATGTTCCTTTACATTTATTCTTTGGCTTTCTTGTAGTGGAAACACAAAAATGATGCCTGGTTCTACTGAAGTTTTTGTTATTTGTAAGTTGCAGCGCTAATTTGTTATGTGTCCTCCATTGTCTAAATTCCTTTTGGGTTTGTGATATTTGCAGGAAAACAACTAATGCTTAATGTTGCAGAGTTGGTCCCCAGACATCCTGGCCGAACTAAGAAACAAGAGCCTGCGTCATCATCCTCAACAGCCGTTGCTTCCAAATCTGGAAAGGGTGGAAAGAAGAAGCGTTAGTTTCAGTTTTACATAAAATCCGTTTGCTTTTCTTAGTAATTTTGGTCTAGACTACCAAAAAACACTGGTATCCTGATTGTTTTTAAACTTACAAAACCTTCCAAAACATGCATAGTTTGGCATGTTAAGAAAAAAAAACCAGATGAATCATCCTTGGAAAGCTTTGAGAACTTCAGCAGGTAAATTTATTTCATACTTCCTGTCCTGAACTAAGCTTAAAATTCTGCGTCATTGTGACAAAAAGTGAAGGAAGAAAATTTGTAGGTTGCCTGCAAATGATGTGGTTTAGAGGCAGGCATAACTCTTTGATGTGAACAGAAAATGATGTAATTTATATGTACTTCACCAAGCAAATGACAAAAGCCAGCACTTCAGTCAGCTCTGAATGCATGGTCAAGTAGAGCAGTTCATTTTTCGAATAGATTTGAAACTTGATTTGATTTTAATTCGAATTATAATTTTGATTTGGGATTTTTGAATTTTGATAATTGATAATTGGGGGATTTCTTTCGAATTCGACCCGAACATTCTAATTCGAGTAAAACCGATTCGATTTCAATTCGACAAATTGGAATTAAGATCAAATTTCGAAATTGGGATTTTAAAATGTGCATTCGATTGTTTCGGTTCAAGGAAGTCGTTGAATTCGAAATTCAATTCAATGAACACACCTATGTTTAACTGGTTATATCTCTTAACGGAAGTAAGAAATGAGAAACCCTTCCAAACAATGCTCTATCCCATTCTTAGGTGAAACTAAATGGTAAATGCTCTCTTTGAAATGAAGAATTTTTTTTGATAGACATGTCACATGTAAGATCCAATGTTGTGTGCTTTTCTACAAGGTGACAGCTCAGGTCTGAGCTCAATTCGAACTTTTCTATTCTAAATTCGAAATTGTATTTAATTTTAGGGATAATTGCAAAAACTCCCTTAGGTTCGGGCTAATTACAGAAAAACCCAGAGGTTTATGAAAATTACAAAAAAACCTTTTAGATTTGATTCCGGCTTGCATTTTTCCCATTCATAAGCAAAAAAAATGTAAAAAACATCCCCTAACATTTATAAGAATATAACTGTTACCCCTTTAAATTTAATACAAAATCAAATCTAAGGGGTTTTTGTAATTTTGAAACATCTGAGTTTTTCCTGTAATTAGCCCAAACCCTAGGGGTGTTTTGTAATTATCCCTTAATTTTATATTCTGATTATCATCGATACATAGAATATGCATGAATTTAGTTGTCTTCAAAGAACAATTTGCAATTTGATATATGATTAATGACACATGAAAGGACTGCAGTCTGCAGCAACATCATCAATCCAAAAAGGTCATGAAAAAGAATTCCAAAGCTTTGAGGAACCATACTCAGTTAATTCTCTGACTGGTAAAAGGAAAAAGGTGGCCAGTGCTGCAAATGAATCATATGAAATGTTGTTAAATGACTAGCTAAATAAGACTAGTGTCCCATATCTTCATTTGTACTTTCTGTCAGTGGTGACAATTCTTGTTTCATTGGACATCAAAGTTACCATTATCATAAAATGAAAGGGTTATATAGCCTATATAATATCTATTTCTTCAGCATATATAGTTAGGATGCTTCCTCCCATTACCTCAAATTTGTTTTTTTGAGGACAATGGGAGATAGTAGGGGAGGGACACACGCATTCATATGGAATCGAACCCGGGTTAATGGCCCTTACAACACAAGTCTCTACCACTGGAGCACAAAGTTGACCCCTCATATTACCTCAAAAATAAAACTCATTTCTGAATCCGCTGTAGTTTGAAAATAATTTTACTATTATTCAGCTGGTTCATTTGGTTACTTATTTCATTTCAATGGTGATAATCGTAGATCCATACAAGGAGGCCATTGAGGAGTTCATTTAACATGAGATTAAGAGAAATTACATTAAAAAACGAAGGATTCCTTCAGTGCATTGATTATAACCATCTGTTTTAAATTTGCAAAAACTAATGTCATCAGAATGCCAAGCTACATTTTCCTGATGTACATTCACAAAATTGCAATAAGCTGAAAAAGAAAAACTTAATATTCCCAACCTTTGCCCAGGTATTTTTGCTCTTCACAGGGTTTTATCCCTTTATTATCTATTTGTTTACAGTTTCTTTTTCGAGACCGGTGAACGCTGATCATGGCTTTGAACAGTTGCTTACTTCTTGAGGTGTAAGATTCAATCTCCCTTTCCTTGTTTGTCATCTCTTGTCTTCTACATGCTGAAATTGCTCTCCGAGGCTCTGATGGGCACTGTAGTTATACAAAGGTGCGATTACCTTCTATTAGTACTAGGATGGTTGAATGGCAAATATGTTCATTAATTGCCAATTTCTTGGTTAAATTATCGTCAGAAAGAAATAGATTGTTTTGTAGCTTCTGTAGTCACAGGAAATTAGTTCCGATATTCCATTGCTTACCCTTGATTTACTGAGAGAGGGGCTCGGAGAAACTGATCTTTTACTGTCAGATTCTAACCGATTGAGTGGGAAACGAAATGGTGAAATTGAGCGCCTCCCTGTGTTTAATATGGATGGATGATTAGTAGTGAAGAACGAAACAAGCTATTCTAGGTTCAACTCAATATTGATGGTTAAAAGTTTGTTTAAGCTTAATTTGTGGTGTGTGATGGATCAAGTTTGCACTCTTTTAATCAATCCCATAATTGAAGCTCATTTTGAAATGCACAGAATATATCCAAGTCATCACTCCTGTGAATTTTCCTACCATAATTCTAGTGTAGAAATCACCATATCAATTTCAATATCTCCAAGTGTGTAAGTATATATGTACCTGCTTCTTTGTTTGGTACAACCCTAGTGAAGGAAAAACTAAGAGGATTCGGAGATTGTTCTCTTGAAGGCATCTTTTTCGACTGTTGTTTCCTGCATTATTAGAAAATAACATATTGCGCAAAGTTTGATAAAGTCGTGGCGAATATGCTGTTTCTTGTCAGCACATACCTCAATAATGATGGATCTGGCTTCTTTCTTGCTGCTTGAAATGCTTTAGAAAATGTGGCGTCTGCAGAAAAAAGTTCATTTACTGTGTTACCATATGAAGTTAGGCTGTTTACTGGGCTAGCTGCAATTTTCTAAACAGATGAACTCTCTTTATACCTTTTTTACAAGATATTTTAAACTGTTTGCTTTTCAACATTGTCAGTGTTGGATCATAATAAATCAGTATGTGGATTTTACCTTGCTTGGGTTGCTGCACATTATATGGTGGACAGGGGATGCAACTTTTGAACACTTCCTTTGATTTGCCAAAGGGAGAAGAAGTCTCTGAAGCTGAAAAAATAAAAAATAAAAAGAAGAAATCAGTTGAATTTAGATGTTATTTCGAAATAAATGGTTGCTGATAAAGAAGAAGAATGAACATAGTTTCCTGGAACAATGTAGTGCTTTCGGTGCCCGGTAGCTTCCATCATTAACAACTGCTGTGACATGCCTCTCAAGTCCATAAATCTTTGAAATGTGCTTAATCTCTGCAATCCCATCCCATAGGAACAAAATTTTCTTTATACTTGAAAGATTTACAAATAAATGTTGTTACAAATAAGAAATAAATGTTGTTGAAGCAATAAAACAGGTTATCACAAGTCCCATGAAGTTTTATTGATTCTAGAGTTTTTTACTTGGTCTGAAATTTGGCAACTTATACCTGTTCTATGCAAGAAAATATAATCGTGGTTGCAGAGAATTCAATAGCTTTTTCATCCAAGAATTTGTTGAGCTTATCAGCTACAGAGCCCAAGTGGTCCACAGTACTTACAAGAGCTTTAGCAACATAATCTTTCGACGATTGTACCACACTGTCAATGCATGAATCATGAACGACATATTTTAGAAACAGAAATTTGTGCATAGAAATCACACAAGTAGAAATGTTAACCGAATTCTATACAATTGTTTATGATCATTTTTGTCGTAGGATGACTCGAAACGCTCTGCAGCTGAGTATAGTTGTTTCCTCAGATTTTTCAAATCCTGAAAAACCAAGATGGGTTTTTTTGTGAGTAAAACCAAAAAAAAGAAAGGTAAATTACAAAACTACCGCTGATATTTAGCTTAATTATAAAAAAAAAACCTCAGTTCTCTTTCAAAATTACAAATACCCCCTTATGGTATTACAAACACAACTCAACAAATACCCCACTTGAGGGGTAATTTGTAAAAAATTGTAAAATTGAAATAATTATTAAGGGCTATTTGTAATTTTAAAAGATATTTTTTTTTTCTTTTTGTAAATAGACTGACGACAAGGGTGTTTTTTTTTTTTTTGTAATTAACCCTAAAAAGAAAGTCGGAAGTAGTAATTGTTTGAAACTAGAGCAATACAGCGGTACCTTCAAGCTCTCAGCAAATTGCAAGCTGTGGTTGTGCATGAAGATTTCATCATAGTTGGAAGCCTTTTGAAAGGCATTCACTGAATAAGATTCTTCTTTATCACTCCACATTTGTGTAAAGAACTCAGTCCTCTTCCTATTCTCTAGCTGTTTTAATGCCTCAAACTAACAAACAAAGTACTTATACAATAAATGCAATGAACCCAAAGAATTTATCTGGAATTCTTGCAACTATCCAAAAAAACAGGAGAAAAAAGAACAAAACATTACAAAAGAAAGTAAATTCAACTTCTAGAAATCATTTTTTTTTTTTGAAAAAAAAAGAAAACTACATAAGCATCATATTCTCCTACCATTTCATCGGCATAATTAACACCAAATCAAATGAACCGTGAGGATAGAGAAGCAATAGTAATTCTTTTATTGAGTCGAAACGACACATAGCTGAATCTCAGCAAATCGTGACTGATAGAGAAACAATAGTTGATGATGAAAACAAACCTGCTTATTGGCCACAAGTGTATATCATAAGAAACCAAAGTTGCTAGTTATGCAACTTTCTCTTAAAGAAAAGTATAAAATGGAAGTATATACTGAATTTAGCTAGCTTATGCTTTCGGAAACTGAATAGTGAGTGAAAAAGATGGATGAATAATAGATATAGTGACTGGGGCATGGACTAGACAGGCTGTGGGGTGGCAAGAATCTAAAAGCATTCCTTATAGGAGTGAGAAAGTCACACATAAGAACAAAAGATACAAGCAAGAAAGATCGTAATCTTCAATTTTATGAATTGTTTAATGCATAAAAATCATTTGGGAAAATAAGTTTGTATGGACATTTCATGATAAATTTTTAAAATCATAGATATCAAGTATTGCTTATCTAGTACCATAATGTTAATTCACAGAACATGATATTAATTAAAAGCAAAGACACTTTGCTGGTAAAACAAACAACCACTTGCCCCAATATTTGGTCATTGTTTAGTTAGTAGGTCTCTAGGTTGGGAAATTGTAACTTCACTTTTAATTTTCCTTCAATTGTTGTCCGCCCCCACACAAATGCACATAATAACCCTCCATTCCAAAATATAGATCCAGTTTAATTGAGCATGTAAATGTAGTCTGTAGATTTGAGAAAGAAAAAAGAAACATTAAATGCATTTAACCCTTTTAGTGTCATTTTGTTCTAAATACCCTTGTACAATGAAAACCTTCTATTACCCCCATATCTTCAAAGATTCAATTAAATGGACAAAAAATGCCCTTGTGACTACACAAAATAAATTCACTGTACCCATATAATGTTATATGCAGCAATTTTATTTTTTTTTGCTTTCTAGAAGTTTACACAAACATGGGATCAACCTTGTGCTCAAGTGGTAGAGACTTGTGTTGTAATGATGATTAATCGGGGTTCGATCCCATACGAGTGCGTGTGTCCCCTACCCTACTATCCCCCATTGTACTTAAAAAAAAAAGAAATTTAAACAAATATAAATATTAGTAAATTATCATAGGAAGAAATAATTATTTATATTAAATAAATATAATCAGAACACTTTAAATAATGCACCCTTAAAGAAGAAAAAATCATTCAAAAAAATAATTATTAAAAAAAGATCTATTCACAATTGAAAATATCAACAAATTTGAGCCTAAATTTTGCTAAATACAGAATTAATTTATTGTATCTATATATATAATAGCAGAAGTCCGGAACTTTTATTTTCCTGCTCTTTTTGCTTATTATATTAGGAAACAATTTTAAACATTATAAATGGTAATTATTATAAATTCTTATGTAATATCCCAGTTTTTTTTACGAGATATCAGTATCAATTATAATATTTTTTATTATGAGTATTATTTTATTATGATTTTTTTCGGAATTATTTATTATTCAATTCTACGTGCTTTAGAATTCTAGGCCTCATGAGTCTCCTTGTACCAGTAGAATTCATATTTAGATTTAGATTGACATATAGATTCTCGATTAGATTAGAATTTGGAGTCTATTAGAAGTCTTTATGCACACATTATAAATAGACCCTCACCATTACCAATTTTCACATCAAAATTTTACCAATTTTTCAGATTTCTCGGGTAGCCAACGCATCAACCATCCAACAACACCACAAAAAAAAAAAGAAAAAAAAAGAGAGACAAGAGAGAGACGTGAGATATAGGTTGAAAGAATATAAGGGTTGCAAATTGAATTTGAGGATTTGGGCTTTAGAATTGATTCTTGAGTGAAAGGACATGGGCAAGGATGAATAGAAAACAAAAAGGAAGCATAAGGTGATATTTTTGTAATTGTGAGAAAGGGAGACGTGGAAGGGCTTCGAGATTGTTTTAGAGAAGTGGACTTTTTGAGTTTTTGTGAATTAAGGATTCATTTCAGGCTTCAAATTTTAGAGATTTTAATTGGAGAAGATGACCCATCGCGTTTTTGATCACCTTCAACCAAACACGAAGAACACGAGGCCTATGATTCAAACAGTTGCTTTTCGCATTTTTATTAAACTGCAAATTGAGGTGGAAATTTCTATTTGTCTTTTATAAATTGTATGTTAAATTGTTAGTGAAGCATGATGCATGTCCCTGAAACAGAATGGCCTCCGGGCTACCAGAATGGCCTTCGGGCTACCAGAATCAGAATGGCCTACGGGCTTCCAGAAACAGAATAGCCTTCGGGCTACGTACATTATGGTACTCGAGCAACGTAACAACATTACATGTGTGTGATTGATGCATTGACAATTTACATGCGTATTTATTTGAGACGAATTATTTTTCCCACTGAGCGAGTTGAAAGCTCATCCCACGTTTAAAAATATTTTTCAGGTTAAGGAGCTCGACGAAGGCATGAGGCGGTGGATGTGGATGCCAGAAGTTATTTTATTATTTCTTTCATCTTTTTTAGAGTCAAATATTTTATTTGAGGAGTCAGACTAGTTTATTTAGAATTTTTAATGTCATCGTACCTTAAAATTTTTGATTTCAGTCAAATTTTTATGCAATTATTAGAATTTTTATTTAATATTTCATCTTATTAAGTCAATTTTCATGGATCATGGTCTATTTATATATTTTTCCTAAACTTAGAACAATCGGGCGTTCTAAGTGGTATCGGAGCAGTCTACGATTGTAGACTTGCTAGTATAGCATAAATTTTATTATTCAAAAAAAAAAAGATAGTCAAAAATTATATTTGCAAAGAAATATGTCTACCACTATCCACCTCTGCCATGCCGAGCCGACTCCGAAAAGGTACGCTTTATATTTTATTACGAATATGCTATTTTCATGATCTCATGCTTACATGTGATGTTAGAAATAGAAACAGATCTATGCTTATTTCTTATTTAGAAATAGAAAAAAATCATATATTATTTTACAAATGAATTTTGGGGACGAAATTTTTATAAGAGGAGTAGGTTGTAATATCCTTTTTTTTTTACGAGATATCGAGTATCAATTATAATATTTTTATTATGAGTATTATTTATTATGATTTTTCGAATTATTTATTATTCATTTCTACGTGCTTTAGAATTTTAGGCCTCACGAGTCTCCTTGTACAAGAGAATTCATATTTAGATTTAGATTGAGATATAGATTCTCGAATAGATTAGAATTTGGAGTCTATTAGAAGTCTCTATGCACACATTATAAATAGACCCTCACCATTACCAATTTTCACATCAAAATTTTACCAGTTTTTCAGATTTCTCGGGTAGCCAACCCATCAACCATCCAAAAACACCACATAAAAATGAAAAAAAAAAGAGAGACAAGAGAGAGACGGGAGATATAGGTTGAAAGAATATAAGGGTTGCAAATTGAATTTGAGGATTTGGGCTTTAGAGTTGATTGTTGAGTGAAAGGACATGGGCAAGGATGAAGAGAAAACAAAAAGGAAGCATAAGGTGATATTTTTGTAATTCTGAGAAAGGGAGACGTGGAAGGGCTTCGAAATTGTTTTAGAGAAGTGGACTTTTTGAGTTTTTGTGAATTAAGGATTCATTTCACGCTTCAAATTTTAGAGATTTTAATTGGATAAGATGACCCGTTTCGCGCTTTTGACCGACCTTCAACCAAACATGGAGAACACGAGGCCTATGATTCAAACAGTTGCTTTTCGCATTTTTATTAAAGCGCAAATTGAGGTGGGAATTTCTATTTGTGTTTTATAAATTGTATGTTAAATTGTTAGTGAAGCATGATGCATGTCCCAGAAACAGAATGGCCTCCGAGCTACCAGAATGGCCTTCGGGCTACCAGAATCAGAATGACCTACGAGCTTCGTAAAGCAGAATAGCCTTTTTCGCCACGTACCTTATGGTACTCGCAACGAGAATATTACATGTGTGTGATTGACGCATTGATAATTTACATGCGTATTTATTTTAGACGAATTATTTTTCCCACTGAGCGAGTTGAAAGCTCAGCCCACGTTTAAAAATATTTTTCAGGTTAAGTAGCTCGGCGAAGGCATGAGGTGGTGGATGTGGATGCCAGAAGTTATTTTATTATTTCTTTCATGTTTTTTAGAGTCAAATATTTTATTTGAGGAGTCAGACTAGTTTATTTAGAATTTTTAATGTCATCGTACCTTAAAATTTTAGATTTCTGTCAAATTTTTATTCAATTATTAGAATTTTTATTTAATATTTCATCTTATTAAGTCAATTTTCATGGATCATGGTCTATTTATATATTTTTCCTAAAGTTAGAAAAATCGGGGCGTTACAAGTGGTATCAGAGCAGGTCTACGATTCTGTAGACTTGCTAGTATAGCATGAATTTTATTATTCAAAAAAAAAAGATAGTCAAAAATTATATTTGCAAAGAAATATGTCTACCACTATCCACCTCTGCCATGCCGAGCCAACTCCGTAAAGGTACGCTTTATATTTTATTAAGAATATGCTATTTTCATGATTTCATGCTTACATGTGATGCTAGAAATAGAAACAGATATATGCTTATTTCTTATTTAGAAATAGAAAAAAATCAAATATTATTTTACAAATGAATTTCGGGGACGAAATTTTTATAAGAGGAGTAGGATGTAATATCCCTTTTTTTTTTTACGAGATATCATGATCAATTATAATATTTTTTATTATGAGTATTATTTATTATGATTTTTTCGGAATTATTTATTATTCAATTCTACGTACTTTAGAATTCTAGGCCTCACGAGTCTCCTTGTACCAGTAGAATTCATATTTAGATTTAGATTGAGATATAGATTCTCGATTAGATTAGATTTAGATTTATTATGAGATATCAGTTGATTGTTGAGTGAAAGGACATGGGCAAGGATGAAGAGAAAACAAAAAGGAAGCATAAGGTGATAATTTTGTAATTGTGAGAAAGGGGGACGTGGAAGGGCTCCGAGATTGTTTTAGAGAAGTGGACTTTTTGAGTTTTTGTGAATTAAGGATTCATTTCAGGCTTCAAATTTTAGAGATTTTAATTGGAGAAGATGACCCGTTCGCGTTTTGACTTTGACCTTCAACCAAACACGGAGAACACGAGGCCTAGGATTCAAACAGTTGCTTTTCGCTTTTTTATTAAACTGCAAATTGAGGTGGGAATTTCTATTTGTGTTTTATAAATTGTATATTAAATTGTTAGTGAAGCATGATGCATGTCCCGAAATGAATGGCCTCCGGGCTACGAGAATGGCCTTCGGGCTACGAGGAATCGAGAATGGCCTACGGGCTTCCGTAAGCGAGAATAGCCCTTCGCCACGACATTATGGTACTCGAGCACGAATATTACATGTGTGTGATTGATGCATTGACAATTTACATGCGTATTTATTTGAGACGAATTATTTTTCCCACTGAGCGAGTTGAAAGCTCATCCCACGTTTAAAAATATTTTTCAGGTTAAGGAGCTCGACGAAGGCATGAGGCGGTGGATGTGGATGCCAGAAGTTATTTTATTATTTCTTTCATATTTTTTAGAGTCAAACAGTTTATTTGAGGAGTCGACTAGTTTATTTAGAATTTTTAATGTCATCGTACCTTAAAATTTTAGTTTTATGTCAAATTTTTATGCAATTATTAGAATTTTTATTTAATATTTCATCTTATTAAGTCAGTTTTCATGGATCATGGTCTATTTATATATTTCTCTTAAAGTTAGAAAAACCGGGGCGTTACATCTTATATTAGGAAAATATTATAAGAAAATCGTTGTAATTATATAAATTAGGAAAATATTATAAGAAAAAATTGTAAATGGTATTCCTACTTTATATGTATATAAATTAGAAAAATATCATAAATGGTATTCTTATTTTATATGTATTAAAAATAGGAAAATTTTATTTACTGGTATTCCTACTTTATACCAAAAGTGAGTCTACAGTATCAATTATATCTATATATAATATATAGATTTTAAAAATTATAAATAGTATTTCACCATAATTGATATTAGTATATGTCAGTTCTTCTTGAATATATATTACAATGATGTGTTGATTCTATACTTCATATCTTCATCAAATATATTGTTTATTTGTTTCAATGGTGTCGATGCAATTTTGTACAATATAATATTAATTAATTAAGTTTTAAATATTGATGACTATTCAAACTTTCCTAAATTATTTAATAATAGTTAAAATAGACGAAATATGATTTTATGTATCTTTCACCATTGAATTAACAATTGATTTTGTGTTCAGAAATTTTTTTGGCAGCTTATTATTTATGATAAATCCTCTTATATTTATACTACTTAAATTGCATTAGAGAAACACTTTGATATTGTTGATCCTAAATTCGAAATATAACCACCAATTATGGTTTTATCTTCACGTTCCCCTCTATTTCCGTTTTCATCAAGTGCCCCACTAACATCGACAATATTGAACTCGAATTATGTAATAAACAGAGTTGTTATATAAACTATATTGTAGATATGTACGGACAATATTTGGTGAGTTTCTTTTCTGATTATTCTTGATAGTTTTGTTGTATTTTTTAAAGTTGTTTTTTGTATGATTTGTTTATTTTTTTAATTTTTCCTCATACTAACATATTTTCTGTCAATATATTTTAAGATTAAAGATTTATTAATCTAGAAAATTTATAATATATTGCTTTTTAATAAGAAAGACAATAATTGGTCAATGTGGCATTTGTTTTCATTTTACAAGGGAGTATAATTATATAATTGTAATCATTACTATAGATACAATAATTATTTATTATTTTATTTATTCAATCTGTAGATACCATCAATTATTGATTGAAAGAATTGTAAAACTAAGCCTTTGGTAAAACAATTGAGAGTATCTATTTATATTTTTTAATCGAATTTGACTATGCTACACACAACGGATAATTGACAAGAAATTTAACAAAAATTAAGAAAATCGTACCTTATGATTAAATATTTGTCAATTTAGAAAAATGTATTAACTTAAAAAAAATACAATAATTATCAATGGGTTTTTTTTTTTTAATTTCTAAGAGTACACAAGTTTATGATTGGACAACAATATATTACCTTAGTTAAGAAAAATAACTAATTAAAGTATTTACAAAATTAAAAATGGTAAAAAATATTTGATTGTTTGAAAATTGTACATATCTATTTCATATCTTGATATGAGATTAATAAAAGTAATCAAATTGATGTTAAATAATTGACATGATAAATCAATACTACAATTGTCCTATAAAATCAATCATATAATTACTTAATTGGTATATGTAATCAATTAGTATTTATTATTTTTTCTAGTTTATTAAGTATAACTTTAGAAAACAATCATAGAATTGCTGGTGCGCTTGCTTTGGTAAATCAATATTGGAAGATGAAATAATCAATATCTAGCGACTAATGTATGTTTTGGAATTATCCAAAATTGACGGTGTTTTGCTTTGCATTTTTTGTAACGAAAATAATGTGTTGTTAACTCAATATATGATAACTAATAATTATATTGTCATCCAATGCCTTTAAATAAATTGTTGCAAAATCAATCATATAATCATTGATATAGGATTAATCTGTTACATTTTAAAATAAACTTTCCAGTTAAAAAATTTTGGATTGTCAAACTTCCCAGTGTATTTTATCATTTCTTTTGATTGATGAGCGATTCACATCAATCCATTGTTGATCAAAATGAGAAAACTCATGGGGTTTACATACATCTATTGAAAATAAATGTCAAAGAATGAATATTGCATCAATTGTACTATTTTTATACCGTATTTCAGTTATATCATGTTTATGTTCGTAAGTTTTTTAGTGGATTACTATGATATTGCTGTAAACTTTATGTTAATACAACTAACGTTTATATCAATGACATAATAGTTCATTTTAAATTTTATTCACGATTTTTTCTACCATATTATTTTGAATAATATCTCAATTTTATATTTTTGATTAACAATGTGAAGTATTCATTTTTTTCAACAATACAAGTACAATATAAAAATACGTGTCTCACAAATTATATATAATTGTTTATAGAGAAGTGTGTGAGAAAGAAAGGGATATATAAAACAATAATTTAGAGACATGCATAAATTGAGGGATAATTTTGAATGAGTTGAATTTAGACATTTAAGTTTATAATTTTGAAAATATAAAATTGATACATAAATTTTTGTTTTTAATAACCTTATATAAATATTACTACTAAAATAAAGTAGTAAATACCAGTTCATGTTAATAGATATTATAAAATAATAATATTAAAATAAAAATATACGTGCAACGCACGGGGTGAATTACTAGTTAATTTTATTACAGAAGTTTCATGAGCCGTATCTTAAATGAAACATAAGAGTGGATTTCAGTTCTGTTAAACATATTTAAATAAAAATATTCAATGGATAACAGTATTCAGTTAATATTTTGATCATATTTTGGAAAACGTAGGGTCACTTAATTAATTGACATATTAAATAATAAAGAGGTATTTTTAAAGACAATCTTTTCCCAAAACGTTTTTGTTTTAGTGTACGTTTCTTTAATATAAATAACATAATTATTATATATAATTTGTTTGTATCAAACATTAGTATAATATGCTAGTATGAAATTTAATTAATATGTTTGTTCAAAAATAAAATGTAATATTGAATTGATTAATTAGTGGCTAAAGTGAATTTCTTCTTCCAAAAGTCAAGATTCTTTTTCCATTCAGTTTAATTTTTGAAGACCAGGTTAGTAATTTAAGGTTTTCATTGCACAATGATATTTGATACCAAATTGATAATAGAGGATTAAATATGAATTTAAACCCCCAAAAATAACATATTTGTCAATATATTATTATGAGATTGAGAGTTATTAATTTCAAATCACAACTTTACGCGAGTGGCCGAGTGGGGGTATTTCTGAGGGAAAAAACATTAATTTCAGAAAATGAAGTTTTGTTACGAACGTTTTAAAAAAGAAAATAAAAATAATGATTTAGGATTGAGACAAAATATATATGTGTCTGTATTGTGTGTGTTTTTGTTTCCACATAGTTTTGGATTAGAGCAAAGAAACAAAAGCAACAAATGGCTGTCGCTGTTGGTGTACATGTGAATTATGGTATGGTAAATGGCTCAAGCAGCAAATAATTGAGATGCCCCATGTAGATATTGATGTTACATACAAAAAAGCTTCATAGCCTCAAACATGGAGCCAAAACTCATGTAACTTTACTCCTCACATGAGAAAGGTATTATCTTGTATTATCTTGTTGGACAATGGTTTATTACCACTGTAACAAAATTCCATTTATCGACAGAATTTACTGACAGAATTGATTTTATTAATAAATTCTATTGTTAACTACAAAATAAAAAAATATTATTTTTCCCCAAATTAAATTATACTGACAAATTACCAACAGATCACCGACAAATTTTAAATTTATCGGCAGAAATATTGTAGGTATTTACCTACAATTTTAGATTCTGTAGATAAATATTTACCTATAATGATTTTACCTATATTTTACAATTATCTTATACTTGCTTACACAATTTTTTGTAGGTAAATTGATTTTCCTTGTAGTATACCTCATATTGAATTTTTTGTTTTTCAGTGTTTCAATAAATTTGTATGAAATATTATTATTATTATACACAAAACATACCAAATATATTATAACACGAGATGTCATATCGAATAAAATAGGAGATTCAAATTGTTATTACCTAATAACCTCAAAAATGGCAATTACACCACCTTCATTTATTTCATGATTAATGAGTGTATAGCTAACCATAAATGATCACCAATGAATCATTGCACCAATTTATGGGAAGTCCCCACTAAAAGAAAAAACCAGTTTACCTACAGAAAAATCTGTAAGTATTGAGAAAATTATAAAGTGTAGGCAAAATCATTGTAGGTAAAATATTTACCTACAAAATCTAAAATTATTGGTAAATACCTACAGAAAATCTGTCGGTAATTGAAAAACTGTCGGTAATCTATCGGTAATTTGTCGGTATAATTTGGGAAAAAATGATATTTTTTATTATGTAGATATTCTATAGGTAATTGTAAAATTTAGTGATAAAATTATTTTTATCGGTAAACTGGAATTTTCTTGTAGTGTTCAATGCTACCTAATTCATTACTGTGCTTTCGTCAAGTTTAAATCATTGTCCCCATTTCTAAAAGACTACACTTAATGGCGGTAGGGTAGGATATTATTAATTTACTTGACTCGAATTGATTTATTACTATTTATTTTTTGTCCCTATTTTGTGTATTTTTTTTTTGTTCGATTAAAATGTGATGATCTATATTGAGTAAACTGAAAAACACTTTAATATTGATTTAGGTCACTTAAGTAAGAAAAAAAAAACATTTACGTATTCAACATGAAGAAAATCAAATTAATTGAGCATGATATTAGTTCAGTTACAAGCGTTAGACAAATAATTAAACAAACATTATCTGACATAAGAATTGAAAGTGGCGAACAGATATCCAAATAGTTTAATTGCTCAATAAATGAAATAAAATTATTGCAGTAAAGCTGCACTTTCAAAAACACTAGCTAGTTTAATTGAAGAGTTGGGTCATGGAAATAGGGTTTCCCTTCTGATTTTGGCTTGATGAAATTAGTTTAATAAATATTAAATTTTTATTCAATAGTTATATATAGAACTCTATAACAGTATTTAATTATGATTGTTGTTATCAGTCCCAAGTTTTGGTGCACTAGAAATCTAGAATTATGGTGTTAATGCCTTAATGGATATTCTGATGTAATTAATAATAGGGTACAAAAATAAAAATAGGTTTGGGTTTTTTGTAATTTTGAAAATTTTCTAGATTTTTTTATAATTAGCTCGAACCTCAGGGTATTTTTGTAATCATCCCTTAATAATACTAGAATTTTAGCATGAGGTGTGTTGTGTCGAACCATATGAGGTGTGTTGTGTCGTAGCATATAATTAGATGTGTATAAAAAATATATTATTAATAGTATACAAAACTATAAAACAAATTTCGAACAAATTAATCAGTTTAAACACTACATTTAAAAAATAAAAAATTTTATAATACTTCTTTGTACACTACATTATTTATCTGTTTGTTTTTTGATTCATCGTCATAAAAGACTAATATTTTGAAATTTACTACTGTAGAAACAGCTTTTTTTGCGACAACATTTTGTTGCTGCAAAAGATCCAAAGTTGTTGCAAATACATTTGTTGTGACGCCACATTGTCGCAAAAATGTTGCTGCCAATACTTTATAGCAAAGAATATATTTGCGACAACTCTATTGTCGCAAATGCATTAGCAATAATTTGTTGTCACAAATAAGTAGTTCGTCGCTTTTTCCTCCTTGTTGATGTGGCAAAACTTTTTGTCACAACTTTGTTGTTGCTAATACTTTAAACTACACCAAATGAACCGCACACGCCGCTACAGGCCTCGACACGATATACACCTAAAATTAAGAATCAACATTTACCCAATAACATCAACACCACAATGCATTCAAATAACAATATCAACCTGGACATAAAAACACAAATAGCAATATAATATTAAATATCCAACTAACAAAGTATAATAAAAAATGTGACAAAACATAAAAAATATATACAACAAATGAATCATCGTCTCAATTAAGCTTTAATCATCTAAATTCTCGGTTTGATCACCGCCATCCGGTCGATGTGCGTCGATGATCATGGAGCGCGCCGAGCGGTGGTGGTGGTGGAGGCGGAAAACCGGTAGAAGTGTCTTTAGATGCAATTGTGTGAACATCTCCTCATGGTAGCAATGAAATCAGCCAACTAGCTAAGGCTCAAAGCAGGATATTCTGAATTTTTCATAAGGGATTTGATAGGCTTTTGAGGAGTTATTTTTGTTTTTTCTGATAAGGATGTGAATGTTTTCTACGCATTGTTGTTTGATCTTTCTGGAAATAAGATAATCGTATTCTGTAGGTTTTTTCTTTTTCTGATAATGAAGTATATTATGAGTTGATTTCACTTTGATTGAGGAGAAAATACAGATAAGAAAGTGATATAGTCTTGAACCAAAATGGGAAGTACATTTTTGGATGAATCTTACATGACTCGCAATGCGAGAGCAACCTAGATAGATCCTCGCGTGGTGGTTGAGGCCCACTAGATGAACTTGTGCATATCGCTACAGGGCCTAATATGATGTACACCTGAAATTAAGAATCAACATGTACCCAGTAACATTAACACCACAATGTATTCAAATAACAATATCAATATAGATACAAAAACAAAATTAGCAATATAAATATTAAATATCAAACTAACAAAATATATACAAAAATGTGACCAAAACACAAAAGTATATATAACAAACAAATCATCGTCTCTACTAAGCCTAATCATCTAAATCCTCAGCTTGGTCACCCCCATCTGGTCGATGTGCAGTCGATGACCATGGAGCACTAGAAGTAGGTGGTAGCGAAGGCGGAAAACTAGTAGATGTGTGTTTGGATGAAACTATGTGAACATCTCCCTCATGGTATCAATGAAACCAGCCAACTGACTATAACTAGAAGCCATGGTCTATACCTAACCTCGTAGCTCTTGTATCAGATGTTCTTTGCTCCGAAAAACTCGCAGATTGATGGTCTTTATTCTTGCCGGGCCGGGTGGCGCTAAAATCCTACGCGGAAGAGTGGGCCACTAAACTAGGGATAATTACACAAAACCCCCTAATGTTCACACATTCACATTGTTAACTGAGCATGATTGACATCCAATACCCTTGTGCACTGTAACTGGTTGCAACTATTTTATCGCTGCTTATGAAAAACTTTAATTTCATCGTGATTGGAGCATTTGTATTATCTGCCTTTTCTCCTTAATCAAGGTGAAATCAACCCATAATATACGTCATTATCAGAAAAAAGAACTTGAAAAATCCGATTATCTTATTTCCAGAAAGATCACACAACAATGTGTAGAAAACACTCACATCCTTATAAGAAAAAAGAAAACAAAAATAACTCCTCAAAAGCCTATCAAATCTCTCATGAAAAATTCAGAATATCCTATTTTATTCACAACCATATCAAACAAAAAAGAAAGCGATAGAGTCTCGAATGAAATGGGAAGTACATTTTTGGAACAATTTTACCTGGCTCGCAGTGCGAGGGCAACCTCGATGGATCCTCGTGTGGTGATTGAGCGCCAACCAGATGAACCTGCGTATGTTGCTACTGGTCCTTAGATGATGTACACCTGAAATTAAGAATCGTAAATCAATTAGATCAATAAATGCACAATAAATTATTAAAGCACATATAATTTAAATTAAATGATTCACATAAGACAACAACTATAAATAAAGTACATGTTACTATGAAGTAAAGCTAAATGTTGAATCGATAGAAATTGTGTGTAAATGTAAACAAACCAGCTTATCCTAAATATAAAGGGAACAAAAACGGGGATGTTAAATTTCACTGCCAAGATGATTAGAAATGTTCAAGCTAGTAAATTCAAAAACTATTTATCATCCGTCGCATAATTATATGATGTTCAAATTCTTTTCCATTGACTAAACTAGAATAGACAAAGATCTAAGAAAACTCTATTCCAGCAAATAGATGTTTGCCTCCTCTAACAAAATTAAAAACCAAAAACTCCCAATTTTGGTTACAACTAGATAAAACAAATTAATTAAGCTTGCAATCGCAGCTGCATTAACCGAATAATCACAGTGCATAAGAATTCAGTCAGTAAAATATAACACCAAACAAAATCAAAGATTCTATATGAAAAATCGTGCTTAATAACCCTAGTTTCAGGACATAGAAGCACATATGTACAAGAATCCACACACATCAATCATTTTTCAGATCAATTATACCTTAAGAAACTGATATATTTCAGGAAAAATGAACCAATTGGTGATACAATTGGTGTTTCAACAGAAGAGCAAAACCAATTTTCGTAACCATTCAATCTAGAAAGAGCTTAGCATAAATTACCTAGGTTTATATGTAAAAGCATCCATTACTTTCACACACACTTCATTATCAAGCAATCATCCTGAATCTCATAACTAAACACCATGAAAACTTCATAAAATAAAATTAACAAAATTAAAATAGAAAAAGAGGCCAAAATAATAAATAAAAAGAGAAGAGAGAGAGAACCAAAAGAGACTTGGATAGTAGCAAAGAGAAAGAAACTCGCGATGGCACGCGACAACGGTGGGTGGTAGGAACTTGACAACTAAGAGAGATGAGAAAATATTAGAGAAACCGAGATAGGGAATGAGAGAGAGAGAGAGAGAGAGAGAGAGAGAGAGAGAGAGAGAGAGAGAGAGAGAGAGAGAGAGAGAGAGAGAGAGAGAGAGAGAGAGAGAGAGGAGATGGAGGCTAAAACAACCGGCAGGGTGGCGACGACAACCGGCGAAGGTGGTGAAGGTAAAGGGGCAGCAGTATGTTTGATACATGTTTTTATCTTAATTTTGATGATTCTATTTTTACACCAAAACAATGTTCTTAATTGTTGTCCAAATAGTCCTGAATGATTTAAAATGGTTTTTATATTTTCCGGAGTATCTCTTCAAGTTTATTTTAAATAAAATTGGACAACTCTTCTGTCTCAAGGTCAACCGGTCGCCGTATAGGGCAACCCGTACCTAAAGATGATTTTGGAACAAAACAATGAGACGGAAGTGAAAAACGGTCAGGTCGACCGGTCAACCAGGGCGTCGACCGGTGGCGTCGACCGGTACCTGAACGTTCATCTTGAAACACAACGTTTTCTTTCTTCCAAACCCATGAGGGGGACCGGTTGGAGTCAGGGTCGACCGGTCGAACCCTACGTCGACCGGTCGCCCTGTGTAAAATTGTTGACATGTTCATTTCAAACTCTATTTCTGTGCGACCGGTCGCCCTGTGCTTTGACAGCAAAAATATGACCGTTTGACAGCAGACAAATTTCCTTAAAATGTGGGATTGATTTCTAACAGCTATATTCTTGATTTTAATTGTATTTTTCTGTAGATTTTCAATCCCCAAGAGGAGCCTATGCTTGATCAATCATCTCCTATAAATAGAGGAAGTTTTGGAGCAACCAAAAACAACAATTGAGATACAACACAACAAGATACACTTCAAGCAAACATTTGTTCTTCATTGTTATTATTCTTGTTGTCTATTTGCCTAGCTTATCACTTTCACATCTTTGAGGTCTAGGCTATTCTTGATTACACATTCCACTCAAATTGTAATATTTCTTATTGAGTTGTAATCTTGATTTTTGGTTATCATTCAAACACAAGATATCATTGAACACTTGGATGATCTAGGTGATAGGTGCAAGAAGATTGTGGTGATCTTCTTATTGAGGTGTTGAAGAATTTGGTATTCTTCAAGGTTGAAGATTGTGGTAATCTTCACAAGGTGCCGTTGAAGGAAGATTGTGGTAATCTTCAAAGGGAGATTGTGGTAATCTCCAAAGGTGGTGTTAAAGAAGAGTGTGGTGCTCTCCAAGGTGTTGTAAGTTGAATTTGTATTAATTTTGGTAATTAATAAAATTCTTTTTCTTTTTGAAATCCATCCCGTATATCTTTGGGGTGGTAGAGAATTAGGCCCTAGGTGGGTTGAACCTCTTTAAATCGACGTGTGTTGTTTACATTCCACACCTTTATTATTGTCTTTGAGCATTCGGTTCTAAAAAGAGGGTAAAATCGAAAAGATGGAGATAATCTATTCACCCCCCTCTAGATTATCGTAGCCGCTTGGACTTACAAGTGGTATCAAAGCCAAACTCTTTGGCAAGCTCGTTTCACATCGCGAGTGAAGAGAAACGATCGTCGGCTACGAACGAAGCTCATCTTACCGGCACCTCCACCACCAAGCCACCTTTATTTGATTCCAAAAATTTTATTTTTTGGAAAGAAAGAATGGAATGCTATTTACAAGGTTGCGGGTTCGACATTTGGAACACCGTCATAAATGGAGAATCCATTCCGATGAAAGATATACCACACACCTCCAAAGGCTTCAAAGAGCTCAAAGATGAAGAAAAAAAATCATCTCCTTAAACGGTAAAGCTCTCAATATTTTGTATTGTTCATTTACTAATTTGGAATATGAACATATTGTAGGAATTCGATCGGCACATGAAGTATGGCAAAAATTAGAAGCCATCTATGGAGTATTTTCAAATAAAAGGAGTCAAACAAAAGCATCTACTTCTCAAAGGAATACAAGTTCAAATCTAAGGAACAAACCTCTTACAACTTCAAACCATGAAGTAGTCGAACAATGTTTTATGGGCATTGAAGAAGAAAACGAGGTATGTCTTAAACCCTCTACTTCTTATGATATTGTTAGTCAAAATGATTATAGTGATTTGCAAAATGATTTTGATGATCTTCAAAATGAATTTCAAAATTTACTTGTTAAGTACAAAAATTTGAAAAAGGAATTCAATGGCTTTAAAAATGAAAAGGTTAGTTTATTTACTTCCTATGAATCACTATCATGTGCTCACACCACCACACTTGACAAGGTTAGAAACCTTGAAAAACAAAATAGTACTCTTATTGAGGATATTAATTGCTTGAAAAATGATTTATCAAAATCCAACTTGAGTACCAATGAATTGCCTAATGTTGTAAATGATAATGGTTGTGATAATTTGAATAGTGAACTTGATCATAAGCCTAATGTTGTTAATCATATGAAAAAGGATCAAGTCACTATGTATATTGGTCATTATGCTCCTAGAATTATTACTTATTTTTATTACGGTAAAATGGGTCATACGGCTAATACTTGTCGGGCTAGAAATAGCTCTAATCATTATTGGAGACCTAAAAGTCTCAAAGCTAATCCTAAAGGACCCAAACACTTGAGGGTACCACAAAATAATGTTTTATTAGGTACCCGGCGAAATAATGATCGAAGAAAATTTATACCGCCAAGAAGACATCAAATGATCGTTTCATTTGATCAAAGAAGGAGAAACCCTATTTTCGACAAAGCCAATCTCAAGAAGAGGATATAATCAAAAACGGGAAGAACACAATCCTTGGAAATGGCAAAGACATCATCAACAAGATGATTTTCAAAGAAGAAGAGACCTTCAACAATGGGAAGGCAACAAACCTTGGAAATGGAGTAATCAAAGAAGCCATCATCAACAAAGTAACTTCTCAAGGGGAAGATATCATCAACAATGGGAACGGCACAACCCATGGAAATGGCGTAATTGATAAACCGTATCTCATTTAAATATGCATTTTATTTAGTTAGTATGCATGTTTTTATTTGTGCATATATTGCAAATGAGTTTTCATTAATTTAGGTCTTCAATATATTTGAGAGTTTCAAATTTTTTTAAAGAAGACCTTGCATGATATTTCTAAAAACTCTTGTGCATTAAATTAAACTTATGTGGTTTATTATCTCTTATGTATTTTTATAGCATAAGCATTTTTCTTGATATCTCCTATTACTTGTCTACACTTGTGCTTTTGTGCAAATTTTGTTTAAGAATTATGTAGGATTCATTGGCTATTTCGTCATCAAGTTTCTTAAACTATCGAGGTATGTTTACTCGTATTTCTCTTAGAATTCGATATTATTCTTATGCACATATCCTTCAAGATATTTCATTTCAACCTCTTAAGTGCCCCTAAATGATTTTGCAAATTTTTTTTAAAAGGGCACTACTCGTTTAGTCTCGATTTTCTTGAATATATGTTTTCCCAAAATCGTATTTGTTGGACTTGGTCCAAAATTATCTTTTTCAAAGTTTTAAAAACTTTTGGGGTGAAAAATTGAATTTTAGAAAAACCTGGAGAATGAAAAATTGTGACCGAACAGTCGAGGTAGGGGCGAGTGCACGGCCCCGTCGCACGCCGACCGGCCGCCAGACAATTTTCCAAGTTAAAAACGTTCGCTCTTTCGATTGAAACAGACGCACAAAATTCTCCAAACCCTTCAACAGCGAAAATCACCCCCTTTTTCATAAGTTCTTCAATTCTTCATCATTTTTCACGATTCTTGTTACTAATCCTCTTATTTTTGCAAGAATCTTACATACATGGCTCCTCCAAGAAATTCTACCGAACGAAATCCTCAAAAGAGGAGAAGAAGGAAGCAAGGGGCGAATCTTCCTCCAACCCCAACAAATTGATATTCCACAAGGAAATAATTCAAACTCGGCTCACGGAAGAAGAGATTGATGAATTGAGAGCCGGGTCTCAAAATCAAACATTCATTGGGATTCAAGTAAGTTGTCACTTCTTTACGAGCCTCCTCTAGAGCCAATAAATTTCGATTTCTAAATAAACTTGCGGAGGAGCATTATGAGAATATTGGATTGAATGACAAGAAAATGCGTGCACTCGTATGGTTCAATTTCTAGCATTTCATGATGATTTTAGGATATTAGGGCTTTTTTGAAATTCAAGGATGGGTTTCACTTTGGGATAATCCGTGTTTGCATTATGATGACGAGCTTATAAAACTTTTTATGCAAATATGTGGATTGTTGATGCTACGGTAGATAATCCGTTGGAACTTCACACACTTGTTAATGGTAGGCATTTTTCATGGACATTGGCCGATATTTGTAATCACTTTAATGTGTCGAATGATGGAGTGGTTAATGTGGATTGCACTCATTGGGATGATAACATTTTCGGTGTTTCACTAGATGATGTGAAAACCTTTTTAGGAGTGTATCCCGAAGAAACATACTCGGCAATGTCGCCAAATTATCGGATTATATCTATTATTTGCTCCTATTGTGTTTGTGGAAAAGAAGTAAAACTTCCGAGTAATCTCAAACTCTTTCTCACCTATAAGATTGTTCGAGGAGAAAGAGTAAATTATGGGGCAATGTTTGTGTATTATTTGTCGGAATCAAGAAGGCATACTAAGAAAAAATATACCTTGGGAAATTTGATTTGCCGACTATTATACTTATCGGGATATCCAGAAAATGAGATGAATACCGAAATTCGCCACAATGACTTTGATAATGCCAACATTCTACAAATGGTAAGAATGCGACGACATTTACCACGGGTTCCCACCAAAGCCGCTAGGGGACGTGCCCGACATCGACAACAACCTCGGGATGATTTCTTTAATGACAATGAGGTTGAAAATATTGGAAGAGGTAATATTAATGAAGAGGAACAAGAAAATGAAGAAGAAGAGAATGTGGGAAATGAACAAGAAATTGGGGAGGAAGAAAATGAGGAAGAACACTTGAATGAAGGAAATGAGGAAAAAGATGAAGACGAGTCGGATGTTGAAGATTTAAATCTCAAAGAGAGAATGGCCAAAGTTGAAAGAGATACATTTAGAGATGTAGCCTCTCTTAGAAAAGAGCTCCGGGTTGTGAAGAAAGAAAACTCTAGTTTGAAAAAGTCAATCGGAAAATTGAAGAAATTCATCAAAGATCTTATTCCTGGAACTTGCTTCTCTTCGGACGAGGATTGATGTCCCCACCCCCTTACTATTCTTGCATTTTCCTTCTTGTTCATGTTACTTTGTATTTTTATGAACTTTTTGTAAAACTCTTTCGTACTAATGAGATTTGCTTGTTTTCTTGAAAGGGTTAAAATTGCAAGTTGATAATGACTTGTGGATGATCATGATATTGATGGAGTATTTGATGGTAAAAATACTCTAATTTAGCATTGTTTGATGTTGGTATGAAGTACTTGATGGTAAAAGTGCTTCTTTTTAATTTTTGCTTAGATGCATTTGAGATGCTTTGATCATTTTGCTTAGATGGATATTTTGGGACATTTGTAATGTCTTATATGTATTGGTTGAGGCATGACATGTATTACTTGATGGCTCTTTTATTTTTTGATGGCATTTGTAATGCCTTGATCTTTTTGGCTATATTATCTCAATTGGGTTGAACCCTTGAGAATTTACCTTGTTTATGCCTATTATTTGTTGGATATATGTTAAAAATTGCTTTTGGTGATGGTATGAATTTTTTTTTGGCTTGGATCATTTACAAAGGCTATATACAACTTCTTTTAATTTTCAAGCCCACAAAGTGTTCGATGAAATATCACAATGAAAATTTCAACTTCTACATGAGTCTCTTGCTTCCAAAAATCTTAAAATCTTTTTGAGATCATGTTTTTGGCTAACAAATGAGCTTTTGGATTTCTTATGATACATTTCTCTCATTTTCTCTTGGATTCTAAGCTTAATTCTTTCATGGTTGATAAAACGTATTGTTGGCGCACTTTGATAAACTTGAATGATGTTTTTATTCTCCTAACATTCTTTTTGATGATTCCAAAGGGGGAGAAACAGGAAATTGGCTCATTAGCTCAAAGAAGCTAATAAAAGCTTGTTATAAAAGCTATAAGCTATGGCTCATAAAAGCCATAAGTTGTGATTTTTTTAGTCCAATTATTTCTTGATGGACTTATATACTTGTTATAAAAGCCATAAGCTATGGCTCATAAAAGCTTGTTATAAAAGCTATAAGCCATGGCTCATCTGCCTGTCTCTCCTTCTCCTTGTCCTTGAATATCCGAAAGATATCTCATGCGATTTCTTCATCCAATACTTGGACCACAAGTGGTCACTCCAAGAAAGTTCATCGATTTCTTCTTCTTCGATAAACTCGGGCCGTTGGAACTATTCCCTGGATCGACTCAATTTCCACTTCCTCCACTCTCAGAGGATTTTGGATGTCCGGATAAAGTGGGGATAGGATCATCACATCATCATCTCTTTCAAACTTCTTCTTCTTTGTCCCTCATTCTCGGGGATAGAAGGTAGCTTCGGTGCTCTATTCTGTCACAATTGCAAATGCATTTGCATGAGGGGATACGATTCACAACAGCGAGTTAGATTTCTCGGCTACTTCTTGTGTCTCAAATTGTTCGAACTACGGTTTTGGTCTTTAGTTTGCCTCTGCTGATCGCCTTGATGAGACTTGGCACATTTCATCAATAATATCCGGAGACTCTACTTCTCCAGATCTCCCAGATATCTGTTTCATTGAGTGGCCGACTCACCCGGTTTTTCAAGTTGATTGCTTGATGATTCTTCTTCGTCTCTTAGTTCGTACCAAAGGGATTTCGGTTCGGAGAGAGTGTCTTCGAGTCACAGGCGGCGGGGCGGGGCCGTCGGTGTTTTCTTACGAGGAGCAGCCGTCTTCGCTTATCGTTCTCCTCTTGACGACAATAGGAGAAGGTATTTGAGATTCTTTCGGCCTTCTTCTTTGAGGCGGGAGAGAGACGGCGTGGGGGCAAAGCGACTCGGCTGCAGCGGGGGGAGCAGATTTGTTTTTCTTAGGCTGCAGGGGCGGTTAGATTCTCTTATGTGCAGGGGCGGCTTTCTTCTTTGGTGGAGAGGAAACAATTTGTATCTTCAGGGTCGGTGATTCCCCTCACTTGTATCGCTCTCTTGGCGTGGGCTCTCTTGTGCGCCTGAGAGGTTTGATCTCGAACATCCTCTTGTTTACATGAAACGCCTTTCCATGTCAAATAGGGACTCCTTTCACCTCCATCACCGCCAATCACAGGCCATATCCCGGGATCCTCCAAATGCACCATTCTCCTTGAAGGATTTGTTCCCTACATTTCGGGCGAGTCTGCTGTCAGAGACAAACTCAACCCGGTTGACTTGCTTTTCTTCAATGATCTCGGCCATTACGATCGATTTTGCTTTAGACAGGTTGGTCAAAGTCGCCAAATTTGATGTCTATGCATTTGGCAACTATGTCCAACGATTTGTGGTAGTCCTTCTTCACAGCCCCTTTTTGTTGTGTAGACTATCTTTTCAAAGATAGTCGGTCTTGGCTACTTCATTCCAAGCAGCCAAGTCTCACGTGTCATTGATTTCGGTGCTCCTTCCGCCGGTAGTGAGCGATGTTCTCGCGGATCCTTGGCGAGAGATGATGAACTCCTTCCCGTGAACAGAGGATTTGATCACCTCATCGTGAATCTCGGCGTTCACGTAGAAGCGTGCGACCTCTTCCACATAGGTCATCGAGAACTCCATCGTCGTAAATGGTTTCGGCCGGACGTTTGAGCTTTTGCGATTTTCTTTATGAGGGCGTCATCGGACCCTGTTTGACCATTCCTCGAAATCCACAAAGAGACCGGTGTGGATTTGCTTCCTAGCTGAGCGAAATCATAAGTTGATGCCATTTTTGAGTATTTCACGAAAAGAAACTTAGAAGTTGATTTGAATATTGATAGGGTTTTGAGAGAGTTTTGCCTTTGCTTCTGAGATAGAAATGAAACGTTTTGGTAATATGTGAGAGAAAACAGACGAAAATGGTTTAAGTATGGTTTCTGAAAGGACGTGCGGGTGGTTTTGAAATGTGATAGAAATCAACGGCTTAGATTTTGCACGCCGATTAGCATTTAATGTCTCGAATTTAATGCGGCAGCATTTATATCCAATCATAAGCTTGGTATGCAGCTTTTTGCCTGTACACATCATCATTATGTTGACGTCATTCTTAAAAACATTCCCGCTTAGTAAAAACGATTGCGTTTTTGTCACTTTGCTCATAAATGACTCGACTTATCCCTTAGCCGATTTAACTCTTCGGTCACGATTCTCTCGGTGACTCATTTGTCACTAATTCAAGATATCATTTGTCTTTCCGACATGGTGATTCATTTAGCGATTTTGAGAATTCAGTCATTTTTCACTTTTTGTGTTTCATTTCTTTTCTTTGAGTCTTCGAGTGTCATTTCACTCAATTAACCCTAACTCATGCTTGAGTTCTTCAAATCTAGACTCACATAATGGTTTTGTGAATATGTCACCAGCTTGTTTATCGGTTGAGATATATTCCAAGATGATGTCCTTCTTTTCAACATGATCTCTTATGAAGTGATATCGACATCGATATGCTTTGTTCTTGAGTGCAACACAGATTCTCGAGTGATTGCAATTGCACTTGTGTTATCACACATGATTGGAATTTCCTTTTCTTCAACTTCATAGTCTCTCATTCTCACCGCCTCATCCATAGGATTTGGCACAACTGTTTGCCTGTGATGCCTATGTATTCTCGCTTGTTTGTAGAGGTGGCTATTGAATTTTGCTTTTTTGCTAAACCAGAAATTAGCTTTATTTCAAGCATTTGACATGTGCTGAAGTGCTCTTCTGTCAACTCGCATCCAAAGATAGTCGAGTCGAATAGCCAATTAGCTTGAATCCACCTTCCTTTGGATACCATAAGCCAACTTCTTGACTTCCCTTCAAATATCTCAAAATCCTCTTAGCTGCAGTCATATGGCTCTCTTTTGGAGCAGATTGAAATCTCGCACATACACCTACAAAGAAAGGTGATGTCGGCCCTTTTTGTGAGATAAAGCAATGATCCAATAAGTGCTCAGTATCTTGTTTGATCTACAGGCTTGCCATCCGCATCCATGTCCATTTTGTGATGTATTCATTGGTATTTTCACAAGAAGACTTCTCCTCCATACCAAATTTCTTCATTAAATCTCTGGTGTATTTTGTTTGACTTATGAAGGTTCCATCCTTCAGCTGTTTTACTTGGAGTCCAAGGAAGAATGTCAGCTCTCCCATCATGCTCATTTCAAATTTGCTTTGCATGAGGTTTGAAAATTTTTCACATAGCTCTTTGTTTGTGGATCCAAAAATGATGTCATCCACATATATTTGAACAAGCAGTATGCTCTTCTTGTCTTGAATTCTGAAAAGTGTTCTATCTACTTTTCCTTTTGTGAATCCATTCTCAGTTAGGAATTGTGACAAAGTATCATACCATGCTCTGGGTGCCTGTTTCAATCCATACAGAGCTTTCTTGAGTTTGTATACCTTATCTCCAAGAGTCTTCTGCTCAAATCCTGGAGGTTGTTCAACATACACTTCTTCTTCCAATAAACCATTTAGGAATGCACTTTTTACATCCATCTGATATACAATAAAATTCTTGTGAGCTGCATAGGCAAGAAACATCCTTATAGCTTCCAATCTTGCTACAGGAGCAAATGTTTCATCAAAATCTATTCCTTCTTCTTGGCAATATCCTTTGGCTACTAGTCTTGCTTTGTTTCTTACCACAGAACCCTCCTCGTTCATCTTGTTTCTGAACACCCATTTAGTACCAATAACATTTTGATGGGTGGGTCTTTGAACTAATTCCCATACTTTATTTCTTTCAAACTGATTCAGCTCTTCTTGCATAGCTTGAATCCAATGTGTGTCATCCAATGCTTGTAACACATCTTTAGGCTCTATTTGTGAGATAAAGCATGTGAACATAGCTTCTTGTTGAGTTCTGGATCTTGTTTTGACACCTTCTCTTATATCTCCAATGACAAGTTCTGGTGGATGGTCTTTCAGCCATCTTACATCAGGTTGAAGTAAGTTAGCTGGATTCAGTCGTCTAGCAGCTGTGTTGCTTTGATCAGCTCTCTCGCAATCACTTAGCTGCAAATTTTCCAGCATTTTATGAGACTCAGCTATCTCATCTTCATCTGAGTTTATAATTCCAGCTTCAGCTTCAGCATAGGGACTTTTCTGTATGGTTGGATGATTCAGCTTATCAGCTGACTCTTCAATGTCTTCTCCATTTACATTTGGCTCATCGAATACCACATGAATGGATTCCTCTGCAACCATAGTCCTTTTGTTGAGTACTCTGTAGGCTTTGCTTTCAGCTGAGTATCCCAAGAAGATACCTTCATCAGCTTTAGCATCGAAAGCCTTTAGATTGTCTTTGCCATTGTTATGGATGAAGCATTTACATCCAAATATTCTAAAATATGCAACATTTGGTTTTCTCCCTGTCCAAATCTCATAGGGAGTCTTTGTCAGCTGTCTGTTTATCATACATCTGTTTTGAGTGTAGCAAGCTGTGTTGATTGCTTCAGCCCAAAATCTCTTTGGTAACCCTGCTTCAGCTAACATGGTCCTTGCTGCTTCTTTGAGTGTTCTATTCCTTCTTTCTGCAACTCCATTCTGCTGTGGAGTCCTTGCTGCAGATAATTCATGACCAATGCCATTTTCAATACAATATTGAGTTATTATACCATTGACAAACTCAGTTCCTCTGTCTGATCTTATTTTGATAATGGTTTGGCTCTTCTCATTTTGAATCCTCTTCATCAGCTGTGGTAGTTTCTGTAGAGTTTCTTTCTTCTTACACATGAATATTGTCCATGTATATCTTGAGTAGTCATCTACTACCACCAAGGTATATTTCTTCCCACTTATGCTAGCTGGTTCAACTGGACCAAATAGATCCATATGTAGCAGGTGCAATATCCTTGTTGAAGATGGGCATGTCTTTTCTTTGAATGATGATTTGATCTGTTTTCCCTTCTGGCATGCGTCACATATACTTTCCTTCTTGTATACTGAGTCTGGAAGACCTTCCACAAGATTACTTCTGGCAAGCTTGTTAAGTGTTTTGAAATTCAGGTGACTCAGCTTTTTGTGCCACAACCAACTTGATTCAGCTGTGCTCTTTGCTAATAGACAGGTGCTGGGTGTTGCGGTTGACCAATCTACTACATACATGTTCTTTTGTCTGCATCCTTGCAACACAACTTCATTTGATTCAATATCCTTGATTTGGCATATACCCATGTTAAATCCAACATTATAGCCCTTGTCACAGAGTTGGCTGATGCTTAGCAAGTTGAAGTTGAGTCCTTCAACATATGCAACATCTGTGATTTCTAATCCGTTCTTCTTGATGGATCCAATGCCTCTTATTTCTCCTGGAGCTTCATTTCCTCCAAATATGACTTTTGCTCCTTTAACTTCCTTGAATTTTGACAGATTTTTCTTGTTTCCTGTCATATGTCTGGAACAACCACTATCCATGTACCAGGTTCCTTGGCACTCAGCTGTTCCTTGAACCTGCAATCAAGGAAATTAAGTTTTAGGTACCCATACTTGTCTGGGTCTGAGGGGTTAGTATTGTAAGATGATCCAACCAGCCTATAGCCAAATGATCCGCTCTAAGGGGTTGCCATCTATCGAGCCATAATCATAATTAATTTTGGCAAATTGCTTGGGGATTCTAGGTTCATACAAATTTGTCTCTTTTGTCTCGTATGCTGTATATGTGTTTTAACAATTGCCTTCTTTGGGTAATTGTGGTGTCTCGTGTGTAGTGCCTAGGTGCATATGTGTCTTTGATGAAAGCTCTTATACTTTTGGAATGGCCTTTCTTTGAGTTCTAGGCCTTTGCCATTTGGGCTTATATTCCATAAGTCTATGCCGATAGTTCACATCGTTCCAATCACTTGGCTTGGATATTTTCTACCATTCCCATCATATGTGTTTCCTTTATAGAACTTTTGGGGTTTTTGGTAGCTCTGCTTTCTTCTTTACAGAGTAATTCTGTTTGGAGTTTTTGAGGAACTTGGTGAATTTCTTCTCACTGTCCTTTCAACGCACCCAATCGGCCGTTTTCCTTTTCCTTTATAACCAAGGCCAGCTTTGCTTGTAATTGTGCTTTGGAGTGAATGTGTGTGCACCATTTGGAGTTTTGGATTTTTGAGACACTTCATTGCTTGAAGATCCTTTTTCCAAAATTACTTTTGGAGTTTGACATAGCACAGAGGAATTAAATCCTAAGCCTGTCTTGTCTCCACATTCTCTTTGACTCATAATAAGGTCATCCAATGATTTAGATGCCTTAGTGAATGAGGCAATCACATTTTTGAGGTCATTCTCCTCTTTTCTATGGCAGCTATTTCGCTTATTAGCTTGGCATTTTCAAATTTTTAAACTTTTATTCTCATCGCCTATTTGACTTAGAGTACTCAGCTCCTTAGTCAGCTGTGAGTTTTGGCTCTTGAGTAGGCTGTTTTCCTCATTTAGTAGTGTGTGTGAGGATTTAATGTGTTCAAAATCTTTCATCATTTTGCCTAATGAATCATAAAGATCAGTGGGTGATGAAGTGTGTGTGTCACATCCTACTATCACTAGAACCGAGTTTGATGAGTTAGAGTGTACCTCATCTTCTTGGTCGTTGATCTTGTTCCTTGGCCATCAAACAGATCTGGGCTTCTTCTTCGAGTCACTTGAGTAGTCGCTTCTTCGCTTCTCTCTCAATCACTGTCTCTCTTGACTTGGTTGTCTCGTGATCTCTGCAGCCCAACATTGCTTTTTCTTTTTTTCTTCTTTCTCTCAAGACCTTTCTTTCTTCTTCATTCCTCGTATTTGTTGACTACAGGATGTGGACAATCAATGGCATAGTGACTGGTTGCCTACGGTTCAAAGATAGATATTCAACCTTTTGATCGCTCTTTCCATTCTTGGATTGTCGCCCTTTGATATTGACTTTTTGATGATCTGTTTTCTCTTGGTTGGCCTATCTTCCCTTGACTTGGAGGAGCCGAGTGTCTTCTCGGAAGATTCGCCCTTGCCTCTCTTGTAGTTCTTATTGAAGAACTTGTTGAACCTTTTAACCATCGGGCTATTTCTTCCGATCAATGACTTCTTTGACCTCGGCTCTCTTTCCATCCTTAACAATTAGAGCAAAATTGTTGGGGTACAATTGCCTCTTCTTCCGATCTTTTCTTCTCACCAAATTCGTAGGCTTTGAGATCCGAGAATAGTTCATGGTTGGAGGTCTTCGATAGGTCCATGGAATGTCTCAAAGGTGCCATGACCTTCATTTCCCATTCACTGGGAGACTTTTTAGGATCTTCATACACATTTCTTCGTGTATATTCCTTTCCAAGTGCAGATAGCTCGTTGGTGATTTCTCGTGAACCGAGCATCCAGTTGATCCAGGTTCTCTCTCTGCGATCATTTTGAAATTCTCAAATTTTTTTGTACACCACCTGATAATTTATTTTCCTTGATTTGCTCTCGAGCCTTCACAAATCAATGTTAGCTTGTCCCAGATTTTTTAGCCGTTTTGCATGATTTGACTTTATTGAACATGGCTTTGTCCAAGGTTTTGTAAAGGATGTCCTTGGCTACATTGCCCAGGTTGTATCTTTTTCTCGTCATCATTTGTCCATTCAGGTTCTTGGTTTTTCAACCATAGCCGGTCTAGGGGCAACATCCTCTTCACCTTTTGTAGCTCTTCTTACTTATTGTGTTCACTTTAAGATTTGCAAAGTGGCCCATCCTCTATCACTATCCACATCTCATCATGTAATCTTTGATAGATGAGCCTCGCATACGAATTTTCCAATCATCAAATTCTTCAATTGTGAACATAGGGATGCGTGTCAAATTTGCTTCCATGATTATAACTTTTAATGGTAAAAGGAGTTTTGAAAGCTTAAGTACTAAAACAAACTTTGAAAAGTTTGGAGATCTAGTTCAAGAACTGGTCATGCGGAAGGCTTAATGAACCAACCGCTCCGATACCACTTGTAGGTCCCAGGGGTGTGAGTGTAAGGTTTAGAAGGGGGTTGAATAAACCTTACCAACTTTTCACTTTTGGTTCTTTTTAAAATTCAGAGTTGATACTATACTGTTTGTGTCCTTCGTGGACAACCAATTTAGTTAATCAAGAGAGTTAGTCACTCACGCACTGATCGAGCTATTGATAGAATAACTCAATTGTTAAGATCGAATTAGCTCAACTGTGGTTTGTTTTATTGGGAAGACTTAACACCCTTAAGTTTGATTTAGTAATGATTTAATACTCGGGTTTTAGTACTTAGAGATTATCGTTGGATAGCAAATATGTCAGAATTAAACAAATAAGATGCAGGAATTAAAGTTGAAATGTAAATGACACGATAAATTTTTATAGAGGTTCGAAGATGGGGTAATTCTTCTACTCCTCTCTTCTCCAACTCCGGGAGGAATCCACTAAGTATTGATCAAGATACGTAGTGGTAATACCCAGGACAAGTCTTGATCACACACCGACTTGATCCTTTTGGACTCATTCTCGAGATGCCTTGGTCACTCGGTGGCTTCTCGTCCGACTCAAGATCTTCACAGGGTTTGCGCTTGCTACTACTGACTCACTTGCTCAAGCTCTTAGGATTTGATCACGAAGCCCTCCAAAAAACTCGAGACCGGTTCGACCTTGAACCTTCCTATAATCCTTCGTGGAATGTAGACCCCTTTTCTTCTAAAGTTTCCTCTTCAACTCGATTGAAGCTATCTTTCCTTCACGGTGAGTGTTGGATTGATTTTCTTCGTAGTGTAGGCTTGAGGATTAAACTTGAATGATTTTGAGAATATTTTGATTACGATTCGAGATGTTAGCTTGTATGTTTTTGGTTCGTGTAATCAAAATCTTATCTTGAGTCATCCTCGGCCTTTTATAGTGATCTTTCAAAAATTTGCCCGTTGAAGAGATAGGCTTATTTTTGAAAGTCACTTGTGGTCGTTGGCTTGTCTTGTTGCGATCCTTGGAATTGCCACTTCCTCGTATGAATTATTCTTGACTTTTGAGCATCGACACGGTGTAGTGCTTCCCATCGGTTTATTTCCCTTGCACGCTTCGCGGATCGAGCACTCCGAGAAAGGTAGCATGGAGATATTACTTGTTTAAGTAATTCTCTTGATTTTACGGCAACGGATCTCTTTGATTAACTCGACTTGACCGCATTTCCTTGCTTTCCCCAGGTGATTTAGAGTCGACTTCCAATCATTAAATGACTCTTACATTACTTCGACTAGAGACTTGACTATCTTGAGTTGACTTGATCGATGCTTTACTCACCGTGCATCCTAGCCGCACCTTGATCGAGTTCCCGTCTTTCTTCTTTTTGCCAAAACTGCCTCTCTCAATGAGTCTTCCTACTAGTCTCAGTTGTCTTCTTGCATGTTTGGGCATAGCCGACTTAACTCGCCTTGACCAGCCCTATTTATTACAATGCGATTTACAACAAAAATGGGGTGCCAACTTCCTATTCTAAGTTTTACATGGCATTCATCAAAATCTAAACAATAAATTTTCCAACAGATACCTATGCCATTTCGGATGTCGGAACTAAGCCAAGATCTCGTTGATGAATTCAAGACGCCGATTCAAGGTTACTTCGCAAACATTTCCATGGCTCAAGCAAGGATTTGTATCTTGGAAAAAGGTCTCACACTATGTGAAGAAGAAGCGACAGCTGACAAACCACTGCGATCACTCTGCTGGTCACTCAACTGGGAAAAAGAAGGCCCCAAGATACAATACACGCCTGCAGGGAGGAAGAAGCTGGTGGTGGAGGAAGAGGTTTGAGACCTAGATCTCTCGCCCAAAACATTGAGTCCATAGATCCGCAAGCAAGAAAGAAGGGATCTACGGGCTGGATTTGACGAAGTAGCCAACTGCAAGTGGCTAAGAACAATCCGAGTATGTGAAGAGAATTGAAGAAGAAAATAAAAGACAAACTCAGCTATGGGAGAAAAGACAAGAAAGACGAGAGAAGAGATGAAGTCTGCCGGAAGGCGCGTGAGAAAAGAAGGCAACTCAAGATGAGAAGAAAAGGAAAAGGTCGAAGATGACAGAGTGAAGAAGATAAAAGAAGGAGGCAGCGAAGGAGATGAAGTGTTGATGTCCACCCCTTCATGTATTTCACTATGTAAATACACTTTATGTAAGTCTTCCGTACGTTGAATAAAATTATGCAATTTCCATACGCGAGTAGATATAGAACAACATGGTTAGTCTAAGCCTCGTTTATACTCTGATACAATTTTTTTTAGGCTTAAACTCTGATACACTCAGAACTTGACTATGTAAAGAACAAGAATGTTATGATCAATAAAAGATCGATTCTAAACATACATTCTATAGTTATGATACAATGAGTTTAATGCTCTGCAACCTTTCCTTGGTCTCTGCAGGTTTTCAGGTACATCCCATTGGTTCCTTGCTTTTTGCACTCTTTCAGCAAAACAACTTTATTGCTTGCAGTCTGATACATGCCTATTTCCAGCAAAACCTTTACTTGTGTTGACAATGGATCTCTATCAACTTTCTTCAAGTCTTGTCTGCTGCATACCCCTTTGACATTCGATTCCAATCATTTTGGAATGACCTAGCTATCGATCACCGACCGAGACAACTTTTTCACACTTGACTGATCCTTCACTTGGCTTCACACAGCTGGATCTTCTCTTCAATCTTCAGTAGACTCTTGTAATCTTCAACTTAGTTGACTCTAACTCAACTTCGTCAGTTTTATCTATTACAAGTTGAATTATAAAGAAAATGGGGTGCCAATTTCCTATTCTAAGTTTTACATGGTATCATCAAAATCCAAACATAAATTTTCCTAACAAATTCCCCCTTTTTGATGATGCCAAAACTTAAATAAATACAACAAAGTTAATAATGCAGTAACAAAGAATGTATGTGAAATATGTCAATTTTATTGAACATATCATTCTTGTACTTTACAACACACTTTACAATGCTTTTACAAAGTATACCCTATACACTGTATCAGAGCTATACTATTTATACAAATATATCAGAGCTCATTATAACAACAATATACATGTATCACAGGTATGAGGATAAACTTACAAAATTGTATTTACAGCTAAGTAAAATACATTTGAAGGGGTTTCAGCCGTCTTCAATGCCGCAGCTGCTTCATTCTTCTCTCATCTTCTTGACTCTCTTCGTCTTCCTGCCTTCTTCTTCTTCTCTTCTCTTTTTCTTATAGGCTCTTTTAGCAGCAGGTCCTCCTTCTCCGCCTTTCTTCCCATTCACGCGTAAGCCTTTCGTTCGATTTCTTGCCTCATTCTAGCCTCCTCATTCTTCCTCTCCACTTCAATGTTTGCAAGTGTATCCTACCCAACCCAAAAGAGTTGACTCCTTCTTCTCGTGGATCAATGTACCTTACATCTTTGGGTCTTGGCTGTGGTGGGGTACCTCTGCCTCTTCCACCACTTCCAAACCTTCTCCTTCCTCGATATGATTCAGTTCCTCCTCTAGGAGTGTATTTTGTCAGAGTCTTCATTGCCGATCGATCGCTCGAACTCTCTTTGCATCTCGGTGATTTTCATAAGTCGAGTTCTTTCTCCCAGTACAAATCCCATGCCTGTGGTAGAGTCATTTTCTTGAAGTATCCTTCAACAACTAGAGTTTGAAATTGCTCTAGAGATCTAGGTTCAAATCCTGCATCAGGGATCGTGATTTCTCGAGGGGGTCGAATAGCTGGGGAATCTTTCAGTAAACTAGCTGGGGGACTGTCGTACCTTGCTTTTATATCTTTTATCCTCTCGGAGTGCTTCTCAGCTACCTTGTCGAACTCAACTTCAATGGTTTTTCTTGACTGTTTAACTGCCAAATCAGATTTCTATTTTAGTGATAACTCTTTCTGTAGTTTGCTGAGAATTGAGGCTGTAATGTCATCTTGCATCGGGGTCTTAGTAAGCATGATTTTTTTCAAGGGTGGCTTCTTCATTGAACTGCATTTCCCCTTAATTGTTTCCCCTTTCAATTCTTTCTTATCACTCTGTTGTTCTTCTTTCCTTTCATCTTCCCTGTTTTTGGCATCATCACCAAGCGGTAGAGCTAGGTTAGAGAATACTCCACTTAGGAGTAGATCAATCTTACTGTTAGTTATATCCTGCTTATTGTGAGTCGTGGAGTGTGCTGTTCTGAATTCGGATCTCAAAGCTATTGTCTCAGCTGCCATCAGTTTCATCTCAGTTTGGAGCACCCTTATTTGTTGTTCCATATTGGTCCCCATCCTATGAATTTTGGACTTATGCTGGGCCTTGAACAACGCCATGTCAGTTTTGTGGGATTGATCCATCCTAAACATGTGGTCCCTTTGTTGTTGCTGGAACTTGTAATTGTCTGAGCTCCAGATCACCATTTTTGCGAATAAAGATTTGAAGTAGGTGATTTCCTCATGCCTTAATGCCTTTATTTGCTTGATCCATTCTATGATTCTCAAGATAGTTCCTCAGATATCTCCAGTGATGGTGGCATTGCGGTTATCAAGCCATTGGTCTAATGTTGCAAAACCATGTTCAATATTCTCTATTTCAGCAAAGATGGCTTTGAAGGCTTTACGGAAGTTGACTACATCACCGATTTGTTGTTCCGCCATACAACATCGAAGTCGAATCCAATCGGCACCATAGTGCATTCAACTAGAGTTCCAATTTCTTCTGGAGAGACTTGGACTGTATATCTGGCACGTTCCACGACTGACTCTTCTTCGAAAGGTATATGGCTTCGAATGAAAAGTATTCAGTGAACAGATCCTCAGGGAAAATAAGAATCTCCCCGTCCTCGACCTGTGCCTCAACTGTTTCAGCGTCATTGGCATCTTGCATCTTGAGCATGTAAGCTGTTGGTTGAGCCGATCGATCCTCGCCTATGTTAACAACTTCCTCGGTATTAGGTGTTTCTTCCTATTGAATAGTCTGGTCCTCGACTGACTTATCAGTGTTATTGGAGGGTGATGGCACCATTGGGGGTGGGCCATCAACCATGGTAAAATTCATAGGAGTAACCTTATCACTGGCTTGTCTCCTTTTTGCCTATGCCTCCTCTGCAACTTTGTCCTCATTGGATTTTTCAATAGGGCTGGACTCAGCTTCATCATCAGTTCCCAAGAACTCCACATCAACATTTTCTTTGGAGTCATGAAGGGCACTGATCTCCTCTTCTTTAGTGACCTCTTCATGAGGGGCATGCACTTCTTCAACGATTTTCTTACCTAGAGAAGTCTCAACCTCCTCCAGGCCTTCATTACCCTCAGCAGTCTCAATTGCTGATGGGCCTTGTACATTCCCTCTTGCAGTCTCAACTGCAGCAAGGTCTTCAGTAGATATCCCTTCAGCAGGCAGAACTTCTTTAGGGTCTTCAGTGGCATCCTTCGGAGTCTCAACTCCTAGGATTGCACTTTCAGGCCCAAAAGTCTCAACTCCCATGGCCTCACTACCATTCTTTGCCTTAGTTGCATCAGCAACTTCATTGGCCTGCATGGCAGCTGAGACAATCGAAACCGTCTGAGCTTCGTCAACCTCTGTCTGCTGAACTGTAAGATTCTCACCATCGCCTCCTAACTCCTTTTGTGGTTTGTCTTTCATATCCTCCTCCGACCCAGCTATGGTGGTTTGAGTTTCCCCCCTAAGCTGGCGCACCAGCTGAGTCTCGAGCAATGGGGTCACTCGAAACCTGAGACCTGGCTATTTGTCCAAAAGAGTGTTCAGCCGTTGGGGCAGGTGTCGCAACACGTTCTGCAGGGAGTGGATTGGCTAAGGTGCTCGCTTCATCACCTTCCTTAACTTCATTGCCATTCTTCCTGGAATTGTTATACTCTGAGTGCACATGTGAAGTAGTTGCTTGAATGTTTTTCACCATCTCCTTTATATCAGGGCTAGGAGTAATCATGACAGATGAAGATTCTCCAGGCCCCTATTCAATTGTTGCTCGTGCATCTCCTTGGATTCCTTAATGCTTGCCGGAACTCGGCTTTTCTCTACCGCCACATCGGGATCAATTTCTTCAATGTCATTATCACTGCTGTCAGCTGATTCCAAGGCAAATTCAGGTGCATCTGTGAAGGCACATGAGTGATGCTTTTTTGACTCTTCAAAAGCCTTTTCCTTCTTGATAGCTCTTAGCTTTTCTTCATCCTTCCTTTCCGAAAGGATAGATATGCTGGATCGGGATTAAGACGGAGCTAACATATATGTTTCCCAGGAAGCTTAGGAGCTCTTCTTCTTCTTCAATAAACTCGAGCTCTCGGAATTGATGTCCGGCATAACTCAGCTTCTAATGCCTCCATATCCTTAGTCTTTCCTGGATATCGGGGGTAGACAGGAGACAACATTATGATATCATCATCCTCCTCCTCGATAGGTGCAAGTGGAGCATGTTCCTCCTCAAGTGTTCGAGCTTCGATTTGTGGGGACTGAACAACTAACTCCCGGGCGGCCAGGTTGTGTCTACCGTGTTCTCGTTGTCTCTCGAACAACTGTTTCTTTTTCAATTTGCTGACCATCGTCAGCTGGATTCTCTACTTCTGTGGTGATTACTTCACCACCCTCAACTTCTTTAGACTGCTTTTCTTGAGTTTCAGCAGTCTCTTTTGCCGGTTGAGTGCCAAATTCAACTGGCTTCTCAAGGTGCGATCTCTTTATCAATCTTCTTCATTTGGTAGGAACCAAGGGAACTTCTGGCTCCACATCCTCAGGCTCATCAAAAGCAAAAGCCTTTTCTCATATCTTCTGTTTCTTTGACGCAGCTGCTTTCCCAGGCACAACAATGCGCTTCTTCTTCACGACTAGAAAAGGTACCAGAGGTTCCTTCTCACTCTCGGCTGCTGGGTCAGGTGATGATTCTAGGATGGCTGTAGGGGCAGGGGCTTTCTCTGCGACGGCTGCAGGGGCAGGGGCTTTCTTTGCTATAGCAGCTCTCTTCTTCTTTTGAACTGGTTTCGGAGAAGGAGCTGGAGAGGTTGCAGCAGTGTCCTCAAGAATAGGATCAGCTGACTCACCTTCACTGGTGTCAGCTCTTCTAGCATGTGCTTGCCTCTGAGCACCGGATAGTTTAGCCTTGAACATTTTCTTGTTCACATGAAATGACTTCCCATGTCTGAGCGCAATCCCTTTCACCTCCATCATATGGCCAATGACCAGGCCATACCCCAACGAGCTTACGAACATCCATCATCTTTCATAGCCTTGTTCATGACATTTTGGCAGATTCAACTGAAGATGAAATCGACCCAGTTCACCTTCTTTCGTTATAAGATAGCATCCATCCAATTCAAACCGTCAAGACAATCGATTGAAGTCGCCAAACTTTATGTCCACGCACTTGGACACAATATCCATCACTTGTGATAGTCGTCCTTAATTAATGACTTCTTGGTCATGTGTAGATTGCCTTAGCAATGCACTGCGGCAGGCAATCTCCTTCCATGCCGCAGCCAGGTTCACATCCATTTCAGCAATCTCTTTCATCCCTTCCGAGGGCAGGTGGCAGTGTTCAGCTAAATCCGCAGCAGTAATTTCAATGTCCTTGCTGTGGACCGATGACATTATTTCTCCATCGTGAACCTCAACGTTCACATAGAACATAACAACTTCTTCGAGAAAAGTGCGAGTATTCCATAGTGAGAAATCCCTTCAGACCAGATTTCTTTAAACTCGCAAAGAATCTTTCGAGCCTGCCTTATCAACTCCTTGTTTTACGGACAGACCTTCGAAGTCCACTGTTGATCCAGAGTGGATCTTCTCAGCCATTTTGACAAAATCTTAGTCGGGTGCCATTTCTTGAAAAAATAAGCGGTGAAAAACTTGTAAAACTGATGCTTTGAGAACTAGGGTTTTACTGGGTTTCAGAAAAGCTTATCTTGCTTGAGAATAAAGAGTGTTTTGTGTGGAGAGAGAAAATTGGATTTTGGTTTATATGGGACGTGAGGGGATGATATTTAGAATTTGAAAAGGTTGATCAAAATCAACGGTCAAGATTAAACATTTGAAACCGCATTAATTTTCCCGCATTAAATGCAGCAACATTTATATCCAATCCTAGGCTAAATGTGTGCAGTCTTTATTCTAACACCATATTTACGCTGACGGAATGCCCAAAAACGTCCCCGCTTGTAGAAAACGACTACATTTTGTCACTTAGCTCTTAAATAACTCAACTATCTTCAAAAAGTGACTAAACTCTGCTTCTCTCTTCACATGATAATCACTCAGCTGTCAGTAGGGATAGCAATAGGGCGGGTCAAAACCCGGCTCCGCATTAAACCCACCCCATTTGGGGCGAGTTCAAACCTGGTCAAACGGGTCCTGGGTGGGTCTTGGACCCAGTTAAAGAAAACCCGCCGGGTCTGGGGCGGGTAACGGGTTCTTATGGACCCGCCCCGTATAAACTAATGCTAGTCAATTTTTTTTATTTTTAGTCAGGTCCTGGAATTTATAATGTAATTTAATTTTTTCTTCTCTGTGTAATATTGAGCTTTGTGATTCTTAAAAAATTCATGTTAATTGCAAAATATTTGAAAAGGTTTGAATAAAAAAAGCTTGAATTCAGTGGGGCGCCCCCTGTTTGATGTCTCAATAATTTTTTCAATGTCAAGATTTTTGAGGTTTAAATATATATAATGAGAAATGAATTATAATTTATTTTATTATAAATTAAAATAAATAGAAAATACATTATATAGATCATTATGTTGAATCAGTGAGTGAAAATTTGGGAATTTCAATACATAAGTTACTGATCTAAGCTGAGTGAAACCCTGCATTGAGTGACGTAAATTAATTAAAAAAATTCAAGCGGGTCCGGCTGGTTTAACCCGCCGGGTCCCGGTTCCATGGCGGGGTGGGGCGGGTCCTGGGTCCTGGGTCCAATTTTTTCTTGGCGGGGCGGGTCCCGGGTTTGGCTAAACCCGTCTTAGACCCGTTGCCATCGACAACTGGTGATTTCTGTCTTGGGTCAAGTTTCATTTACCGAAATGAAACTTTGCTTATTTTCATTTCTCTCTTCTTTGACCTTGTTGATTAAGTCTTATGATTCTCCTAACTCAGCTCAATCAATCCTAGCTCATTATTAAGCTCTTCAAATCTTGATTCACATAATGACTTAGTGAAATGTCAGCTAACTGCTTATCAGTTGATATGTATTCCAAAGTGATGTCTTTCTTTTCAATATGATCTCTTATAAAATGATATATGACATCAATGTGCTTTGTTCTAGAATGCAATTCAGGATTACGAGTGATTGCACTAGCACTTATGTTATCACACATAATTGGAATCTCTTTTTTCTTCTATATCATAGTCTCTCATTGTTGTCTCATCCATAGAACTTGGGCACAACAATTTGCTGCTATGTACTCTCCTTTATTTGTGGATATATCTATTGAGTTTTGTTTCTTGTTGAACCAAGAAACTAATCTATTTCAAGCATTTGACAAGTACGATGTACTCTTCCCTGTCCCCTCTACATCCAAATATACCGAGTCCGAGTAGCCTACCCACTTGAATCCTCCACCTTTGAATACCATAAGCCAACTTCTTGGCATCCCTTCGAATACCTTAGGATTCTCTTGGCTGCAGTCATATGACTCTCTTTTGGTGCATATTGAAATCTAGGACATACACCTACAGCAAAGGTGATGTCTGGCCTACTTGCTGTTAAATATAGCAGTGATCCAATGAGAGGTCTATATCTTGTTTGATCAACAACTTTGCCATCTGCATCCATATCCATCTTAACGGATGTGTTCATTGGAATCTTACTGATGACTTTTCTTCCATACCAAATTTCTTCATCAAATCTATGGTATATTTGGTTTGAGTTATGACGGTTCCATACTTTATTTGCTTGACTTGAAGACCTAGGAAGAAAGTTAGCTCTCCCATCATGCTCATTTCAAACTTCCCTTGCATGAGGATTGAAAATTTGTCACACAACTCTTTATTTGTGGATCATCCACATAGATTTGAACAAGCAATATACTCTCCCCATCTTGAATTCTGAAGAGTGTTCTGTCAACTTTGCCTTTGGTGAATCCATTGTAAATTAGAAATTGTGACAATGTGTCATACTAGGCTCTTGGTGCTTGTTTTAATCCATACAATACCTTCTTTAGCTTGTAGACTTTATCTCCAATAGTTTTCTACTCAAAAGCTGTAGGTTGCTCAATATAGACTTCCTCTTCCAAAAGTTCATCAAAAAATGCACTCTTCACATCCACTTGCTACACACTGAAGTTCGTGTGTGCAGCATAAGCAAGAAACATCCTTATTACTTCCAATCTAGCAATAGAAACGAAGGTTTCATCAAAATCTATTCCTTCCTCGTGGAAATACCCTTTGGCTACCAGTCTTGCTTTGTTTCTTACAACAGCTCCTTCCTTATTCATCTTGTTTCTGAATACCCACTTAGCACCAAAAACATTTTGGTGGGTAGGCCTTTGAACCAATTCCCAAACTTTGTTCCTTTCAAACTAATTCAGCTGCTAGATCTAATTCTCCCTTTTATAGATACCTTTTTGGACCCATTTTTAAGTTGTCACGTTAATAAGGAAACAAAACCCGCAAAATGTCGCATGTCACACGAGCCGTGCAATTTCATATGACCTGGTCGTGCGCTTGCACACAACCGTGTTCTGGCGCACGACCGGGTCGTGTGAATTGCTCAAATTTGTCTCTGCTGCGGTGCACTGACACGGACACGATCAGTGTGCACAAACACGACCAGGTCGTGTGGCTCAAACGTGGGAATTAGCTCCCAGGGTATTCATGGACGTTGTCGCCCTATCTCTTAGCTTTCCATAGCATTTTGACTCAGCTCAATATCAAATTTTTAGAGAACTTTATACCAAACCTTGCCATTGCTGAAAATTGTTAACGCGTTTGGACGTTTTCGAAAGCAATCCCTGTTGTTCTATCATCCATGCTTCTTTCCTTCACATCTTCATTCGCCCTTTAGATCTTGACATACCTTTTGGAATGTGCTCTCGCTTTTTGTCCAATTTAGCTCTATTTCCTATAAAAACACCCAGAAAGCTAAAGTATCACGCCCAACAAAGAAAACCAGCCTAAACACGTTCGATCTACATGCCATTGTGTCAATTATATAACAAAAAAGAATAGAAGCATGTATTGTGGTGGATTTTATCAAAATAATTCGAGAAAACACGTCATATAGGGAATTATATCAAGTTTCAAACTCTAACTCACATCATGATACTCATTCTCAAAAGCTCTTAGTCGCTTAAAATTGACGTCAATCAATACTAATTCTGGTGTTTGACACCGTGATCGCTCACCGGATAAGTGTATCACTCAAACCCTCAAAGTGTATAGATAGGACAATCAACGCTCTCGTCAATTCAATGAAAGTGATTTACCATAGGCTTGCAATTTATCTATTCTCGCTGCTACTAGGTAGGTGTGCAAAATACAAGTCAAAAGGGCTTTCATTTGGTTGTAATGTCTGCTCCTTGGTTAGGTTAGGAAAATATGAGTAAAGTGACTCAAACTTGAGAATGTAGAATCGTAAGTATTGTCTAAGTCAAATTCCTTATACAAAGCTCCAATAAATGCACTCAATAACAACTTAAGCCCTTGTTTGTTTATGTTTCCAAGTGCCTATTTCTATTTTCCAACTATTCATAAAAGTGGAATCATGTTTGTTTATAAAATTTCCAATGGAAATCATCATTTACATTTTCTATTTTTCACATAAAACATCATCTCAAACCTATAATTTCTATTTTCAAACCTATACACTACCCTACATCACTCATCAATCACTATTCTCATATTTTACCCAATTATACATGTAGGACCCATCATTATCAACTATATCTACTTAAAATATTACTATTTTTAAATTATATCTATATAATGGGACCCACCTACTACAATCTTACAAATATAATATTATATATTCAAATTAAATATTGAAAGTAAATCCCCGCACTATCAACTTTTTAAATTATTACATACATAAAATAATATATCAAAACTGAGGCCCGTAATGTTGCTATAAAAAATAAGGCAACCTGCTCAAATTGGTTAACTAAAAAATTAAATGTCATTTGGAAAGCTCTTTGGCTAAGTGGCCTACCATCAATGATGGCCATTATCATTTTCATAATTTTGCATGCCTTATGTAGTCTTAATACAGAACCAAAGCAATTCTAGAAATCACAATACACGAACGACAATCACACACAAGAAAATAAGACTGTGTATAATTAATAGTCAAGCCACAAAAGCTTACATGTCTTATTTTCGCAACATGTCAAACACCAATTTTTCTCAATCACCACCAAATTATACAACCAATATCCTTTTTCAAATTTCATACCATGTGCAAAACAATGTTTTCAACCTAACAAGCATTACATATATGAAGTCAAAAGTTCATTCATCATCAAAATGCTTTGATCTTTTTTCCCCATTCTTCTCCACAATTCCTAAGAAAGTGATAAACGTGCTAAAGCAACAAACTTTCAAACAAAAAACAAAATCTTAATGCAATGAAATAATTATATGCTCTACATACAATTCCTAAATGACATGCAACAATGGTCATCACACATTTCAATGATAAATCAACAATCATCCAAAACTTGTTTTGTACTCTATCACAAAATATACGAAGAGGCTATCAATTAGACTAAAGAAAGCACAATAACCACTTACAACAGGCTCAATGGTGTGGAAGAGGTGAAAGGTAGTGGCATTAACAACTTTGTCACTGCTCCATTCTTTTCATTAATAATATTTCTACTTGAAAATCTTCAAAGTATTCACGCGTTGTCGCACCCTCAGTGGGAACAAGAAGTTCCTCTGCCATTGGATAAGTCTCGATCTGTGATCAATGAGAACAATGTCAACTTCCATGAAAATATTAGTAAGACTACAAACTAACAAATTAAAAATATGTTTCAATTAAGATCGAAACTAATTATTACATTATTTATGTTGATTAATTCCATCCATGACAATGGCGCTAAAAACAGTGTACAACATAGTTAATAGATAGTGGCAAGCATGGTTGTATTCCTCAGAGATTGATTAATGAACATAAAGTACAACAATGTAGTGGCCTCAATTTTTTTGAAACGGGTGAAAATATGAGAATCAATTATATAACAATCAAAACAATATCAAATAAAATAACTAAACAACTAACGAGCTCACAAGTAGAGAATTAATCAAGGAATAAAAGTGATCCTAGGACTTTGATCTCGACATGCATCTCTAAATTATATCCAATTTGTATCTCACAAAGCCAATTGTACCTTATCTATGGACTTGATTCTTATTGTAGTTCGTTCCCTCTTCCATAGCAAATAAATTATAGATCAATAATGAATTGCTAGCATCCTACTCAACAATTAATATCGAATCCCAAAAGCATATTGAATCAAGTATCAAAACCCCATAAACACCATAAGCCTCCCGACTCTACAATTATTTATGTTGTGACTTCTTTAATCTATTGTTGGAATTCATCTCCCATATTATGAACCAACATATTAAACATGTGAATTATTGATCAGGTAATCCACAAGAATCAAGCACATGAAACCACAAATAGATAGACAAAACAAGCTAAAATTAAATAAACAAAATCGAATATAAAATAGATCCGCAGTAAACATCATGTCTAGAATCAAAAGAAATTTAGCTAGACATGTTCGTTTGTGAACTCATAGACAAATCCATATACGATATGTTTAACATGAAAAGAAAGAAAGGGATAGAAATTCTAGAGTATGATGATGAATTCCCCTAGGTTGGATGAATCCGTCTTCAAAATCTGGAATCCTAGTGTCTTCCTTGATAATCTTTTTGTGTTGCTCTCCAAGATCTCACTTTTCTCCTCCCAAGACGGCTCTCTTCTATCCAAGATGTGTTATTTTCTTCCCGTAGATGTATTATTCTCTCCTTGATGAATTACATAAGTGTTAGGTCGATTCTCCTTTTTATAGATGCTTTTTGGACCCTTTTTAAGTTCTCGCGTAATAAGGAAACAAAACCCACAAAACGTCGCATTTCACATGGGTCGTGCACTTTCGCATGACCACACGACTATGTTCTTGTGCACAATCGGGTTTGTGAATTGCTCCAAGAAAATTATCTCTCGCTGCGGCCGCTGCGGCCGTGTGCACAAACACGACCTAGTCATGTGGCCCAAACGTGTGAATTAGCTCCTGGGGACTTCATGAAGGTTGTATCTCTATCTCTTAGCTTTCCATAGCAACTTGAATCAGCTCAATATCAAATTTTTAGAGAAAGTTGAGAACTAGAGAACTAAAATAGCTGACTTGTAGAGAGCCGAGAACCTGTGTTGGAATTGCTGGCAACCAGGACACTTTCTTTTGTTGATGCCCTTATCGACCGAGTCAACAAGTACAAAAACGAAGAAGAAAGAAAAGTCTTCAGAGAAAGAAAACATGAAAAGAAGAAAACCATGTTGGCTGCGGAGACTGCTGAAATAGCCAAGTGCAAGGAACCATAGTAGTGAAGTTGACTACTCCAGTGATACAGAGGAAGAGGCTTTGATATGCTTCATTGCCAAAGAACAAGACTCCAAAGATCAAGAATATGAGGTACACTCTAACTCATCTCATTTTGATTCAAGTGATAGTGATAGTGACACAAACACTTCATCACCCACATATCTCTATGATTCTATTGGCAAAATGATGAAAGATTTTGAGCACATAAAAACCTCTCACACACTTCTAAATGAGGAAAACAACCAGCTTAAATACCAAAACTTACAGCTGACTAAAGAGATGAGTACTCTAAGTCATATAGCTGATGAGAACACAAAGATGAAGGCTGAAATTGCAAAGATCCAAGCAGACTTAGGGGCTACTAAAAAGAGGGAAAATGATCTTAAAAATGTGATTGCATCATTCACTAAGGCATCCAAATCATTGGATGAACTTATAATGATTCAAAAAGAAAGTGGTGACAAGACATGCATTGGATTCAATTTCTTTGTGCATGCCCAAATCCCAAGAGTTGTTATGGAGAAAGGATCCTCAAGCAATGAGGAGTCAAAAATCAAAGCACCATATGTTGCACCAACACCCACTCATAAACAAAATCACAACCATCTGGCCTTGGATACAAGGGAAAAGGCAAGCCCATGAGTAGTATCTTGTGAGGTGGTGAAACTAAATTGAGAAAAGTCCATCAAATGAGACTCCAAAATAGGAAATACTCTATAAAATCCAAACAGAACTACCAAAAGCCCCGGAGATTTCAAAGAAAGAAAATCACGGGATGGGAATGGTAGAGACTACCTAGCCAGGCTGATTGGAATAATCAAATGAGATATCAGCCAAGACCAATGGGATACAAGCCTAAGTGGCAAATACCTTAACCTCATCATAGGTCATTCCCAAGGTAAAAGAGTTGTAATCAAAGACACACTTATGCACCCAAACACAAAACTTAATATGCTGAAGTTCCACTATTACACCATGAAAGTAAATGCTCAAACACACTGGCACACAGACAAAAGAGACAGCTGTATGACCCTAAAGCTTCCAAGCAATTTGCTGATGTGCATTATGATTGTGGAACTGATAGATGGCCACCTCTTAAAGTCAGGTCATCTGGCTATAGGTTGGTTTGAACACCTTATAACACTAACCCCTCAGGACCCAGGAAAGTATGGGTACCTAAAAACTAAATTCACGATTGCGGGTTCAGGGAAAGTGAAAGTGCCAAGGAACCTGGTACATGGATAGTGGGTGTTCAGGACATATGACAGGGAATAAGAAAAATCTGTGAAAGTTCAAGGAAATCAAAGGTGCTAAAGTCATATTTGGAGGAAATGAAGTTCCAGGGGAAATCAAAGGCACATGATCTATAAGGAAAAATGGATTAGAGATCACAGATGTTGCATATGTTGAAGGCCCAAACTTAATTCTGTGAGCATCAACCAACTATGTGACAATGGATATAATGTTGGATTCAATATGGGTGTATGCCAAATCAAAGTTGCTGAATCAAATGAGATGGTGCTACAAGGATCAAGGCAGAAGAACACTGTTGGGAAATTAATTTTTAGATTTTGATGAATGCCATGTAAAACTTAGAATAGAAAGTTGGCACCCCATTTTTTCGTTGTAAATTGCATTGTAATAGATAGGGTGGTCAGTGAGTCAAGTCGGCTATGCTGAACATGCAAGATGACAACTAGAGACTAGAAGGAAGACTCATTGTAAGGCGGTGAGTGTGGCAAGGAAGAGAAGAGAGGAACTCGACTAAAGGTGCAAATTTGAGATACAAGCGGGTGAAGTATCGGTCAAGTCAACTCAAGACGACCCAAGTCTCAAGTTGAAATGACGGAAGAGTCATCCAATGATTGGAAGGCGCTCAAGTCAATCGGGAAGTTAAGAAAATGCGATTAAGATGAGATAATCGAAAGAGATCCGTTACGTAAGTCAAGAGAATTACTTAAACAAGTAATACCTCCATCGCCTTTCTTGAAGTGCTCGATCCCGAAGCGTGCAAAAGGAATAAACCAATGGGAAGCATCGCACTGTGTCGAACTCGAAAAAGTCAAGAATCATTCATACGAGGAAGTGGCAATTCCAAGGATCGCAACAAGACAAGCCAACGACCACAAGTGTCTTTTAAAAATAAGCCCATCTCTTCAACGAGGCAAATTTTTGAAAGATCACTATAAAGGCCGAGGAATCACTCCGAGAGAAGGTTACAGAACCACGAACATTCAAGCTAACATTTGAATTGTAACCAAAAATATTCTCAAGTCATTCAAATTCAATCCTCAAGCCTACATTACGAAGGAAATCAATCCAACACTCACCTGTGAAGGAAAGACAACTTCTATCGGTTGAAGAGGAAACATTTGAAGAATCAAGGGGTCTACATTCCATGGAGGATTGTAGGAAGGTTCAAGGTCGAACCGGTCTCAAGTTTTTGGAGGGCTTCGTGATCAAATACAAAAAGCTTGAGCAAGTGGGTCAGAGTAGCAAAAGCGCAAATGCCTGTGAAGAAGCTGAGTCGTCAGAAGTCACGGTGTGTGATCAAGACTTTTATCGGGATCATTTTGTTAACCACTCTGTATATTGATCAATACCTAGTGGATTCCTCCAGGAGTTGGAGAACAGAGGAGTAGAAGAATTACCCCATCTTGAACCTCTATAAAAACTTATTGTGCCATTTACATTTCAAAGACTTTAATTTACGCAATTACTTTTACTTTTATATCTCACGATTAATTTGCTATCAAATTGATAATCAACCAAGTGCTAAAACCTAGTATTAAAACAAACTTAACCAAATTCAAGGGTGTTAAGTCTTTTCTTTGAAAACATATCACAATCGAGTTAAGTCTTTAGTCAAAACCGAGTTATTCTATCAACGGCTCGGTCAGTGCATTGAGTGACTAACTCTTTGATTAACTAACTTAGCTATCCATCAAGGACTCATTTGTGAAGTATTAACTCGAACATTTTAAAAGGACTAAATCGAAAAGTTGGTAAGGTTTATTCAACCCCCTTCTAAACCTTACACTCACACCCCTTGGGACCTACAAGTGGTATCGGAGCGGTTGGTTCATTGAGCACTTGCCTTTGAGTTCTTGAACTAGATCTCCAAATTTTTCAAAGCTTGTTTTAGTACTCAATCTTTCAAAACTTTTTTATTCAAAGCAAAGTTATTATCATGGAAGCAAATTTGACACTCATCCCTATGTTCACAATTGAAGAATTTGATGATTGGAAAAATTCATATACAGGCTCATCTATCAAAGCATTACACGATGAGATGTGGATAGTGATAGAAGATGGGCCACTCCAAATCTTAAAAGTGAACACAATTTTGCAAGAAGAGTGCTTTGAAGTGAAGGAGAAGAGGATCTTTGCTCCCGGACCGGCCGATGGTTGAAAAACCAAGAATTTGAATGGACAAATGATGACGAGGAAAAGATATAACTTGGACAATGTGGCCAAGGACATTCTTTACAAAACTTTGGACAAAGCCATGTTCAACAAAGTCAAATCATGCAAAACGGCAAAAGAAATCGGGACAAGCTAACCTTGATTTGCGAAGGCTCGGAGCAAATCAAAGAAAATAAACTATCTGTTGTTGTACAAAAAATTGAAAACTTTAAGAAGCTTGCGGGGAGAAACCTTGGATGTTTGGATGCTCGGTTCGTAAATTACCAATGAAATGCGCACTTGGAAAGGAATATACGAGAAGGAAATGTGTATGAAGATTCTAAGAAGTCTCCTAACGAGTGGGATATGAAAGTCATGGCAATGAGACATTCCATGGACCTATCGAAGACATCCAACCATGAGCTATTCTCGGATCTCAAAGCCTACGAATTTAAGCCGAGAAGAAAAGACCAAGAGGAAACATCGTGCCCAAAACATTTGCTCTAATTGTTGGGGACGGCAAGAGAGAGTGAGGTCAAAGAAGTCATTGACCAAGAGGAAATTGCACTGATGGTTAAAAGGTTTAACAAGTTCTTCAATAAGAATTACAAAAAAGCAAAGGTGAATCCTCCGGAAGACACTCGGCTCCCCCAAGTCAAGGGAAGAAAGAACACCCAAGAGAGCAGAGCATCAAAAAGTTGAATATCAAAGAGCCGACAATCCAAGGATGGAAAGAATCGATCAAAAAGTTGAAAATCTATCTTTGGAACGCTGCAACCGGTCACTATGCCATTGAATGCCCATATCCTGTAGTCAACAAATACGGGAATGAAGAGAAAAGAAAAGTCTTGAGGAAAGAAGCGGGGAAAGAGAAAGGCAATGTTGGTCGCAGAATCTGGCATTGATCTGATCAAGTCAAAAGACACTACGAGACTCGGAGAGTAGTGAAGTCGACTACTCAAGTTACTCGAAGAAGAAGCCTTGATCGTCTAATGGCTAAAGAACAAAACCAACGACCAAGAAGATGAGGTACACTCTAACTCATCACACTCGGATACTAGTGATAGTGATTGTGACACGCACACTTCATCACCCACTCGATCTTTATGATTCATTAGGCAAAATGATGAAAGATTTTGAACATATTAAATCCTCACACACACTACTAAATGAGGAAAACAACCTACTCAAGAGTTAAAACTCACGGTGACTAAGGAGCCGAGTACTCTAAGTCAAATAGTGATGAGAATAAAAGTCAAAAAGTGAAAATGCTAAGTTAATAGCAGAGAGATAGCTGCTATAGAAGAGAGGGAGAATGACCTCAAAATGTGATAGCCTCATTCACTAAGGCATCCAAATCATTGGATGATCTTATTATGAGTCAAAGAGAATGTGGAGACAAGACATGCTTAGGATTTAATTCCTCTATGCTATGTCAAGTTCCAAAAGTGATTTTGGAAAAGGGATCTTCAAGCAATGAAGTATCTCTAATATCCAAAACTTCAAATGATGCACACACATTTATTCCAAAGCACAATCACAAGCAAAGCGCCTTGGTTATAAAGGAAAAGGAAAATGACCGAGTTGAGTATCGAGAGGACAAGCGAGAAGAAATCCGGCCCGAGTTCCTCAAAGAAACTCCAAACAGGAGATACTCTGTAAAGAAGAAACAGAGCTACCAAAAGCCCGTAAATTCTATAAAAGAAGCACATATGATGGGAATGGTAGAAAATACCCAAGCCAAGTGATTGGAATAATGTGAACTATCAAAGAAAGACCTATGGAATATAAGCCTAAGTGGCAAAGGCCTAGAACTCAAGCAAAGGCCATTCCAAAGGCATAAGAGCTATCATCGACACACATATGCACCTAGGCACTACACTCGGAGATATCACAACTACCCAAAGAAGGCAATTGCTAAAACACATACACAGTATCTGAGACAAAAGAGACAGTTGTATGAACCTAGAACCCCAAGCAATTTGCCAAAATTAATTATGATTATGGCATCGATAGATGGCAACCCCTTAGAGTCAAATCAATTGGCTATAGGTTGGTTGGATCATCTTACAATACTAACCCCTCGGGATCGAGGCAAGTATGGGTACCTAAAACCTAATTTCCTTGATTGCAGGTTCAAGGAGCAGCTGAGTGCCAATGAACCTGGTACATGGACAGTGGCTGTTCCAGACACATGACAAGAAACAAGAAAAATTTATCAAAATTCAAGGATGTTAGAGGTGCAAAAGTCATATTTGGAGGAAATGAAGCTCCAGGAGAAATAAGAGGCATTGGATCCATCAAGAACAATGGATTAGAAATTACAGATGTTGCATATGTTGAAGGCCTCAACTTCAACTTGCTAAGCATAAGTCAACTCTGTGACAAAGGCTACAATGTTGGATTCAATATGGGTGTATGCCAAATCAAGGATGCTGAAACTAGTGAAATAATGTTACAAGGATGCAGACAAAAGAACATGTATGTGGTAGATTGGTCAACTGCAACACCAAGCACTTGTCTGCTAGCAAAGAGCACAACTGAATCAAGTTGGCTATGGCACAAGAAGCTGAGTCACCTAAATTTTAAAACTATTAACAAACTTGCAAGAAGTAATCTTGTGGAAGGACTTCCAGACTCAGTATACAAGAAGGAGAGTATATGTGATGCATGCCAGATGGGAAAACAGATCAAATCATCATTCAAAGAAAAGACATGTCCATTTTCAACAAGAATATTGACTGCTACATATGGATCTATTTGGTCGATTGAACCAACCAAACATAAGTGGGAAGAAATACACCTTGGTGGTAGTAGATGACTACTCAAGATATACATGGACAATATTCATGTGTAAGAAGAAAGAAAGCGTGCGTAAAACTACCACGGTGATGAAGAGAATACAAAATGAGAAGAGTCAAACCATTATCAAAATAAGATTTGATGAGGAACCGAGTTTGTCAATGGTATAATAACTCAAGATCGTATTGAAAATGGTATTAGTCATGAATTATCTGCAGCAAGGACTCCACAAACAGAATAGAGTTGCGAGAAAGAAGGAATAAAACTCTCAAAGAAGCGCAAGGACCATGTTAGTGAAGCAGGGCTGCCTAAAAGATTTTGGTCAAGCAATAAACACAACATGCTATACTCAAAATAGATGTATGATAAAATGACATAACCCGCGGGACTCCATATGAGATTTGGACAGGGGAAAAGCCAAATGTTGCATACTTTAGAATATTTGGATGCAAATGCTTCATCCATAACAATGGCAAAGATAATTTAAAGGCTTTTGATGCTAAAGCTGATGAAGGTATCTTCATAGGATACTCAGCTGAAAGCAAAGCCTACAGAGTGCTCAACAAGAGGACAATGGTTACAGAAGAATCCATCCATGTGGTGTTTGATGAATCCAACGTAAATGGAGAAGACATTGAAGAGTCAGCTGATAAGCTAAATCAACCAACCATGTAGAAGAGTCCCTATGTTGAAGTCAAGTCGGAATTATAAATCCGGATGAAGATGAGATAGCCGAGTCTCAAAGACAATTTGGAAAATTTGCGGCTAAATGATGATGAGAGAGCCGATCAAAATAACACAACGCAAGACGATCAATCCGGCTAACTTACTTCAACCTCGATGTAAGATGGTTGAGAGACCATCCACCAGAACTAATCATTGGAGATGTAAGAGAAGGTGTGAAAACTAGATCCAGAACTCAACAAGAAGCAATGTTCACTTGCTTCATCTCACAAATAGAGCCAAAAGATGTGTCACAAGCATTGGATGACACACATTGGATTCAAGCCATGCAAGAAGAGCTAAATCAGTTTGAGAGGAATAAAGTGTGGGAATTGGTTCAAAGACCTACCCATCAAAATGTTATTGGTACTAAATGGGTGTTCAGAAACAAGATGAATGAGGATGGTTCTGTGGTGAGAAACAAAGCAAGATTGGTAGCCAAAGGGTATTGCCAAGAAGAAGGAATGTATTTTGATGAAACTTTTGCTCCTGTGGCAAGATTGGAAGCAATAAGAATGTTCCTTGCCTATGCAGCTCACAAGAACTTTATTGTATATCAAATGGATGTAAAGAGTGCATTCCTTAATGGGTTATTAGAAAAAGAATTATATGTTGAACAACCTCCAGGATTTGAGCAGAAGATTCTTGGAGATAAGGTATACAAACTCAAAAAGGCTTTATATGGATTGAAACAGGCACGAGCATGGTATGATACATTATCACAATTCCCGACCGAGAACGGATTCACAAAAGGCAAAGTGGATAGAACACTCTTGAGAATTCAAGATGGGAAGAGTATATCCGCTTGTTCAAATATATGTGGATGACATCATCTTTGGATCCACAAACAAAGAGTGTGTGATAAATTCTCAAATCTCATGCAAAGCAAATTCGAAATGAGCATGATGGGAGAGCCGACATTCTTCCTTGGACTCCAAGTAAAACAATTGAAGGATGAAACCTTCATAAGTCGGACAAAATACACCAGAGATTTAATGAAGAAATTTGGTATGGAAGAGAAGTCTTCTCGTGAAAATACCAATGAATACATCATCAAAATGGATATGGATGCGGATGGCAAGCACAGTAGATCAAACAAGATACATAGCACTTATTGGATCATTGCTCTATCTCACAAAGAAAGTGTGCGGACATCACCTTTCTTTGTAGGTGTATGTGCAAGATTTCAATGCCCCAAAAGAAAGCCACATTATCGATCAAGAGAATCTTGAGGTACTTGAAAGGAAGCCAAGACGTTGGTTTATGGTATCCAAAGGAAGGTGGATTCAAGCTAATTGGCTATTCAGACTCTGACTACGCTGGTTGTAGAGTTGACAGGAAGAGTACCTCAGGCACATGTCAAATGCTTGGAAATAGGCTAATTTCCTGGTTTAGCAAGAAGCAAAATTCGGTAGCTACCTCTGGTGAAGCGAGAATACATAGTTGCGGGTAGCTATTGTGCCCAAGTCTTATGGATGAGACAGCAGCTGAGAGACTATGAGGTTGAGGAAAAGGAAATTCCAATTATGTGTGATAACACAAGTGCAATTACAATCACTCAAAATCCTGTGTTGCATTCAAGAACAAAGCACATTGATGTCAGATATCACTTCATAAGAGATCATGTTGAAAAGAAGGACATCACCTTGGAATATATCTCAACCGATAAGCAATTAGGCCGACATATTCACAAAACCATTATGTGAATCAAGATTTGAAGAACTCAAACATGAATTGGGGTTAATTGAGTGAGTTGACACTCGAAGACTCAAAGAAAAGAGATGAAACACGAAAAGGTGAAAAAAAGAGTGAACTCTTAAACCTAAGTGAATCACCAGTGTCGGAGAATCATTTGCATCGAGTTAGCGACAACCGAGTATTTATGTGCAAAGAGAGAAGAGTTAAATCAGCTAAGGAATATGCTGATTCATTTATGAGCAAAGTGACAAAAACGCAGATGTTTTTACGAAGCAGGAATGTTCTTAAGAATGACGTCAGCATAATTATGGCGTGTCTGATCAAAAGTCGCACACAAAGCTTATGATTGGATATAATTGCTGCCGCATTAAATACGAGAGATTAAAGATTAATTGGCGTGCAAAATCTAAGCCGTTGATTTCGATCAAAATTTCAAAAACCACCCGCACGTCCTTTCATAACCCATACTTAAACCATTTCGTCTGATTCTCTCTCACTTTATCAAAACTATTCATCTCTGTCAAAGGCAAAAGAAAGAAATTTTCTCTCAAAACCCTACAAATCCTCAAGTTCATTTTCTAAGTTTCGTTCGGTAAAACATCTAGAAATGGCATCTACTCATGATTTCGTCAAGCTGGGAAAGCAAATCCACACTGGGTCTACTGTGGATTGCGACGGCATGCTTAAACAAGGGTCCGACGACACCCTTGTGAAGAAGCACAGAAGCTGGAAAAATCTAGATTAAAACCATTTTTGACGATGGAGTTTCCAATGACCTACGTGGAACAGGTCGCACAGTTCTACGTGAACGCTGATGTTCACAATGAGGGCATCAAGTCCTCTGTTCATGGAAAAGAGTTCACCACGCCAAGGATCCGCGCGAGAACACTTCTTATTGCGGAAGGAGTGCGAGAGATTTATGAAGCGATGTTGACTTGGCCGCTTGGAAGGAAGTAGCCAAGTCCGACTATCTTTGTGAAAGTGGTCTATCTGACTAATAAGAAGCTCATGAAAGAGGACTACCACAAATTGTTGGAAATCGTTGCCAAATGCATAGACATCAAATTTGGAAGCTTTGACCAGTGTCCAAAGGTAAGTTGATCGTGATGGCTGCGATCATTGAAGAAAAAGAAGGTGAAGGTTGAGTTTGTATACGCAGACTGCTGCGAGAATATTGGGAATAAATCCTTCAAGGAGGATGGTATGTTTGGAGGTTCCCTCGGGATACGGCTTTGGTGATTGGCCGAATGGAAGTAAAAGGAGTCCCTCTTCGACATGGAAAGGCGTTCCATGTAAACAAGAGGATGTTTCGATCAAACCTCTCCGGCGCCTGGAGAATGAGGGGAAGAGGCGCTGCAAGAAGATGCTGCCCCTGCAAAGAAAGAAAAAGAAATGCACTGCCCCTGCGAAAATGATGGAGAAGGAACCGTTAATCCCCTCTCTAGTGATCAAGAAGAAGAGGCGCCACAACAAGGAAGGCGACTTCCTCTAAGACAAGCTGTGAAGGCATTTACCTTTCGAACCGAGGAGGAAGTGGAACCGGATGTCCCTCCGGTGAAAACAAAAAGAAGAAGAAGAATTTCAAGCTCTCTCGAGCTTGAGAAAGTGAGTCTTGCCACTCATTGGAAAAAGATACCCAGAGGCTTTGGAGAAGTAGAGTTTCTAGAAGTTATTGATGAAATGGCCAAGTCTGCTTGAGGCCGATCGTGCGAGGCAACTCGAAGATCCAGTGTAGAACAGAAGAACATCGAGGAACAAGGAATGGGCCGAGACAAATGAATCACCTATTGACAGAGGTTGTGTCTCACTTTAATGAAGGCTACTAAAGATCGGCGTGAAGTCTGCTACCCGTAATCCATGGAAACAAGGGCGGCAAGAGAATGATGAAGACAACATAATCATGTACTCTCCATTGTATCCGGACATCCAAAATCGTCATGAGAGTGGAAAATGGAAGTGAGCCTATCAAAGTGCGGTTTGAAAGACCCGAGTTCATTCATTGAAGAAGAAGAACTCTTGAGGTTTCTTGAGGTTGACACAGTGCTACAAGCCCTTGCGAGGATAATTGTATCAATATCTGCAGATTCGGAAAGAAAGCGAGCGGGCTAGAAGCGGTGAAGATGCGAAACACGTGAGAAGGCCAAGATCGCCTCTCTCTTTGGCACCACCGATCATACACATCCTCACCTTGGCGTCTTATCGAAAGTGAAGAGGATGCGGACCTCTGCTGCCACATAAGTGTTGCAAGCGCAACAAGCAATGCAAGAATCCGAGAATCTACATGAGCGAAGGATGATGGAGGGACTAGGGAGTCCTCCAACTCACAAGCGGAGATTGATCCCATGGAAGTGGTGCAAGCATATTCCCACTGTTGTCGCTGCCGCCACTTCCCCAGCTCATTCGGAGGAAGGTGTTAAGGGAAATGGCGATGAAACTAGGATTGTGGAGAACCCAGTCAAGCCAACCCTTACTGAAGGTGTCTTACCACTGCCCCAACAACCGAATACTCAATGGAAACAAATGAGTCGGAGACGAGTGACCGCATTCAAGCCACTCGGTGGTGTGCCGGGGGAAAACTCCTCCACCGCAACAAGGTCGGAGCATCTGCGGTGACTCCACAACGAATCTCGGAGGCGAAGTGGAGAAGGAACAACAATCGAATACACATCAAGTTGCCATTGACGAGGCTCGAGCGATTATGTGTCTCGGTGAAAATGCCAAGCGCTCTCGAGCCAATGACGACGCTGGCGATGCGGTCGAGGCCAAGAAGGAGCCGACACAGGAGTTAACACTGGGCAATGAAAGTGCAATCCATGGAGTTGAGACTCGGTGGATGCCACCTCGAAGACCCCAAGATAGGCGACACATCGAAGGGGCATCCGAGGCCTCGCATTTGCAGTTGAGCTGCGAGGAGGTAATGAAGGCCAACGGAGGTCACTTCGGGTAAAGTAAAGAAAACGCCAGAACATCCCTCTTGCTATCATCGACCCATCCGAAAAGGAGATAAGTGCTCTTCACGATTACCAGGATAATCTGATGTAACCTTTCGGGATCCGAAGGTGAAGATGGTGAGTCATCCCCTATTGCGAGATCAAAAGACTCGGCCGAGGATGTTCTTCCAACCACGAGCAAGTCGACCTTAAGACTACTCACCAAACATTTAACTTTGATGATGAGCCACCCATGGAAATCTCATCATCGTCCGATGACGCTCGATATGGCGAGGACCAGTCAACTCATGTGGAAAAACCGGTGAGACAGAAGAAGGTGTTAAGGCAGTGAGGCTCAGCTAGCTAGGTCAACTTCACAATGACCACAACTGAAACAGAAACAACTGCGTAGGCTCCCCAAGCTGCAGCAGATCGACTCCACCGGAGACTTCACGAGCACAAGTTGTCATTGAGCAGATTCCAGTTGCCTATGATGATCCTTTCGTAGAATCATTTCCCTTCTCTTTGGAGGTACACGAACTCCCTGAAGAATCGGCTAGAGATGGAGAGCACTTTCATAAACCTGATCTGTTATTCCCACAGACACCATTGTTCAATGACTATGACTTTGACTTGCTAGCGCCTTGCCAAGCTAAGGCAAATACTTGGTGAGGTTCGGGGGAAGTTTTCAAAGCCATATTTGCAGAGATTGATAAGATGGAGAGGCACCAGGCCTCACTTTGGACATGAGGTGGATAACGAGAGATGCAAACCTTCTGGCGTCTGCGAGGCATAATTGTCGAGGATCGGGAATGGTGGCAACAACAGCCGAGGACAATGCGCGTGGAACAAGCTCGATATTTCAGGACATTGTTCAACAAGTTGCTAGTCAGCGGTGCAGCCGAGAATCTTGATGCAAAGACAAGAATGCAAGAGCACATCGAGCGAATGCATGAATCTCACACCACAAAGATACAGCTGCTGCGTGAATATAATAAGAAAGAGCTCTGCAGCGTAGAGGAGAACATGGATCGAAAGTTCAGCCTTCTCATGGGTGAGATGAAGTAATGTGATTGAATCCAACGCCACCGCTCACGAATTCCGTGCGGCATACTCCGGAGCGATTGACGAGAACTCAGCTATCGGCCGCCTAGACTTCATGCTTGCTAGCTTGTTTCAAGGGTTCCTCTCTCCTTTGATGATGCCAAAAAGGGGAAGAGGAATACAAAAGGTCTTGAAGGGATCTGAAGAATTTGAAAAGGAGGACGCAACTATGAAGGGAAAGACAAGCGAGGAAGTGAGAAGAGAGAAGAAAGGAAAAATGAGGGGGAAGGTTCGAAAGATGTGACCTTGATGATTGCTAAAACCCCCAACAAGGTCTTGTCGGTGATATCATCGGCAAACTCGATGACTCGCCACTCCAACACGCAATACCCATTTTGAAAAGAGAAAGACGATTGAAGCGGGGATGAAGGAAGTGGAAGGAAAGATGGATGCGAGTTATGAACATTCTCGAAACAACATGGAGGCATTCCAACAGAGACACCTATACCATTTGGATGTCGGGCCGAGCAAGATCTCGTTGATGAATTCAAGACGCTCGCATCCCGAAGGTTACTTCGCAAACATGTCCATGGCTCAAGCTGGGATTTATCTTGGGAAAAAGGTCTCAAACTATGTGAAGAAGGCGACGAGTGATCTTGCGATCGCTCTCTTTAGTCACTCTGCTAGTCACCCGGTGGGAAAAAGAAGGCCCAAAGACAATACACGCCCAAAGGAAGAGGAAGAAAGCAGTGATGGAGGAAGAGGTTTTGAGACTAGGCCTCTGCCCAAAAACATTGAGTACATAGATCCAGGCAAGAAAGGGAGGGATCTATTGGGTGGATTTGTGAAGTAGCCAACTGCAAGTGGCTAAGAACAATCTTGAGTATGTGAAGATAATTGAAGAGGAAAATAAAAGACAAAACTCGGCTATGGGAGGAAATTCAAGAAAAAGAGAGAAGAGATGAAGGCGCTTAAAGGCGTATAAGAAAAAGAAAGCGGCAGTGAAGATGAGAAAAAGAGAAAAAGGTCGAAGATGACAGAGTGAAGAAGATGAAAGAAGGAAGCGAAGGAGATGAAGTGTTCTTTATCCACCCCTTCATGTATTTTACTATGTAAATACATTTTTATGTAAGTCTTACGTACATCGAATAAAATCGTTCAATTTCTATACTTGTGTAGATATAGAAACAAAGACATAGCTACTTTAAATTATGTTTATGCTCACGATACACTATGTAAACAATTTTGTGTAAAGAACAAGAATGTTATGATCAATAAAAGATTGATTCTACGCATACATTCCGTGATTCTCGCATTGTCAATGCGTATCTTTCTTTGTTACTTTATTGTATGAATGTTTTAAGTTTTGGCATCATCAAAAGGGGGAAATTGTTGGGAAATTAATTTTTAGATTTTGATGAATGCCATGTAAAACTTAAAATAGAAAGTTGGCACCCCATTTTTTCCGTTGTAAATTGCATTGTAATAGATAAATTTGGGAAATTTGAGTCAAGTCGGCTATGCACGAACATGCAAGAAGACAACTAGAGACTAGAAGGAAGACTCGCCGCAAGGCAAAGCGTGCGTGTGGCAAGGAAAAGAAGACAGGAACTCGTTCAAGGTGCAAGCGAGATACTGGTGGGTGAAGTATCAGTCAAGTCAACTCAAGACGACCAAGTATTAAGTTGAAATAACGGAAAGAGTCATCCAATGATTGGAAGGCGACTCGAATTCAAGCGGGGAAGTTAAGAAAATGCGGTCAAGTCGAGATAATGAAAGAGATCCGTTGCACGAGAAGTCAAGAGAATTACTTAAACAAGTAATACCTCCATCTTGCCTTTCTTGAAGTTCTCGATCCCGAGGAAGCGTGCAAAAGGAATAAACCAATGGGAAGCATTGCACTGTGTCGAGAACTACGAAAAGTGAAGAATCATTCATACGAGGAAGTGGCAATTCCAAAGACTGCAACAAGACAAGCCAACGACCACAAGTGTCTTTTAAAACTAAGTTTATCTCTTCAACGGGCAAATTTTTGAAAGATCACTATCAAAGGCGAGGAATCACTCCGATGAGAAGGTTACTCGAACCACGAACATTCAAGATAACATTTGAATTGTAACCAAAAATATTCTCAAGTCATTCAAATTCAATCCTCAAGCCTACATTACGAAGGATATCAATCCAACACTCACCTATGAAGGAAAGACAACTTCTATCGTTGAAGAGGAAACATTTGAAGAATCAAGGGGTCTACATTCCATGGAGGATTTTAGGAAGGTTCAAGGTCGAACCGAGTCTCAAGTTTTTGGAGGGCTTCGTGATCAAATCCAAGAAGCTTAAGCAAGTGGTCAGTAGTAGCAAGCACACTGCCTGTGAAGAAGCTTAGTCGCACGAGAAGGCAATTTGTGTGACCAAGGCATCTCAGACCGAGTCCCAAAGGATCAAGTCGGTTGTGTGATCAAGACTTGTATACGGACTGTTAACCACTCGTATATTGATCAATACTTAGTGGATTCCTCCGGGAGTTGGAGAAGAGAGGAGTAGAAGAATTACCCCATCTTGAACCTCTATAAAAACTTATTGTGTCATTTACATTTCAAAGACTTTAATTTCGCATATTACTTTTATATCTCATTTGATTAATTTGCTATCAATTGATAATCAACCAAGTTCTAAAACCTAGTATTAAAACAAACTTAACCAAATTCAAGGGTGTTAAGTCTTAATTTGAAAAATATATCACGGATCGAGTTAAGTCTTTAGTCAAAAAACAGTGAGTTATTCTATCACGGCTCGGTCGGGTCCGTTGAGTGGCTAACTTTTTTGATTAACTAACTTAACTGTCCATCAAGGACTCATTTGTGAAGTATTAACTCGAACATTTTAAAAGAACTAAATCGAAAAGTTGGTAAGGTTTATTCAACCCCTTCTAAACCTTACACTCACACCCCTTGGGACCTACAAACATGTATGCGGTGGATTGGTCAATTGCTACACCAAGCACATGTCGCAAGAAAAAGACGATCGAATCAAGTTGGATGTGGCATAAGAAGTTCTGAGTAACCTAAATTTCAAGACAATCAACAAACTTGCAAAAAAGAGTCATCTTGCGGAAATTACCTCGGTGATGAGAAGAGTTCAAAATGAGAAGAGTCAAACCATTATAAATATAAGGTCTGACAGGGGAACTAAGTTTGTCAATGGGATTATAACTCAGTATTGTATTGAGAATGGTATTGCTCATGATTTGTCATTGCAAGAATTTCAATGACAAAATGGAGTATTTGAAAGAGGGAACAAAACTCTTAAGGAAGCTGTGAGGACCATGTTAGCTGAAGCTGGTTTGCCAAAGAGATTTTTGGCTGAAGCCATCAATATAGCTTGCTACACTCAGAATAGATGTATGATTAATAGGCAATTGTCCAAAACTCCGTATGAAATTTGGACTGGGAGGAAGCCAAATGTTGGATATTTTTGAATCTTTGGATGTAAGTACTTCATCCACAACAATGGCAAGGACAATTTAAAGGCTTTTGATGATAAAGCTAATGAAATTATCTTTTTGGGATACTCAGTTGAGACGAAAGCTTATAGAGTGCTGAACAAAAGGACTATGGTCACAGAAGAGTCTGTCCATGTGGTTTTTTATGAACCTAATGTTAATGGAGAAGACATAGATGAGTTAGCTGACAAGAGGAATCAACCAACTATTCAGAATAGTCCCTATGTTGAAGCAGATGTAAGAGCACTCAACCTGATGAGTATGAGATAACTGAATCTCAGAGACAACTGGAAGGTCTGCAGAAGAATGATGATAAGGAAGCTATTCAAGACAACTTAGTTGTAAGACGACTAAACCCAACAGACTTGCTCTAACTAGATGTGAGATGACTGAGAGACTATCCACCTGAGTTAATCATTGCAAATGTTAGAGATGGAGTAAGAACCAGATCAAGAACTCAACATGAAGCCATGTTTACTTGTTTCATTTCCGAAATTGAGCATAATGATATGTCACAAGCATTGGATGACACACATTGGAGTCAAGCTATACAAGAAGAGTTGAATCAATATGAGAGAAACAAAGTTTGGGAATTAGTTCAAAGGCCCACCCACCAAAATGTTAGTGGCACTAAGTGGGTATTCAGAAACAAGATGAATGAAGAGGGATATGTAGTAAAAAACAAAGCAATATTGGTAGCCAAAGGGTATTGGGAAACAAAGTAAGAAACAAACCTTTGCTCCTGTGCTAGATTTGAAGCAATTAGGATATTTCTTGCTTATGTTGTACACAAGAACTTCACTGTGTACCAAATAGATGTGAAGAGTGCATTTTTTAATGGACTTTTGGAAGAAGAAGTCTATGTTGAGCACTCCAGGTTTTGAGCAGAAAGCTATTGTAGATAAAGTCTATAAGCTCAAGAAAGCATTGTATGGATTGAAACAAGCACCAAGAGCCTGGTATGACACTTTGTCTCAGTTTCTTATTGACAATAGATTCACCAAAGGCAAGGTTGATAGAACACTCTTCAGAATTCAAGACGGAGAGAGTATATTGTTTGTTCAAATTTTTGTGGATGATATCATCTTTGGATCCACAAACAAAGAGCTGTGTGACAAGTTTTCAAACCTCATGCAAGGGAAGTTTGAGCTGAGCATGATGGGAGAGCTGACTTTCTTCCTAGGTCTTTAAGTCAAGCAAATGAAGGATGGAACCTTCATAAGTTAAACCAATTATACAAGAGATTTGTTGAAGAAATTTGGTATGGAAGAGAAGTCATCGGTGAAGATTCCCATGAATACATCTATCAAGATGGATATGGATGCGGATATGGCAAAGTCAGAGATCAAACCAGGTATATAGAGCCCTTATTAGATCATTGCTCCATTTGACAAAGTAAAGGACATCACCTTTCTTTAGGTGTATGTGCTAGATTTCAATCTGCACCAAAAAAGAGAGTCACATGATATGACGCCCAAGAGAATCTTAAGGTATTTTAAGGGATGCCAAGAAGTTGGCTTATGGTGTCCAAAGGATGGAGGATTCAAGCTAGTTGGTTACTCGGACTCGATTATCTTTGGATGTAGAGTAGAGCAGAAAAAAGTACATCAGTGCGGTCAAATGCTTGGAAATAGATTAGTTTCATGGTTCAACAAGAAATAAAATTTAATAACTACATCCACGGTGAAGTAGAGTACATAGCTGAGCATTTATTCGCCCAAAACCCAATATTGCAAGTGCTATTGCAATAACCCAAAACCCAGTATTGCACTCAAGAACCAAATGCATTGATGCCATATATCATTTTATAAGAGATCATGTTGAAAAAGAAAGACATCACTTTGGAATACATATCAATCGATAAGCGGACTATTGATATATTCACAAAGCCATTATGTGAATCAAGGTTTGAAGATCTTAAAAATGAGCTAGGATTGATTGAGCTGAGTTAGGAGACTTAGAAGACTCAATCAGCATAGTCAAAGAAGAGAGAATTGATATCAGCAAAGTTTCATTTTTCAGCCAAGTGACAAGACGGCTAGTCTGCTGTATCGAGTTAGCATGACAGTTGAGTGATCAATATGAGAAGAGAGAAGCAGAGTTAAGTCAATTTTGGAAGATAACTGAGTTATTTAAGAGCTAAGTGACAAAACGCAGTCATTTTCTGCGACGGGAATGTTTTTGGGCATGACATCTGCAGTAATTATGGTGTGAGTAAAAATCCTGTAACCGTTTTGCCTATGATTAGATATAAATGATGCTGCATTTAATACGAGGAAATTAATGCGGTTTCAAGCCTTAGATCTCAACCGTTTATCGTGATCAACCTTTTTGAATTCTAAAAACCGTCCCTTCAAATGCAAAGCTTTCTCCGAAAACCAAAGAAAAAACCCTAGTTTGTATATCGTTCAAGTTCAAGTTTTCAAGTTCCAATCTCCGAAATGGCTCCCACAAATGATTTTGTGAAGATGGCTGAGAAGATCCACTCTTGCCAAGAACATTGCTGAGAAGTTGGAGAAATCCGGTCTAAAGGGATTTCTTACGATGGAGTATTCGCACACCTATCTTGAAGAGATAGCTATCTTCTACATGTACACTGAGGTTCACGATGGAGAAATCCGTTCTTCCATCCACAACATCGACATTAAGATAACTGCTGCGGATTTAGCTGCTCACTATCATTTTCTTTCATCTGGATTGAAGGAGATCATTGAAAAGGACATAAACCTGGTTGCGGTGTGGAAAGAGATTGCCAAGCTAGAGTTTGCAAGAGTCATTTTTTACGACCAAGAAGTCGCTCATCAAGTATGATTATCACAAGCTAATGGATGTGATTGCCAAATGTGTTGACATGAAGTTTGGCAGCTTCAATCAGCTATCGAGGACTAAGCTGACTGTCATGGATGCTATTCTAGAGGAAAAGAAGGTGAACTGGGAAGAGTTCATCTTCAGCGGAATCTGCCAGAACGTGATGAACAAGACCATTAATGATGTTGGTCTGTTTGCCAGTTCGCTGGGGTATGGCCTGGTGATTGGCCATTTGATGGAGGTGAAGGGCATTCCTCTCAGGAATGGGAAACCCTTCCACGTGAACAAGAAGATGTTCAAGGCGAACCTCTTAGCTGCTCAAAGGTAAGCCCATGCAAGAAGAACTGACACCATCAAAGTTGAGTAAGATGATCCTATCCCCAGGACACTGCTGCAACTACAAAGGCTCCATCTCCGGCACGTACGGAAGAAAGAAGAAAGGCTCAAGCAAAGCACGCTCTCTGCCCCATTAGTCGTGGAAGACCCTACTGTTGGGAAATTTATTGTTTAGATTTTGATGAATGCCATGTAAAACTTAGACTAGAAAGTTGGCACCCCATTTTACTTGTAATTTGTATTGTAATAGATAGAAATTTGAACAAACTGAGTCAAGTCGGCTATGCCTGGGTATACAAGAAGTCAACTGAAGACTGAAGTGAAGAACTCCACTGAGGAACAACTGAGTATGGCCAAGAAAGAAGATCAAGGACTCGACTGAAGGAGTATCGGTGTGATCTGACTTTATGAAGAGTCAGTCAAGTCAACTCAAGAAGCCAAGTCTCAAGTTGAAGTGACAGATGATTCATCCATTGATTGGAAGCTAACTCGAAGTCACCTGGGGAATAAAATACTGTAGTCAAGTCAAGACAACTGAACGAGATCCGTTGATAAAAGTCAAGAATGTTACTCGAGAATAGTAACTGTTAAAGTTGTCGAGATAAAGTGTTAGTTCGATTGTGTGCAAAAGGAACAAACCAATGGGAAACTCTTGCACTAAGTGTCGAGGAAATGCCGCAATCTTTTGCAAGACATTAAATACGAGGAAATGTCAACATCAAGGATTGCAACAAGACAAGCCAACGAACACGAGTGACTTTTGAAAATCAGCCTATCTCTTTAACAGGCAGATTTTTGAAAGTTCACTATAAAAGGCTGAGGAATCACTTTGAGAAAAGTTCACTATAACAAGCAACATTCATACTGTAACCTGAAGAATATTCTCAAGTTATTCAAGCAAAATCCTCAAGCCTAAATCTCGAAAGAAATCGATCCAACACCAAGATGTGAAGGAAAGACAACTTCAAACTGTTGAAGAGAAAACTTTTGAAGAATCAAAAAGGGTCTAATTTCTAAGGAGGATTGTGGGAAGGTTCAAGGTCGAACCAATCTCAAGTTATTGGAGGGCTTCGTTTTCAAATCCAAGAAGCTTGCGAAAGTAAGCTTCGTTTTCAATCTCAAGTTATCTAGACTGATAACCACTTTGTACTCTGATCATTACTTAGTGGATTCCTCCAGTAGTTGGAGAAGAGAGGAGTAGAAGAATTACCCCATCTTGAACCTCTATAAAATTTACTTGTGTCATTTACATTTCAAAGCATATTTACATTCTGCACACATACTTTATATCTCTGTGATAATTTGCTATCAAACTGATAAATAACAAAGTGCTAAAACCAAGTGTTTAAAACAAAGTTAAATCAAATTCAAGAGTGTTAAGTCTTAGCTGAAAAACTCATCACGGCCAAGTTAAGGTTTAGTCTAAGCAATTTGAGTTATTCTATCAACAACTCTATCGAGTGCGTTGAGTGGCTAACTCTGCTGATTAACTAACTTAGCTGTCCCTCAAGGACTTAGCTGTGTAATTAACTCTGTAATATTCTAAAAGGACTAAAATCGAAAAGTTGGTAAGGTTTATTCAACCCCCTTCTAAACCTTACTCAAACCCCTTGGGACCTACAAGTGGTATCAGAGCGGTTGGTTCATTGAGCCTTCGCACAGTTCTTGAACTAGATCTCAATCTTTCAAATAAGTTTTTAACACTTGCTCTTTCAAAAATCATCTCTTTTATTCAAACAAAGTTATTATCATGGAAGCAAATTTGACACGCATCCATATGTTCACTATTGAGGAATTTGATGATTGAAAATTCGTATATCGAGCTCATCTATCTCGCTTTACATGATGAAATGTGGATAGAGATAGAGGATGGGAATCGCAAACACCGAAAAGTGAACACTGATCGACGGAGAAACTGCTTGGTGAAGGAGAAGAATCCTTGGTGAAGGAGAAGGATTGAATGGACAAACAAGAATGAAAAAGATACAACTTGGACAATGTGGCCAAGGACATATAACAAAACATTGGACAAAGCAATGTTCAACGAAGTCAAATCTTGTCAAAAGCGCAAAACAAATGGGATAAATTAACTTTAATTTGTGAAGGATCTAAGCAAATTAAAGAAAACAATTTGTCCGTTCTTTGTCTAAAAAATTTGAAAATTTTAAAATGCTTGCGGTGAAACCTTGGATCATTTGGATGCTCAATTCAATGAAATCACAAATGAATTATCAGCACTTGGGAAAGAATATACACGAAGAAATGTGTATGAAGATTAGAAGCCTCCCGGTGAATGGGAAATGAAGGTCATGGCTTTGAGACATTCAATGAACCTCACAACAACATCCAATCATGAGCTATTCTCGGACCTCAAAGCCTATGAATTTGGTGAGAAGAAAAGATCAAGAGGAGACAAGCTGTACCACTAAACAAGTGCCGCACTTATAGTCAAGGATGGGAAGAGAGGCGAGGTCAAGGAAGCCATTGACCAGGAGGAAATTGCCCCGATGGTTAAAAGATTCAACAAGTTCTTCAACAAGAACTATAAAAGAAACAAGGGTGAATCCTCCGGAGACATTCAGCTCCTCCAAGTCAAGGGAAGTAGGCCACCCAAAAATCGAGCATCAAAGGTTGAATATCGAGAGCCGATAACCCAAGAACGGAAAAGAGTGATCAAAGAGTGAGAACTGTGTTGGAATTGTAGACAACAGGACACTTTGCTATTGATTTGTCCATAGCTTGATAGTCAATAAATACAGGAATGAAGAAGAAAGAAAGAGTCTTGAGAGAAAGAAGACGAGGAAAAGAAAAGGGCTATGTTGGCTGCAGACACTGCTAATCGAGACTAAGTCTAAAGAAGCAGCAGATTTCGAGAGTAGTGAAGGCCGACTACTCAAGTGATTCTCGAAGAAGAAGCAATGATCTGTCTAATGGCTAAAGAACAAGATCAACGACCAAGAAGATGAGGTACACTCTAACTCATCTCACTCAGATTCTAGTGATAGTGATTGTGACACACACTTCATCACCCACTCCGATCTTTATGATTCATTAGGCAAAATGATGAAAGATTTTGAGCACATTAAATCCTCACACACACTATTAAACGAGGAAAACAAAACCCACTCAAAAGCCAAAACTCATAGCCGACTAAGGAGCCGTGAGTACTCTAAGTCACATAGTTGATGAGAACAAAAAGAGTCAAGGCCGAGAATGCTAAACTAATAGCAGAGATAGCTACTATAGAAAAGAGGGAAATGATCTCAAAAATGTGATTGCATCATTTTACAAAGGCATCTAAATCATTGGATGACCTTATTTTGAGCCAAAAAGAATGTGGACAAAAGACAGGCATATGATTCAATTCCTTTGTACACAGTCAAACTCCCAGAGTGATTCTAGAAAAAGGATCTTCAAGTAATGAAGCATCTCAAAAATCCAAAACACGAAATGATGCACCCACATTCACTCCAAAGCACAATCACAATCAAACTGACCTTGGATATCAAGGAAAAGGAAAACAATCAGTTGAGTATGCTGAGAGGACAGCTGAGAAGAAATCCTCAGCAAACTCCAAATGGGAAGTACTCTGTGAAGAATAAACAGAGCTACCTAAAACCCCAGAAGTTTTATCAAAGAAACACATATGATGGGAATAGTAGAAACTACCCAAGCCAAGCTGATTGGAATAATGTGAAATATCAGCAAAGACCTATGGAATATAAGCCTAAATGGCAAAGGCCTAGAACTCAACAAAGTTCATTCCAAAGGCAAAAGAGCTATCATCAGCACACATATGCACCCAGGCACTACACTCAGAAATATCACAATCACACAAAGAAGGCAATTGCTAAAACACACACACAGACATACAGACAAAAGAGACAGTTGTATGAACCTAAAGCCCCCAAGCAATTTGCCAAAGTGAGTTATGATTATGGCACAGATAGATGGCAACCTCTTAGAGTCAAGTCATTTGGCTATAGGTTGGTTGGATCATCTTATAGCACTAACCCCTCAGGACCCAGACAAGCATGGGTACCTAAAAACTAATTTTATTGATTGCAGGTTCAAGGAACAACTGAGTGCCAAGGAACCTGGTACATGGATAGTGGCTGTTCCAGACACATGATAGGAAACAAGAAAAATCTTTCAAAATTCAAGGAAATCAGAGGCGCAAAAGTCATATTTGGAGGAAATGACTCCGGGGGAAGTAAGAGGCACTGGATCCACCAAGAAAAATGGATTAGAAATCACAAATGTTGCATATGTTGAAGGCCAAACTTTAACCTGTTAAGCATCCGCCAACTCTGTGACAAGGGCTATAATGTTGGATTCAATATGGGTGTGTGCCAAATTAAAGATACTGAATCAAATGAAGTAGTGTTGCAAGGATCCAAATAAAAGAACATGTATGTGGTAGACTGGTCGACTGCGACACCAAGCACTTGTCTATTAGCAAAGAGTACAACCGAATCAAGTTGGCTATGGCACAAAAAGCTGAGTCATCTGAACTTCAAGACAATCAACAAGCTTGCAAGGAGTCATCTTGTAGAAGGACTGCGAGACTCAATGTACAAGAAGGAAAGTGTTTCTGATGCATGCCATATGGGAAAGCAGATCAAATCATCATTCAAAGAGAAGTCTAGTCCATCTTCAACAAGAATATTGCATCTGTTGCATATGGATTTATTTGGTCTTGTTGAACCAGCCAGTATAAGTGGAAAGAAATACACTTTAGTAGTGGTGGATGATTATTCAAGATACACATGGACAATCTTCATGTGCAAGAAGAAGGAAACCTTGCAGAAGTTACCTCAGCTGATGAGAAGAGTTCAAAATGAGAAGAGTCAAACTATTATAAAGATAAGGTCTGATAGAGGAACTGAGTTTGTAAATGGGATAATAACTCAGTATTGTATTGAAAATGGTATTTCTCATGAATTATCTGCAGCAAGGACTCCACAACAGAATGGAGTAGCAGAAAGAAGAAACATAACTCTCAAGGAAGCTGCAAGGACCATGTTAGCTAAGCTAGACTGCCTAAAAGATTTTGGGCTGAAGCCATAAACACTTCATGTTATACTCAAAATAGATGCATGATTAATAGACAACTGACAAAGACTCCCTATGAAATATGGACAGGGAGAAAGCCAAATGTTGGGTATTTTAGAATATTTGGATGTAAATGCTTCATCCACAAAAATGGCACTGGCAATCTAAAGGCTTTTGATGCTAAAGTTGATGAAGGTATCTTTTGGGATACTCAAATTTGAAAGTAAAGCCTATAAGTCTTGAACAAGAGGACTATGGTCACGAAGAATCTATTCATGTGGTTTTTAATGAACCTAATGTGAATGGAGACGATATTGAAGAGTTAGCTGATAAGCTGAATCAACCAATCATGCAGAAGAGTCCCTATGTTGAAGCTGAAGCTGGAGCAATCAATCAAGATGAAGATGAGACAGCTGAGTCTCAAAGACAACAAGAAAATCTGTAGCTAAATGATAATGAACGAGCTGCTCAAGACAACACAGCTGCAAGACGACTGAACCCATCTGATTTACTTCAACCTGATGTGAGATGGCTGAGAGACCATCCACCAGAGCTAGTCATTGGAGATGTGAGAGATGGTGTAAGAACCAGATCCATAGCTCAACAAGAAGCAATGTTCACTTGTTTTATTTCTCAAATAGAGCCAAAAGATGTGTCACAAGCATTGGATTACACTCATTGGATTCAAGCCATGCAAGAAGAGCTGAATCAATTTGAAAGAAACAAAGTATGGGAATTGGTGCAAAGACCAACCCATAAAAATGTTATTGGCACAAAATGGGTTTTCAGAAACAAGATGAATGAAGAAGGATCTGTGGTAAGAAACAAAATAAGATTGGTAGCCAAAGGGTATTGCCAAGAAGAGGGAATAGATTTTGATGAAACATTTGCTCCTGTTGCAAGACTAGAAGCAATAAGGATGTTTCTTGCCTATGCTGCACACAAAAACTTCATTGTATATCAAATGGATGTGAAAAGTGCATTCTTAAATGGATTGTTGGAAGAAGAAGTCTCTGTTGAGCAACCTCCAGGCTTTGAGCAGAAGACCATTGGAGATAAGGTGTACAAGCTCAAGAAAGCCCTATATGGATTGAAACAGGCACCTAGAGCATGGTATGTTACATTATCTCAATTTCTGACAGAAAATGGATTCACCAAAGGCAAAGTGGACATAACACTCTTTAGAATTCAAGATGGGGAGAGTATCTTGCTTGTTCAAATATATGTGGATGACATTATTTTTGGATCCACAAACAAAGTCTTTGTGTGACAAGTTCTCAAACCTCATGCAAGGAAAATTTGAAATGAGCATGATGGGAGAGAGCGACATTCTTTCTAGGAATTCAAGTTAAGCAATTTGAAGGATGGAACCTTCATAAGTCAAACAAAGTACACCAGAGATTTAATGAAGAAATTTGGTATGGAAGAGAAGTCTTCAGTAAAAATACCAATGAATACATCGACCAAGATGGACATGGATGCAGATGGTAAAGTCAGATCAAACAAGATACAGAGCACTTATTGGATCTTTGCTCTATCTAACGACAAGCAAGCCGGACATCACCTTTGCAAAAGAGGTGTATGTGCAAGATTTCAATCGCACCAAAAGAAAGCCATATAAGCTCAGCCTAAGAGAATCCTAAGATATTTGAAGGATGCCAAGATGTTGGCTTATGGTATCCAAAGGAAGGTGGATTCAAGCTTATTGGTTATTCAGACTCGACTATCTTTGGATGTAGAGTTGACGGAAAAGTACTTATGGTACATGTCAAATGCTTGGAAACAGACTAATTTCTGGTTTAGCAAGAAGCAAAACTCAATAGCCACATCCACAAAGGCAAGGTAGTACATAGCTGGCAGGGTATTTTGTGCCCAAGTCTTATGGATGAGACAACAATCGAGAGATTATGAAATTGAAGAAAAAGAGATTCCAATTATGTGTGATAACACAAGTGCTATTGCAATTACTTAATCTCGTGTTGCATTCAAGAACAAAGCACATTGATGTCAGATATCATTTTATAAGAGATCATGTTGAAAAGAAAGACATCACTTTGGAATACATCTCAAATGTTAAAAGTTAGTGACATATTCACCAAACCTCTATGTGAATCAAGATTTGAAGAGCTTAAGCATGAGCTAGGGTTAATTGAGCTGAGTTGACACTCAGAAGACTCAATGAGAAAAGATGGAACGTGAAAAGATGAAAATAGAACAAGTCTCATGAATCAGCCAAGTGAATCTGTCGTATCAAAAAGTCGGTATGTCGAGTAATCTGACAAATTTGAGTCACTATACGAAAGGAGAGAAGAAGAGTTGAGTCATTTGTGTAATAAGCCGAGTCATTTATGAGCTAAGTAATAAAACCATCATTTTTAATAAGCGGGAATGTTTTTAAGGATGACGCGTAATAATGACGGTGCATCAAAAGTCGCTGATAAGCATATGATTGATATGAATCTTTGCCATTAAATGCGAGCAATTAAATGCAATGAGCCGTGCTAAAACTGAGTCGTTGATCTTGATCAAAATTCAAAAATCGAAAACACGTCCTTTCATAACCCTTATATACGGTTTTCAATCCACTCTTTCTCACTTTTTTTTCCGGAACTGTTCATCTTCCCAAGCAAAAGAAAGCAAGTTTTCTCTCGAAACCCTACAAGTTCTCAAGTCGGTTTACCAAGTTTCGTTCGGTAAAACTCACTAAAAATGGCTCCAGTACATGATTTCGCCAAGCTCGGAAAGCAAATCAACACAGGATCAACTGTGGACTTTGAGGGGATGATAAAGCAGGGTTCCGATGAAACCCTTGTGAAGAAAATAGTAGATAAAAGCGAGAAATCTGGACTCAAACCTTTTCTCACGATGGAGTATCAAATGAAATATGTTGAAGAAGTTGCCTAGTTTTATGTTAACACCGAGGTGCAAGACGAAGGGATTAAGTCCTCTGTCCACCGCAAGGACATATTAATCACTACTAAGGACCTTGCGGAGCACTGTTTACTGCCGTCGGAAGGCATGCCAGAGATATATGAAGCCGATGTCAACTTGGCTGCTGCATGGTAGGAAGTGGCCAAACCCGAGTGTGCTGCGAAAGTGGTCTACACAGCTGACAAGAAGCTGTTGAAGGACGATTATCGTAAACTGATGGATATCATCGCTAGGAGTGTAGACATGAAGTTTGGCAGCTTCAATTAGCTGTCCAAAACCAAGCTGATCGTCATGGCTGCGATCATGGAAGAAAAGAAGATCAATTGGCGCGGTCGTATACATCAGACTCTGCCAGAACGTTGGCAACAAATCCATCAAGGAGGACGGATCCTTTGGAGGATCACTTGGCTATGGCCTAGTTATTGGCCATCTCGATGGAGTGTAGGTCCCAAGGGGTGTGAGTAAGGTTTAGAAGGGGGGGGGGTTTGAATAAACCTTACCAACTTTTCGATTTTAGTCTTTTTAAAATAATACAGAGTTAAATAAACAGCTAAATCCTTGAGGGACAACTAAGTTAGTTAACCACCAGAGTTAGCCACTCAACAGACTCGATTGAGTTGGTGATAGAATAACTCAGTTGTTTAGTCTAAACCTTAACTTGGTTGTGATGAGATTTTCAGCGGAAGACTTAACACCCTTGTATTTTGTTTAAGTTTGTTTTAACACTCGGTTTTAGGACTTTATTAGTTATCAATTGGATTGCAAATTATCAACAGATATAAAAAGATACGCAGAAATTAAATGCTGAAATGTAAATGACACAATAATTTTTATAGAGGTTCGAATATGGGGTAATTCTTCTACTCCTCTCTTGTCCAACTCCTGGAGGAATCCACTAAGAATTGATCAGAGTACAAAGTGGTTATCAGTCCAGATACAAGTCTTGATCACACAGCTGACTTGATCCTTTGGGACTCAGTCTGGAGATGCCTTGGTCACACATCTGGCTTTTCGTCCAACTCAGCTTCTCCCCAGGGCGGCTGCCTTGCTACTTCAGCTCACTTGCTCAAGCTTCTTGGATTTGATCACGAAGCCCACCAATAACTTAAGACTGTTCGACCTTGAACCTTCCTACAATCCTCCTTGAAATGTAGACCCCTTTTGATTCTTCAAAAGTTTCCTCTTCAACAGTTTGAAGTTGTCTGATGGGAAATTTATTGTTTAGATTTTGATGAATGCCATGTAAAACTTAGAATAGGAAGTTGGCACCCCATTTTTGTTGTAAAGCGCATTGTAATAAATAGGGCTGGTCAAGCCGAGTTAAGTCGCCTATGCCCAAACATGCAAGAAGACAACTAGAGACTTGAAGGAAGACTCACGCGAGAGACAAATTGAGTATGGCAAAGAAGAGAAGACGGAACTCGATCAAGGTGCGGTGAGATACTGGTGAGTAAAGTATCGATCAAGTCAACTCAAGATAGCCAAGTCTCAAGTTGAAGTGCGGAAGAGTCATCCAATGATTGGAAGTCGACTCTAAGTCACCTCGGGGGAAAGCAAGGAAATGCGGTCAAGTCGAGATAATCGAAAGAGATCCGTTGTACGAAATCAAGAGAATTACTTAAACAAGTAATACCTCCATGCTACCTTTCTCGAAGTGCTCGATCCCGAGAAGCGTGCAAGAGGAATAAACCAATGGGAAGCACCGCACCGTGTCGAACTCGAAAAGGTGAAGAACAATTCAAACGAGGAAGTGGCAATTCCAAGGACTGCAACAAGACAAGCCAACGACCACAAGTGACTTTCAAAAATAAGCCTATCTCTTCAACGGGCAGATTTTTTAAAGATCACTATAAAAGGCTGAGGAATGACTCTGAGACAAGGTTACCAAGGTTACCTGAACCACGAACATTCAAGCAAATATTTGAACTGTAACCTAAGATATTCTCAAATGATTCAAGATTAATCCTCAAACCTACATTACGAAGAAAATCAATCCAACACTCACCTGTGAAGGAAAGATAACTTCAATCAGTTGAAGAGGAAATTGTTGAAGAATCAAGGGGTCTACATTCCACGAAGGATTGTAGGAAGGTTCAAGGTCGAACCAGTCTCGAGTTTTTGGAGGGCTTCGTGATCAAATCCTAAAAGCTTGAGCAAGTGAGCTGTAGTAGCAAGGCAGCTGCCCTGTGAAGAAGCTGAGTCGTACGAGAAGCCACCGAGTGATCAAGGCGTCTCAGACCGAGTCCCAAAGGATCGAGTCACCGTGTGTGATCAAGACTTGTATCCTGGACTGTTACCACTGTGATATCGATCAATACTTAGTAGATTCCTCCGGGGTTGGAGAAGAGAGGAGTAGAAGAATTACCCCATCTTCGAACCTCTATAAAAACTTATCGTGTCATTTACATTTCAAAGACTTTAATTCCCGCATATTATTTGTTTAATTCTCACGACATATTTGCTATCCCACGATAATCTCTAAGTACTAAAACCAAGTATTAAATCTTAACTAAACCAAACTCAAGGGTGTTAAGTCTTCCAATAAAACAAACCACGATTGAGCTAACTCACTTCGGTCTTAACAAATGTTGAGTTATTCTATCAACAGCTCGATCGAGTCTTTGAGTGACTAACTCTCTTCGATCAACTAAATTGGCCGTCCACCAAGGACACAAGCGTGTAGTATCAACTCGGAACTTTTAAAAGGATTAAATCGAAAATTTGGTAAGGTTTATTCAACCCCTCCTTCTAAACCTTACACTCACACCCCTTGGGACCTACAAGTGGTATCAAAGCGGTTGGTTCATTGAGCCTTCCGCAGTTCGGTTATCGAACTAGATCTCCAAACTTTTCAAAGTCCGTTTTTTTAGTACTTAAGTTTTCAAAACTCCTTTTATCATTAAAAGTTATTATCATGGAAGCAAATTTGACACGCATCCCTATGTTCACAATTGAAGAATTTGATGATTGGAAAATTCTTATGCGGGCTCATCTATCAAAGATTACATGATGAGATGTGGATAGTGATAGAGGATGGGCCACGCAAATCTTAAAGTGAACACAACAGTAAGAAGAGCTACTGGTTGAAGGTGAAGAGGATGTTGCCCCTAGACCAACTATGCATTTGAAAAACCAAGAACTCGAATGGACAAATGATGACGAGAAAAAGATACAACACGGACAATGTAGCCAAGGACATCCTTTACAAAACCTTTGACAAAGCCATGTTCAATAAAGTCAAATCATTCAAAACGGCTAAAGAAATCTGGGACAAGCTAACATTAATTTGTGAAGGCTCGTGAGCAAATCAAGGAAAATAAATTATCGGTGGCAAGATACAAAATTTGAGAATTTCAAAATGATCGCAGGAGAGAACTGGATCAAGTTTGGATGCTCGGTTAACGAAATCACCAACGAGCTATCTGCGCTTGGAAAGGAATATACACGAAGGAAATGTGTATGAAGATCCTAAAAAGTCTCCCAGGATGAATGGGAAATGAAGGTCATGGCACTCGAGACATTCCATGGACCTATCGAAGACCTCCAACCATGAACTATTCTCATATCTCAAAGCCTACGAATTTGAGTGAGAAGAAAAGATCGGGAAGAGACAGTTGTACCCAAAAAATTTGCTCTAATTGTTAGAGATGGAAAAGAGCCGAGGTCAAAGAAGTCATTGATCCGAAGAAATAGCCCACGATGGTTAAAAGGTTCAACAAGTTCTTCAATAAGAACTACAAGAGAGGCAAGGGCGAATCTTCCAGAAGACACTCGGCTCCCTCCAAGTCAAGGGAAGATAGGCCAACCAAGAGAACATATCATCAAAAAGTGAATATCAAAGGGCCGACAATCCAAGAATGGAAAGAGTGATCAAAAGGTTGAATATCTATCTTGAACCGTAGGCGACCAGGTCACTATGCCATTGATTGTCCATATCCCGTAGTCAACAAATACAGGAATGAAGAAGAAAGAAAGGTCTTGAGAGAGAAAGAAAACAAGAAAAGAAAAAGGCAATGTTGGTCGCAGAGATGCGAGACAAGCCAAGTCAAGAGAGACAAATTGATAGAGCAGAGAAGCGGTGAAGCCGACTACTCAAGTGACTAAGAAGAAGAAGCCCTGATCTGTTTGATGGCCAAGGAACAAGATCAACCTGACCAAGAAGATGAGGTACACTCTAACTCATCAAACTCAGATTCTAGTGATAGTGACTGTGACACACACACTTCATCACCCACTGATCTTTATGATTCATTAGGCAAAATGATGAAAGATTTTGAACACATTAAATCCTCACACACACTACTAAATGAGGAAAACAGCCTACTCAAGAGCTAAAACTCACAGCTGACTAAGGAGCTGAGTACTCTAAGTCAAATAGCTGATAAGAAAAAAGGTTTAAAGGCTGAAAATGCCAAGCTAATAGCAGAAATAGCTGCCATAGAAAAGAGGGAGAATGACCTCAAAAATGTGATTGCCTCATTCACTAAGGCATCTAAATCATTGGATGATCTTATTATGAGTCAAAGAGAATGTGGAGACAAGACAGGCTTAGGATTTAATTCCTCTGTGCTATGTCAAACTCCAAAAGTAATTTTGGAAAAAATATCTTCAAGCAATGAAGCGTCTCAAAAATCCAAAACCCTAAATGGTGCACACACATTCACTCCAAAGCACAATTACAAGCAAACTGGCCTTGGTTATAAAGGAAAAGGAAAACGGCCAGTTTAGTGCGTTAAGAGGACAAGCGAGAAGAAATTCACCAAGTTCCTCAAAAACTCCAAACAGGAATTACTCTCAAAGAAGAAACAGAGCTACCAAAAACCCCAAAAGTTCTATAAAAGAAACACATATGATGGGAATGGTAGAAAATATCCAAGCAAGCCGATTGGAACGATGTGAACTATCAAAGATAGACTTATGGAATATAAGCCCAAATGGCAAAGGCCTAGAACTCAAAGAAAGGCCATTCCAAAAGTATAAGAGCTCTCATCAAAGACACATATGCACCTAGGCACTACACTCAGAGACACCACAATTACCCAAAGAAGGCAATTGCTAAAACACATATACAGGCATACAGACAAAGAGAGAGACAAATTTTGTATGAACCTACAATCCCCAAGCAATTTGCCAAAATTAATTATGATTATGGCAGCGATAGATGGCAACCCCTTAGAGCCAGATCATTTGGCTATAGGCTGGTTGGATCATCTTACAATACTAACCCCTCGGGACCTGCAGACAAGTATGGGTACCTAAAACTTAATTTCCTTGATTGCGAGTTCAAGGCAGTGAGTGCCAAGGACCCCTGGTACATGGATAGTGGTCATTCCGGACACACATGACAGAAACAATAAAAATCATCAAAATTCAAGGAAGTTAAAGGAGCAAAAGTCATATTTGGAGGAAATGAAGCTCCAGGAGAAATAAGAGGCATTGGATCCATCAAGAAGAACGAATTAGAAATCACGGATGTTGCATATGTTGAAGGACTCAACTTCAACTTGCTAAGCATCACCAACTCGTGACAAGGGCTATAATGTTGGATTTAACATGGGTATATGCAAAATCAAGGATATTGAATCAAATGAAGTTGTGTTGCAAGGATGCGACAAAAGAACATGTATGTAGTAGATTGGTCAACCGCTACACCCAAAGACTGCCTATTAGCAAAGAGCACTGACTAAATCAAGTTGGGCCGTGGCACAAAAAAGCCGAGTCACCTGAATTTCAAAACACTTAACAAGCTTGCGAAGTAATCTTGTGGTAGGTCTTCCGGACTCAAGATACAAGAAGGAGAGTATATGTGACGCATGCCGAAGGGAAAACAGATCAAATCATCATTCAAAGAAAAGACATGCCCATCTTCAATAAGGATATTGCACCGCTACATATGGATCTATTTGGTCCAGTTGAACCAGCTAGCATAAGTGGGAAGAAATATACCTTGGTGGTAGTAGATGACTACTCAAGATATACATGGACAATATTCATGTGTAAGAAGAAAGAAACTCTACGAAACTACCACGGTGATGAAGAGGATTCAAAATGAGAAGAGCCAAACCATTATCAAAATAAGATCGCATGAGGAACCGAGTTTGTCAATGGTATAATAACTCAATATTGTATTGAAAATGGAATTGGCCATGAATTATCTGCAGCCTAGACTCCACAAAGAATGGAGTTGCGAGAAAGAAGGAATAGAACACTCAAAGAAGCAAAGCAAGAACCATGTTAGTGACGGGGTTACCAAAGATTTTGGGGTCAAGCAATCAACACTTGCTACACTCAAAATAGATGTATGATAAACAGACGGTGACAAAGACTCCTATGAGATTTGGACAGGGGAGAAAACCAAATGTTGCATATTTTAGAATATTTGGATGTAAATGCTTCATCCATAACAATGGCAAAGACAATCTAAAGGCTTTCGATGCTAAAGCCGATGAAGGTATCTTTGGGATACTCAACAAAGCAAAGCCTACAGAGTACTCAACAAAAGGACTATGGTTGCAGAGGAATCCATTCATGTGGTATTCGATGAGCCAAATGTAAATGGAGAAGACATTGAAGAGTCGGGTGATAAGCTAAATCATCCAACCATACGAGAAAAGTCCCTATCTTTCAAGTCAAGGAACTAAAAACTCGAGATGAAGATGAGATAGCCGAGTCTCATAAAATGATGGAAAATTTGCGGCTAAGTGATTGCGAGAGAGCCGATCAAAGCAACACATACGCTAGACGATCAATCCGCCTAACTTACTTCAACTCGATGTAAGATGGTGAAAGACCATCCACGAGAACTTGTCATTGGAGATATAAAAGAAGGTGTCAAAACAAGATCCGAACTCAACAAGAAGCTATGTTCACATGCTTTATCTCACAAATAGAGCCTAAAGATGTGTTACCAAAGATTGGAAGACACACATTGGATTCAAGCTATGCAAGAAAGAGTCAATCAGTTTGAAAGAAATAAAGTATGGGAATTAGTTCAAAGACCCACCCATCAAAATGTTATTGGTACTAAATGGGTGTTCGTAAACAAGATGAACGAGGAGGGTTACGTGGTAAGAAACAAAGCAAGACTAGTACCAAAGGATATTGCCAAGAAGAAGGAATAGATTTTGATGAAACATTTGCTCCTCGTAGCAAGATTGGAAGCTATAAGGATGTTTCTTGCCTATGCACTCACAAGAATTTTATTGTATATCGATGGATGTAAAAAGTGCATTCCTAAATGGCTTATTGGAAGAAGAAGTGTATGTTGAACAACCTCCGGATTTGAGCGAAGACTCTTGGAGATAAGGTATACAAACTCAAGAAAGCTCTGTATGGATTGAAACAGGCACCCGTGAGCATGGTATGATACTTTGTCACAATTCCTAACCGAGAATGGATTCACAAAAGGAAAAGTAGATAGACCACTTTTCGTAATTCAAGACAAGAAAAGCACTTCGCTTGTTCAAATATATGTGGATGACATCATTTTTGGATCCACAAACAAAGAGCTATGTGAAAAAATTTCAAACCTCATGCAAAGCAAATTTGAAATGAGCATGATGGGAGAGTCGACATTCTTCCTTGGACTCCAAGTAAAACAAGTGAAGGATGGAACCTTCATAAGTCAAACAAAATACACCAGAGATTTAATGAAGAAATTTGGTATGGAGGAGAAGTCTTCGTGAAAATACCAATGAATACATCGATCAAAATGGACATGGATGCGGATGGCAGGCTCAGTAGATCAAACAAGATACTGAGCACTTATTGGATCATTGCTTTATCTCACGGCAAGCAGGCCGATATCACTTTTGTTGTAAGTGTATGTGCGAGATTTCAATCTGCTCCAAAAGAGAGCCATATGATTTGCAGCCTAAGAGGATTTTGAGATATTTGAAAGGAAGCCAAGAAGTTGGCTTATGGTATCCAAAGGAAGGTGGATTCAAGCTAATTGGCTATTCAGACTCGACTATCTATTGGATGCAGAGTTGACAGGAAGAGCACTGAGTGCACATGTCAAATGCTTGGAAATAGGCTAATTTCTGGTTCAAAGAAAAAGCAAAATTCAATAGCCACCTCAACGGAATACATAGAATACATAGTCATGTCACAACTGTTGTGCCCAAATCCTTTGGATGAGGCAAGGTGAGAGACTATGAAGTTGAAGAAAAGGAAATTCCAATCATGTGTGATAACACAAGTGCAATTGCAATCACTCGTAATCTGTGTTGCACTCAAGAACAAAGCATATCGATGTCGATATCACTTCATAAGAGATCATGTTGAAAAGAAGGACATCATCTTGGAATATATCTCAACCGATAAACAGTTGGCGACATATTCACAAAACCATTATGTGAATCAAGATTTGAAGAACTCAAGCATGAGTAAGGGTTAATTGAGCTGAGTGACACTCGGAAGACTCAAAGAAAAGAAATGAAACACAAAAAGAGAAAAAGACTGAATTCTCAAAATCAGCTAAATGAATCACCATGTCGGAAAGACAATGACTATCGAATTAATGACACCGAGTCACCGAGAGAATGCTGACTTAAGAGTTAAATCAACTAAGGGAGAAGCCGAGTCATTTATGAGCAAAGTGACAAAAACGCGTTTTTACTAAGCGGGAATGTTTTTAAGAATGACGTCAAGATAATGATGATGTGTACTGACAGACAAAAAGTCGCATACCAAGCTTATGGTTGGATATAAATGTTGCCGCATTAAATTCGAGACATTAAATGCTAATCGGCGTGCAAAATCTAAGCCGTTCATTTCGATCACATTTCAAAAACCACCGCACGTCCTTTCGTAAAACCATACTTAAACCATTTTCGATTGCTTTCTCACATATTACCAAAACGTTTCATTTCTATCTCGAAGCAAAGGCAAAACTCTCTCAAAACCCTATCAATATTCAAATCAACTTCCAAGGTTCTTTTCGTGAAATACTGAAAAATGGCACCAACTTATGATTCGTCAAGCTAGGAAGCTACGGTGGATTTTGAGCGAATGGTCAAACAGGGTCCGATGACGCCCTCATAAAGAAAATCGTTGAAAAGCTCAAACGTCCGGCCGAAACCATTTCGACGATGGAGTTCTCGATGACCTATGTGGAAGAGGTTGCACAGTTCTACGTGAACGCCGAGATTCACGATGACAGGGGATCAAATCCCTCTGTTCACGGGAAGGAGTTCATCATCTCTCGCCAACGATCCGCGAACATCGCTTACTACCGGCGGAAGGAGCACGAGAAATCAATGAAGCCGAGCGTAGACTTGGTCGACTTGGAAGGAAGTAGCCAAGACCGACTATCTTTGAAAAAGATAGTCTACATGACCAAAAAGGGGTCTTGAAGGAGGACTACCACAAACTGTTGGACATAGTTGCCAAATGCATAGACATCAAGTTTGGCAAACTTTTGACCAACCTGTCTAAAGCAAAACTGATTGTAATGGCTGCGATCATTGAAGAAAAGCAAGTAAACTGGCTGAGTTTGTCTACAAAGACTCGCGAGAATGTAGGGAACAAATCCTTCAAGGAAGATGGTGCATTTGGAGGATCCGGGATATCGCCCGGTGATTGGCGGCTGATGGAGGTGAAAGGAGTCCCTCTTCGACATGGAAAGGCGTTCCATGTAAACAAGAGGATGTTCGAGATCAAACCTCTCCGGCGCACGGAAGAGAGCCCACGCCAAGAGAGCGATACAAGTGAGGGGGAATCGGTGACCACCTCGAAGATACAAATTTTTTTCTCTCCACCAAAGAAGAAAGTCGCCCCGCAAATTGCTAAGAGAATGCCGCCCCGCAACTAAGAAAAACAAATCTACTCCCGCCTCGCAGCTGAAGTCTTCCCCATGCAGCCGTGTCTCCCGCCCAAAGCAGTTAGCTGCCGAGAAGGAACCTCAAATACCTTCTCCGATCATCAAAAAGAGGAGAACTAATAAGCCAAGACGGCTGCTCCTCGAAGAAAACACCAAAGACGCCCCCACCACCAAGGACTCGAAGACACTCTCTCCGAACGGAAATCCCTCCGTACGAACCAAGAGATGAAGAAGAATCATCAAGCAATCCAAACTTGAAAAACCGTCTCGAGTCGCCCACTCACCGCAAAGATATCGGAGAATCTTTGGAGAAGTAGAGTCTCCGGATATTATTGATGAAACGACCAAGTCTCTCAAGGCGATCACAGAGGGAAATCAAGACCCAAACTGTAGTTCGAGCAATTTGAGACACAAGAAGAAGTGAAAGAGATGATGATGTGATGATCCTATCCCCACTTTATCCGACATCCAAAATCGTCTGCGAGAGTGGAGTAAGTGGAAATTGAGTCGATCCGGGAACAGTTCCAACGGCCCGAGTTTATCGAAGAAGAAGAGGAACCGATGAACTTTCTTGGAGTGACCACCGTGGTCCAAGCATTGGATGAAGAAAAATCGCATGAGATATCTTGCGAGATCTTCAAGGACAAGGAGAAGGAGAGACAGCAGAGGAAGCCGAGGCACGTGAGAAGGCAAAGATCTCCCCCTATCACCGCACTACGAACACACACATCATCTCCTTGACGTCTTATCGATAGTGATGAGGATCCGGACCCTGTTCTTGCCACGTAAGAGTTGCAAATGCAGCAAGCAATGCACGAATTCAGAATTCTTCATGAGCAAAGAATGTTGGAGGGACGAGGAGAGTCCTCCAAAACGGTGAGTTGGACCCAATGGGAGTGGTGCAAAGATATTGCCACGCTTGTTGTTTGCCACCACTTCCCCAGCTCACTCGGAAGAAGGAATTAAGGAACTGGCGATGAAACCGGGTTAGTGGGGACCCCGGTCGAGCCAACTCCTAATGAAGGTGTCTTACCACCTTTGCCCCAACGGCTGAATACTCGTAGAAAAGCCGGGAGTTTGGAGATGAGTGACCCCATTCCAAGTTGCCATCAATGAATCTAGGAGGCGAAGTGGAGAAAGTACAAAATACACAACAAGTTGCCATCAACGAAGCTTAGACGATTGAGACCTGTCTCATTTGAGGTGCCAACCGCTTTGAAGGCTAATGACGCGCGATGCGGTCGAGGCACATGAAGGAACAGCCACAGGAGTTAACACTGGCGATGAAAGTGCAATCCATGGGGTTGAGACTCAATGGATGCCACCACGAAAGACCCTAAGACAGTGACATCGTCGAAAGGGAGGTCCAAGGCCTCGCTACGATTGAGACTGCAGGAGGTAATGAAGGCCAACGGGAGGTTGAGACTTCCGGGGTAAAGAAGTCAAGTAGAGAACATCCCTCCCGCCATCATTGATCCATATGAAAAGGAGATTAGCGCACTTCATGACTCCCAGGATAATCTCGATGTAACCTTTCCGGGATCGAAAGAAGACGATGAAGCCGAGTCATCCCCTGTGTCGATCCAAAAGACTCGGCCTAAGGATGTTCCAACCACGAGCAAGTCGACCTCAAGACTACTCGTCAAACTTTCAATTTTGATGATGAGCCACCCATGGAAATCTCATCATCATCCGATGACGCTCGATAAGGCCGAGGACGATCAACTCAATTGGAAAAACCAATCGAGACCCGACGGCTGTTGAGACAGTGAGGCTCGTGCACCGGGTCAACTTCACAATGGACCCGGTGAAACAGAGTCCATCGCGCGGGCTCCCAAGCCGCAGCGGAGTTCGACGCTAAAAGGAACTTCACGCGCCCTCTCATCATTGAACAAATCCCGGTTGGCCGTGATGATTCCTTTGTAGAATCATTTCCTTTCTCTCTGGAGGTACCCGACCTCCCGAAGAGTCGAGAAAAAGAGATCTTGCGCGCTTCTGCACCAGATCTGTCATTCTATCGATACCATCGTTCGGTGACTTTGATTTTGACGTTGCTTGGCCATCACCGCAATGGAGGAAACAAGCGAAGTTCAGAGGTGTTCAAAGCATTATTTGCGTAAATTGAGCGGATGGAGAGGCACCAGGCCTCGATGGACATGAGATGGATAATGAGATGCTAACCTTACTGGCCGACTTGAGAGGCATCATAGTCGAATCCGGGAGTGGTGGCAACAAAGAAGCAAACAATGCGCGTGGAACAAGCTAGATATTTTGAAACATTGTTCAACAAGTCGGGCTGGCCGAGAGCCGAGAACGCCGATGCAAAGATGAAATTGAGAGAACACATTGAGCACATGCATGAAGCTCACATGGCGACATAAAGTGCTGCGTGAGCAAAATAAGAGTGATCTCCTGCGTTTGGAAGCAAACATGGATAGAAAATTCACCTTCTCATGGCCGAGATGAAGCTAATTTCAGCAGAGTCCAACGCTACTCGCTCGAATTTCGCGCCGCATACTCCGCAGCAGACTCGGCGAACTCGGCTATCGTGAGCTCGACTTCCTTCTTGCCCAAGATATGTTTCGGGGTTCTCTCTCCTTTGATGATGCCAAAAAGGGGAAGAGGAATACCTAAAAGCGCCCAAGAGTTCGATGTTGAGAAGGAAGGAGCAAACATTTTGCAAAGGGAAAGACAAGCGAGGAAGTGTCAAAACAAAAGAAAGGAAAGTCTGTTGAGGGGGAAGAATCGAGAGATGTGACCTTAATGATTGCACAAACCCCCAACAAGGTCTTGTCACACTGATATTATCAAGAACAAACTCAATGACTCTGCACGATCCAACACTCACTTTGCATCTATGGTCGAAAAGAGAAAAACGATTGAAGCAGGGATGGAGGAAGTGGAAGGAAGGTTGAATGCCCGAGTTATGGACATCTTGAAACAACATGGAGGCATTCCATTAGATAGAGACACTTATGCCATCTCGGATGTCGGGACCGAGCCAAGATCGGTTGATGAATTTAAAACGCTCACATCCGAAGGATACTTCGCAAACATGTCTATGGCTCAAGCACGGGACTTATCTTGGGAAAAGGGTCTCACGTTATGTGAAGAAGGCTGACAGCAATGAGACTACGGCAGATCACTCTGCTTTGGTCACCCCGCCGATCACTCAAAGGAAGAAGAAGACCCCAAAGACAATACACGCCCGAGAGGAAGAAGAAGAAGAAGCGAGTGGTGGAGGAAGAGGTTTTGGACCTAGGTCTCGCCCAAAAACATTGAGTACATAGATCCGGCAAGAAAGGAGGGATCTCGGGGGTGTCTTGACCAAGTAGCCAATCGCAAGTGGCTAAAAACAATCTTGAGTAAGTGAAAAGAATCGAATAAGAAAATAAAAGACAAACTCAGCTATGGGAGGAGAGACAAGAGAGATTAAGAAGACATGAAGTCTGCCGGAAGGCATATGAAAAGAAGAAAAAGCATTTGTAGATGAGAAAAAGAGAAGAAGACCGAGGAAGATGACAGAATCGATGAAGATGAAAGAAGGAGGCGCAAGGAGATGAAGTGTTGTTGTCCACCCCTTCATGTATTTTACTATGTAAATACATACTATGTAAGTCTTCGTAATAAATCAGTAAATTCTCTATTTTTTGCGTAGACATAAATGTTTGCTTTGATACACCTTGTAAACAGTTGTGTAAAAGAACAAGAATGTTATGATCAATAAAAGGATTGATTCTACGCATACATTCTCTCGTGAATACACTATCCGTATGTATCTTTGCTATTTAAATTTTGAATTTTTAAGTTTTGGCATCATCAAAAAGGGGGAAATTGTTGGGAAATTTATTGTTTAGATTTTGATGAATGCCATGTAAAACTTAGAATAGGAAGTTTTCACCCCATTTTGTTGTAAACCGCATTGTAATAAATAGGGCTGGTCAAGCCGAGTTAAGTCGGCCTATGTCCAAACATGCAAGAAGACAATTTGAGACTAGAAGGAAGACTTTGCGAGCAGATTTGAGTATGGCAAAGAAGAGAAGACGGGAACTCGATCAAGGTGCGGTGAGATCTGATTGAGTAAAGTATCGTCAAGTCAACTCAAGATAGCCAAGTCTCAAGTTGAAGTGACGGAAGAGAGTCATCCAATGATTGGAAGTCGACTCTAAGTCACCCGGGGAAAGCAAAGAAATGCGATCAAGTCGAGATAATGAAAGAGATCCATTGCACGTAAATCAAGAGAATTACTTAAACAAGTAATACCTCCATGCTACCTTTCTCGAAGTGCTCATTTCCAGAAGCGTGCAAGAGGAATAAACCAATGGGAAGCACGCACCGTGTCGAACTCGAAAAGTCAAGAACAATTCATACGAGGAAGTGGCAATTCCAAGGATCGCAACAAGACAAGCTAACGACCACAAGTGAATTTCAAAAATAAGCATATCTCTTCACGGGCAGCGATTTTTGAAAGATCACTATAAAAGGCTGAGGAATGACTCTGAGACAAGGTTACCAAGGTTACCTGAACCACGAACATTCAAGCAAATATTGGAATTGTAACCTAAGATATTCTCAAATAATTCAAGATTAATCCTCAAGCATACATTACGAAGAAAATCAATCCAACACTCACCTGTGAAGGAAAGATAACTTCAATCAGTTGAAGAGGAAATTGTTGAAGAATCAAGGGGTCTACATTCCACGAAGGATTGTAGGAAGGTTCAAGGTCGAACCAGTCTAGAGTTTTTGGTGGGCTTCGTGATCAAATCCTAAAAGCTTGAGCAAGTGAGTCTGTAGTAGCAAAGCTTTTGCCTGTGAAGAAGCTAGCCTGAGTCGGACGAGAAGCGAGTGACCAAGGCATCTCGATCGAGTCCCAAAGGATCGAGTCATTTGTGTGATCAAGACTTGTATCCGGACTGTATTACCACTCAGTATCTCGATCAATACTTAGTGGATTCCTCCGGGAGTTGGAGAAGAGAGGAGTAGAAGAATTACCCCATCTTCGAACCTCTATAAAAACTTATCGTGTCATTTACATTTCAAAGACTTTAATTCCTGTATATTATTTGTTTAATTTTCTTTGACATATTTGCTATCCAACCGATAATCTCTAAGTACTAAAACCAAGTATTAAATCTTAACTAAACCAAACTTAAGGGTGTTAAGTCTTCCTGAAAACAAACCACAGTTGAGCTAACTCTTTCGGTCTTAACGGTGAGTTATTCTATCAACAGCTCGATCGAGTCTGTTGAGTGACTAACTCTACTTGATTAACTAAATTGGCCGTCCACCAAGGACACAGTGTGTGTAGTATCAACTCGAACTTTTAAAAGGATTAAATCGAAAATTTGGTAAGGTTTATTCAACCCCCCTTCTAAACCTTACACTCACACCCTTGGGACCTACATTGTCTTTCCTTCATAGCTTGGTGTTGGATCGTTGGCTTGTCTTGTTGCAGTCCTTGATGTTGACATTTCCTCGTATTAAATGTCTTGCAGCTTTCCAGGTTCTGACACAAGGTGCAGTGCTTCCCATTGGTTTATTCTTTTTGCTCACTTCTGTGACTGAGCACTTTAAGACATGGCAACATGCAAGTATTACTTGTTTAGGTAATATTCTTGACTTCTGTGCAACGGATTCTTTTCAGTTGTCTTGACTTGACTGCCTTTTCCCCAGGTGACTTGAGTCTGCTCCAATGATTGAGAGACTCATCTGTCACTTCAACTTGAGACTTGGCTATCTTGAGTTGACTTGATTGACACTTCTCACAGCTGTATCCCAATTGATACTCCTTCAATCGAGTTCTTGACTTCTCCTACTTTCCATACTCAGCTGCTTTACCGCGGAGTCTTCATTTTAGTCTTCAGTTGACTTCTTGCATATCCAGGCATATCTGACTTGACTCAGCTCGTACAATCCTATCTATTACAATGTAAATTACAAGAAAAATGGGGTGTCAACTTTCTAGTCTAAGTTTTACATGGTATTCATCAAAATCTGAGCAATAAATTTCCCAACAATTTCCCCCTTTTTGATGATGCCAAAACTTAAAACATACATACAAAATGTAAATAGAATAGATACATACAGACAATATAGAAACAGAGAATGTATGCGTAGAATCAATCTTTTTATTGATCATAACATTCTTGTCCTTTACACATCTATTTACAAAGTGTATCAGAGCAAAATACATATGCATTTACAATAGTAAAATACATGAAGGGGTGGACAGTAACACTTCATCGCCTTTGCTGCCTCCTTCTTTCTTCTTCAACTCTGTCGTCCTCTGGTCTCTTTCTCTTCTTTTCTTCTTCAGCTGCTTTCTTTTTCTCGTAAGCTCTTCTGGCAACTTCGTCTTTTCTCTTCCTCTCTTGCCTCCGTTGACTCTCTTCCCACAGCTGATCTTGTCTCTTATTTTCTTCTTCAATATGACATAGTCAGCATTCTTCCTCGCCACTTCAAGATTTGCTATGGCATCAAATCCAGCCCAATAGATCCCTCCTTCCTTTCCTGGATATATGTATTCAATGTTTTTGGGTAGAGGTCTAGGTCAGAAACCCTTTCCTCCACTACTTCTTCCTATTCCTCTGGGCGTGTATTGTACTGAAGCCTTCTTCTTTCTAGCAGAGTGACTAGCAGAGTGATGCCGATGGTCGTCGTCGTCGCCTTCTTCGCATAGCTTGAGGCCTTTTTCCCAATACAAGTCCCAGGCTTGAGCAATGGACATACCTTCAAAGTATCCTTCAGATTCGAGCGTTTTGAATTCATCAATTGATCTAGGTTCATTTCCGACGTCTGAAATGGCATCAGTGTCTCTTCCTGCTGGAATGCCTCCGAATTGTTTCAATATGTCCATTACACGGGCATCCATTTTTCCTTCGATCGCCTTCATCTCTGCTTCTACTATTTTTCTCTTTTCGGACATCGGTACAACAGAGTGTTGGAGCGGCAGAGTCACTGGAAGTTTGCTGATTATGTCAGTTGTGACGAGTCCTTGTTGAGGTGTTCTAGCAACCATTAAAGTCATATCCTTTGAACATTCCCCCTCCACTACTTTCCCCTTATCTTTCTTCTGCTCTTCAGTTGTTTTCTTCTGCTTCTCAACAGCTGCGTCCTTCTTCTCAACTGTCGATTCTTTCAACGACTTTAGGTGTTCCTCTTCCCCCTTTTTGGCATCATCAAAGGAGAGAGGAACCCCTGGGAATAGACCAGCCAACATGAAGTCCAGGCGGCTGATAGCTGAGTTGTGCTTCGAGTCTGCTGCGGAGTATGCTGCACGGAATTCTGAGCAGGTGGCTTTGGATTCAGCTGCCACCAGCTTCATTTCAGCCATGAGAAGGCTGAATTTATTTTCCATATTCTCCTCGATGTGCAGAAGTTCTTTCTTGTGAAATTCACGCAGCAGTTGCATTTCAGTATTGTGGGAGTCATGCATTCTGTCAATATTTTCTTGCATCCTACTCTTCATGTCAGCATTATCAGCACTCCAGATCAACGATTTATTGTAGAATGCTTTTGAATATCGGACCTGTTCCACATGCATTGTCTGCTACTGTTGCCACCATTCCCTGATTCTGACCACTAATCCACGCAGATCGGCTGTAAGATTTGCATCTCTGTTATCCAACTGCATATCCAATGAGGCCTGGTGCCTTTCCATCTTCTCAATCTCTGCAAAGATTGCCTTGAAGACTTCTCGAACCTCAGCTGTCACCTCTGTCTCAGCTGGCGGCCAAGCAGCATCAAAATCAAAATCCACGGGGATGATGGTATCTGTGGGAATGACTGGATCAAGTCTGATGTTGTAGCGTCTCTGCTCTCTAGCTGTTTCTTCATCTAGATCAGGCAGCTCCAGTGAGAAAGGGAAAGTTTCTTCATGCATCATCACGAACATATGGGATATGTTCCACAGTTACTCGTGTCTGTGATGTGCCCGGTTGAGTCAAATCTGTTGCAGCGTTGGGAGCCTGCGCAGTTGACTGTGATTCAACTGGGGCCATTTGTGGTATTGACCCAGCTGGCTGAGCCTCAGCTGTCTTAACAACTACTTCGGTCTCAGTTTGTTTTTCCTTTTGAGTTATCTGTTCCTCGGCCGTATCAGTGGCATCATCGGGAGATGATGAGACTTGAAAGGGTGGCTCATCATCAAAATTGAACGTTTGACGAGTAGCCTTGAGGTTCGACTTACTCGCACTTGGAAGAACATCCTCGGTGAGTCTTTTGGATTAGCGGGGGAGGACTCAAGCCTTCATCTTCTCCTTCGATCCGAGAAAGGTTATGTCAGGGTTGTCTTGGGAATCATGAAGGGCACTTATTTCTTTCTCAGATGCATCAATGATAACAGGAGGGATATTCTGTGTTGCTGCCTCTTTACCTCGGGAAGTCTCAACCTCCCGTAGGCCTTCATTACCTCCTACAGTCTCAACTGCAGCAAGGACTTGGACATTCCCTTCGACTGACTCAGCTTTCTTAGGGTATTCTACGGTGGCATCCACAGAGTCTCAACTCCGTGGATTGCACTTTCATTGCCCAGTGTTAACTCCGGGCGAACCATCCCGTGCCTCGATTTGCATCGCTAGGCGTCATCGGCCTGCAGAGCAGTTGGCACTTCAGCTGAGACAGACTCAACTATCCGAGCTTCGTCAGTGACAACCTGCTATGTTTTTGTTCTGTGTTCCTTCTCCACTTCGCCTCCTAGATTCTTGGTGGAGTCATCTGCAGCATCCTCCGACCTAGCTGCAGTGGAGGGAGTTTCCCCACCGGGCGCGCACCGAGTGAGTGACTTGTTTTGGGGTCACTCTGCTCCTGACTCCCGGCTTTGTCTTGTGAGTGTTCAGCCATTGGGGCAGGTGGTAAGACACCTTCAATAGGGGTTGGCTTTACTTGGGTCCCCAAGTTCCCATTTTCATCGCCAGGTCCCCTAGATCCATCCTCGGAGTGAGCTGGGGAAGTGGTTGCAGCAATGACAGTGGCAATCTGCTGTACCACTCCCAACGGATCAATCTCCAGCTGAGATTTGGAAGATTCTCCAGGTCCTTCAATTAGCTGTTGCTCATGCATTATCCTGGATTCCCGCATGGCTTGCGGCATTTCCAATTCTTCTGTCGCAGAAGCAGGGTCCAAATCATCATCTGTCGCATAAGGAGATGCAGTCCTGTCAACAGGAGATTTAGCTCTCTCAGCTCCTTCTTGTTCCTCAGTTGTTCTGTCCATAGCTGGGTCGTCAACTTGCCTCTGCTAATCAGCCTCAGCAGACTTGGCTGTTTCATCAATAATTTCTGGAGACTCTACTTCTCCAGCAGTCTCAGAAATCTTTTACAACTGAGTGGCAGACTCAGATGTGTTCTCTGAATGCTTGATGATTCTCTTTCTTTTGGTCCTAACCAGAGGAATTTATAGTTCGGATACGGTTTCCTCAGAGTCCTCGGTGGTGGGGGCCGGTGCATTTTTCTTCGTCTGAGGAGCTGCCTTTCTTGATTTGGCAGTCCTCTTCTTCTTGGTGGCTGGAGAAGGTATTTGAGATTCCTTCTCCGCCGCGGCTGCATGGGTAGGTGACTCGGCTGCAGGGGCAGGTGTAGTTTTCTTCTTTGATGTTGGGGCAGTTGGCTTCTTTGCAGCTGCAGGGGCAGCTTTCTTCTTTGGAGGGGAGAAGACAGCTATTTCTTCAGGATCAGCTGATTCCCCCTTGCTGGTATCCGCCCTCTTGGCGTATGCTCTCTTCTGGGATCCTGAAAGGTTTGCCCGAAACATCTTCTTGTTGACATGGAACGCCTTTCCATGTCTGAGTGGAACGCCCTTGACTTCCATCAGCCGGCCAACAACACGGTCATAGCCCAAGAATCCTCCGAACGACCCATCGTCCTTGAAGGACATATTTCCAACATTCTGGCAGAGTCTGTTGTAGATGAATTCTGCCTAGTTGACTTTCTTCTCCTCCATGATTGCAGCCATGACGATCAGCTTGGTTTTGGATAGCTGGTTGAAGCATCCAAACTTCATATCTACACATTTTGCGACGATGTCCATCAACTTATGGTAATCGTCCTTTAGCAGCTTCTTATCAGCTGTGTAGACAACCTTCGCAGCACAATCAAGTTTGGCCACTTCCTTCCATGCAACAGCTAAGTTTACATCAACTTCAAATATCTTAGACACACCTTCCGATGGCAGCAAACAGTGCTCCACTAGATCTTCAGCAGTGATGCTAAACTCCTTGCCGTGAACAGACGACTTGATGCCTTCGTCATGAACTTCAGCGTTCACGTAGAATTGGGCGACTTCTTCAACATACGACATCTGAAACTCCAGAAGTGAGAAAGGGTTTTAGTCCAGACTTCTCGATTTTGTCGGTAATCTTCTTCACAAGGGTTTCATCAGAACCCTATTTGACCATTCCTTCGAAATCCACGGTAGAACCAGTGTGGATTTGCTTCCCTAGTTTGGTGAAATCGTAGGTTGATGCCATTTCAGTGATTTTTACCGAACGAACTTGATGAACTTGCTTTGAAGATTTGGTAGGGTTTGAGAGAAAAATGCCTTCTTTGCTCTGGAGAGATGAACGGTTTTAGAGTAGTGTGAGAGAGAAGCTGAACAAAATGGTATATATATGGGTTATGAAAGGACGTGCTTTAGGTTTTTGAAATTTTTGATCAGGATCAACGGCTCAGATTTATCACACCGATTAGCATTTAATTCCTCGCATTTAATGCAACAGCATTTATATCCAATCATATGCTTTGTCGTGCAGCTTTTGACTGTACCCGTAATTATTGCGCTGATGTCATCCTTAAAAACATTCCCGCTTATTAAAAATGACTGCGTTTTTGTCACTTAGCTCATAAATGAATCAGCTTACTCATTAGTTAACTAACTCGATGTAGCTGATTTTCCGATACGGCTGATTCGCTTAGCTGATTCACGAGCTCTGCTCTATTTTCATCTTTTCTTGTTTCATCTATTCTCCTTGAGTCTTCTGGGTGTTAACTCAACTCAATTAACCCTGGCTCAAGCTTGAGTTCTTCAAATCTTGATTCACATAATGGCTTTGTGAATATGTCAGCTAACTGTTTGTCAGTTGAGATGTATTCCAAGGTGATGTCTTTATTTTCAACATGATCTCTTATGAAATGATATCTGACATCAATGTGCTTTGTTCTTGAATGCAACAAATGATTTTGAGTGATTGCAATAGCACTTGTGTTATCACACATAATTGGAATCTCTTTTTCTTCAATTTCATAATCTCTCATCTGTTGTCTCATCCATAAGACTTGGGCACAACAGCTGCCCGCAACTATGTACTCAGCTTCAGCTATGGATGTGGCTATTGAGTTTTTCTTCTTGCTAAACCAGGAAACCAATCTGTTTCCAAGCATTTGACATGTGCCTGACGTACTTTTCCTGTTAACCCTACATCCAGCATAGTCAGAGTCTGAGTAGCCAATTAGCCTGAATCCACCATCCTTTGGATACCATAAGCCGACTTCTTGGCTTCCTTTCAAGTATCTTAAGATACTCTTAGCTGCGATCATGTGGCTTTCTTTTGGAGCAGATTGGAATCTTGCACATACACCTACCGCAAAGGTTATGTCCGGCCCGCTTGCCGTGAGATAGAGCGATGATCCAATAAGTGCTCAGATCCGGTTTGATCCACAGGCTTGCCATCCGCATCCATATCCATTTTGGTGATGTGTTCATTGGTATTTTCACAGAAGACTTATCTTCTATACCAAAATTTCTTCATTAAATCTTTGGTATACTTTGTTTGACTTATGAAGGTTCCATCCTTGTTGTTTAACTTGAAGTCTTAGAAAGAATGTCGCCTCTCCCATCATGCTCATTTCAAATTTGCCTTGCATGAGGTTTGAGAACTTGTCACACAGCTCTTTGTTTGTGGATCCAAAAATAATGCCATCCACATATATTTGAACAAGCAGTATACTCTCCCCATCTTGAATTCTAAAGAGTGTTCTGTCCACTTTGCCTTTGGTGAATCAATTATCTTTCAGAAATTGAGATAATGTATCATACCATGCTCTAGGTGCCTGTTTCAATCCATATAGGGCTTTCTTGAGCTTGTACACCTTATCTCCAAGAGTCTTCTGCTGAAAACCTGGAGGTTGTTCAACATAGACTTCTTCTTCAAACAATCCATTTAAGAATGCACTTTTCACATCCATTTGATATACAGTGAAGTTCTTGTGTGCAGCATAGACAAGAAACATCCTTATAGCTTCTAATCTTGCAACAGAAGCAAAGATTTCATCAAAATCCATTCCTTCTTCTTGGCAATACCCTTTGGCTACCAATCTTGCTTTGTTTCTTACCACAGAACCTTCCTCATTCATCTTGTTTTTGAAAACCCATTTTGTGCCAATAACATTTTGATGGGTTGGTCTTTGTACCAATTCCCATACTTTGTTTCTTTCAAACTTATTTAGCTCTTCTTGCAGGGCTTGAATCCAATGTGTGTCATCCAGTGCTTGGGACACATCTTTTGGCTCTATTTAGGAAATAAAACCAGTGAACATTGCTTCTTGTTGAGCTCTAGATTTGGTTCTTTTACCATCTCTTACATCTCCAATGACTAGCTCTGGTGGATGGTCTCTCAGCCATCTCACATCAGGTTGGAGTAAGTCAGCTGGGTTCAGCCATCTTGCAGCTGTGTTGTCTTGAGCAGCTCCGTCATCATCGCTTAGCTGCAGATTTTCCAGTTGTCTTTGAGACTCAGCTATCTCATTTTCATCTTGATTTATTACTCTACCTTCAGCTTCAACATAGGGACTCTTCTGCATAGTTGGCTGATTTAGCTTATCAGCTAACTCTTCAATATCTTTTCCATTTACATTAGGTTCATCGAAAACCACATGGATAGACTCTTCTGTGACCATTGTCCTCTTGTTCAGTACTCTATAGGCTTTGCTTTCAGCTAAGTATCCCGAGAAGATACCTTCATCAGCTTTAGCATCAAAAGCCTTTAGATTATCCTTGCCATTGTTGTGGATGAAGCATTCACATCCAAAGATTCTAAAATATGCAACATTTGGCTTTCTCCCTGTCCAAATCTCATAGGGAGTCTTTGTCAGCTGTCTATTTATCATGCATCTATTTTGAGTATAGCATGCGGTATTGATGGCTTGACCCAAAATCTTTTAGGTAGCCTTGACTTTAGCTAACATGGTTCTTAAACTTCCTTGAGAGTTCTGTTCCTTCTTCTCGCTACACCACCATTCTGCGGAGTCCTTGCTGCGAGATAATTCATGAGCTATACCATTTTCAACACAATACTGAGTTATTTTTTCATCAGCTGAGGTAACTTCTGCAAGGTTTCTTTCTTTTTGCACATGAAAATTTTCCATCTATATCTTGAATAATCATCCACCACTACTAGAGTGTATTTCTTTCCACTTATGCTAGCTGGCTCAACTGGACCAAATAAGTCCATATGCAATAGACGCAATATCCTTGTTGAATATGGACTTGACTTCTCTTTGAATGATGATTTGATCTGCTTTCCCATCTGGCATGCATCACAAACACTTTCCTTCTTGTACACTGAGTCTGGAAGTCATTCTACAAGATTACTCATTGCAAGCTTGTTAGTTGTCTTGAAATTCAGATGACTCTGCTTCTTGTGCCACAACCAAGTAGATTCAGTTGTGCTCTTTGCTAGCAGACAAGTGCTTGGTGTGGCAGTCGACCAATCTACCACATACATGTTCTTTTGTCTGGATCCTTGCAACACTACTTCATTTGATTTAGTGTCTTTGATTTGGCACACTCCCATATTGAATCCAACATTATACCCCTTGTCACAGAGTTGACTGATGTTTAACAAGTTGAAATTGAGGCCTTCAACATATGCAACATCTGTGATTTCTAATCCATTTTTCCTGATGGATCCAGTTCCTCTTATTTCCCCTGGAGCTTCATTTCCTCCAAATATGACTTTTGCGCCTCTAATCTCCTTGAATTTTGACAGATTTTTCTTGTTTCCTGTCATATGTCTGGAACAACCACTATCAATGTACCAGGTTCATTGGCACTCTTTATTCCTTGAACCCGCAATCAAGGAAATCAGTTTTAGGTACCCATACTTGTGCAGGTCCCGAGGGGTTAGTCTTTGTAAGATGATCCAACCAACCTATAGCCAAATGATCGACTCTAAGAGGTTGCCATCTATCCGTGCCATAATCATATTTCACTTTGGCAAATTGCTTGGGGATTTAGGTTCATACAAAATTGTCTCTTTTGTCTGTATGCCTGTGTGTGTGTTTTAGCAATTGCTTTCTTTGGGTAGTTGTGATATTTCTTAGTGTAGTGCTTGGGTGCATATATGTGCTGATGACTTCTAGGTCTTTGCCATTTTGCCTTTGGAATGAGCTTTGCTGACTTCTAGGTCTTTGCCATTTTGCCATGTATTCCATAGGTCTTTGCTGATATTTCACATTATTCCAATCAACTTGACTTGGGTAGTTTCTACCATTCCCATCATTTGTGTTTCTTTGATAGAACTTCTGGGGATTCTGGTAGCTCTGTTTTTTCTTCACAGAGTACTTCCTGTTTGGAGTTAGCTGAGGAACTCGGCTGGATTTCTTCTCAGCTGTCCTCTCAGCATACTCAACTGGCTGTTTTTCTTTTCCTTTATATCCAAGGCCAGTTTGTTTGTGGTTGTGCTTTGGAATAAATGTGTGTGCATCATTTGGTGTCTTGGATTTTTGAGATGCTTCATTACTTGAAGATCCTTTTTCCAAAATCACTCTGGGAGTTTGACTGAGCACAAAGGAATTGAATCCTATGCCTGTCTTATTTCCATATTCTTTTTGGCTCATAATAAGGTCATCCAGTGATTTAGATGCCTTAGTGAATGAAGCAATCACATTTTTGAGGTCATTTTCCCTCTTTTCTATAGCAGCTATCTCTGCTATTAATTTAGCATTCTCAGTTTCAGCTCTTTGTTCTCATCAGCTATGTGGCTCAGAGTACTCAGCTCCTTAGTCAGCTGTGAGTTTTGGCTTTTGAGCTGGTTGTTTTCGTCATTTAGTAGTGTGTGTGAGGATTTAATGTGCTCAAAGTCTTTCATCATTTGGCCTAATGAATCATAAAGATCAGTGGGTGGTGAAGTATGTGTCTCACAATCACTATCACTAGAATCCGAGTGAGATGAGTTAGAGTGTACCTCATCTTCTTGGTCAAAGTTGATCTTGTTCTTTAGCCATTAGACGGAGATGATAGCTTCTTCCCGTAATCACTTGAGTAGTCGAACTTCACTACTTTCTCGAGTCCTGTTGTATCTTTTGACTTAGTTGTTTCAAAGAAGCCTCGGCGGCCAACATTGCCCTTTTCTTTTCTTGTCTTCTTTCTCTGAAGACTCTTCTTTCTTCTTCATTCCTGTATTTATTGACTACAGGATATGGATAGTCAATAGCAAAGTGTCTGGTTGTCTCGCAATTCCAACACACGGGTTTTCAACTTTTTGGTCAGCTCTCTCATTTCTTGGGTTGTCAGGTCTTTGATATTCGACCTTTTGATACTCAACTCTCTTTGGGGGCCTATCTTCCCTTGACATGGAGGGAGCTGAATGTCTTCTGAAGATTCACCCTTGTTTCTTTTATAGTTCTTGTTAAAGAACTTGTTGAATCTTTTGACCATCAAGGCAATTTTCTCCTGGTCAATGGCTTCCTTGACCTCAGCTCTTTTCCCGTCCTTGACTATAAGTGCAGTTGTTTTGGGTATAGCAGTCTCCTCTTGATCTTTTCTTCTCAGCTCAAATTCATAAGCTTTGAGGTCTGAGAATAGTTCATGATTGGATGTTTCTGATAGGTCCATCGAGTGCCTTAGAGCCACGGTCTTCATTTCCCATTCATGCACATTTCCTTTTGTGTGTATTCCTTTCCAAGTGCTGAGAGCTCATTTGTTATTTCAGTGAATCTAGCATCCAGCTGATCCATTGTCTCACCTGCAAGGATTTTAAAGTTAACATCAATAGATAATTTGTTTTCCTTAATTTGCTCAGATCCTTCACAAATTAAAGTTAGTTTATCCCAGATTTCTTTGGCTGTCTTGCAAGATTTGACTTTGTTGAACATATCTTTGTCCAAAGTCTTGTAAAGTATATCCTTGGCCACATTGTCTAGGTTGTATCTTTTTCTATCATCATTTGTCCATTCGACTCTTGGTTTTTCAACCATACGGGTCTAGGAGGAGCGACCTCCTCTCCTTCAAATGCAGCAGCTCTCTCCTGCGATGTGTTCACCTTCATTATTTGTAGTGGCCCATCCTCTATCACAATCCACATCTCATCATGTAAGGTTGATAGATGAGCCTGCATATGTATTTTCCAGTCATCAAATTCCTCAATGGTGAACATAGGGATACATGTCAAATTTGCTTCCATGATAATAACTTTGTTGTTTTAAAAATGGCTTTTGAAAGAACAAATGTTAAAAACTTCTTTGAAAGATTGAAGATCTAGTTCAGTAACCAGTACGGAAGGCTCAATAAACCAACCGCTCTGATACCACTTGTAGGTCCCAACGGGTGTGAGTAAGGTTTAGAAGGGGGGTTGAATAAACCTTACCAACTTTTCGATTTTATTCTTTTTAAAATAATACAGAGTTAAATACACAGCTAAGTCCTTGAGGGACAACTAAGTTAGTTAACCAGCAAAGTTAGCCACTCAACAGACTCGATTGAGCTGTTGATAGAATAACTCAGTTGTTTAGTCTAAACCTTAACTTGGCTGTGATGAGATTTTCAGCGGAAGACTTAACACCGTTGTATTTGGTTTAAATTTGTTTTAACACTTGGTTTTAGCACTTTATTAGTTATCAATTGGATAGCAAATTATCAGCAAATATAAAAAGATATGCAGAAATTAAAGTCTTGATCACACAGCTGACTTGATCCTTTGGGACTCAGTCTGGAGATGCCTTGGTCACACAGCTGGCTTCTCGTCCGACTCAGCTTCTTCACTGGGCGGTTGCCTTGCTACTTCAGCTCACTTGCTCAAGCTTCTTGGATATGATCACGAAGCCCTCCAATAACTTGAGACCGGTTCGACCTTGAACCTTCCTACAATCCTCCTTGGAATGTAGACCCCTTTTGATTCTTCAAAAGTTTCCTCTTCAACAGTTTGAAGTTGTCTTTCCTTCACAGCTTGGTGTTGGATCGATTTCCTTCAAAATTTAGGCTTGAGGATTTGCTTGAATAACTTGAGAATATTTTGCGAGTTCTGATTCGAATAATAGCTTGAATGTTCGTGGTTCAGGTAACCTTCTCTCAAAGTGATTCCTCAGCCTTTTATAGTGAGCTTTTAAAAATCTGCCCGTTGAAGAGATAGACTGATTTTCAAAAGTCACTTGTGTTCGTTGGCTTGTCTTGTTGCAGTCCTTGATGTTGACATTTCCTCGTATTAAATGTCTTGCAGCTTTCCAGGTTGTGACACAAGGTGCAGTGCTTCCCATTGGTTTATTCTTTTTGCACGCTTTCCTAACGGGGTGAGCACTTTAAGACATGGCGGCATGCAAATATTACTTGTTTAGGTAATATTCTTGACTTACGTAACTGATTCTTTTGATTGTCTTGACTTGATGCGCTTTTCCCCAGGTGACTTGAGTTTGCTCCAATGATTGAGAGATTTATCATCACTTCAACTTGAGACTTGGCTATCTTGAGTTGACTTGACTGACACTCTCACGATTGTATCCCGGTGATACTCCTTGATCGAGTTCTTGACTTCTCCTTCTTGCCATACTCATTGCTTTCGGCGTGAGTCTTCATTTTAGTCTTGATTGACTTCTTGCATATCTAGGTATAGCCGACTTGACTCGGCTAAATGCAGCCCTATCTATTACAATATAAATTATAAGAAAAATGGGGTGCCAACTTTCTAGTCTAAGTTTTACATGGCATTCATCAAAATCTAAGCAATAAATTTCCCAACATGGAGGTTAAGGGCATTCCCCTTAGACATTGAAAGTCTTTCCATGTAAACAAGAAGATGTTGAGCCAACTTGTCCGGCACCCGAGAGAGAGCCTATGCCAAGAGGGCAGATACCAGTGAGGGGGAATCGGTGACTTCTGTTGATACTGTTGCTTCCTCCCCTCCAAAGAAGAGAGCTGCCCTTGCGCCTACGAAGAAGAAAGCGCCTCGCAAAGAAAGAAGCAAGATGCACTGCCCCTCGGTAGAGGCGGAGAAGGAAGCCCAAACACCTTCTCCGGCCATCAAAAAGAAGAGGACTGCCAAGCCTAGAAAGGCAGGTCCTCAGTCAACGAAAGATGTTCTGGCCCCCGCCGCCAAGGAATCTGAAGAAGAAGTCTCCGAACCAGAAATTCCTCTAGTGAGGACCAAAAGAAGAAGAAGACTCACCAAGCTCTCGGAGCTTGAGAAGACAGCTGAGTTTGCCACTCAGCTGGAGAAAATCTCGAGGCTAAGAAGAAGTGCGATCTCGAAGTTATTGAAGAAACAGACCAAGTCTCATTGAGGATAGTCAGCAGAGGCAATTCAAGACCCAGTTGTGGGCCAGAACAACTGAGGATGAAGAAACGGCAGAGACAGCAGAATTCCCTACTGAAAGGACAGTGTCTTAACCTGCCACGGATGTTGCTGAATGTGAAGATCAACAGAGTATGCTACCTTCCAATCCTGAAAAGGAAGGGCAACAAGGAGAGGATGAAGATGACGATGTGATCATGTACTCTCCATCATATCCAGACATCCAAAACCGTCTGTGAAAGTGGAGGAAATAGAAGCTGAGTCACTCAAGGGTACAATTTGAGCGCCTTGAATTCATTGAGGAAGAGGAAGATTTGATTAAATTCTTTCGATTGACCACCGTGCTTCAGGCACTTGATGAAGATAACTACCTGGAAATCCTGCATATATTCAAGGAGAAAGAAAATGAAAAGTTAGTAGATGAAGCAGAAGCTCGTGAGAAAGCCAACATTTGTCCTCTCACTGGAACCAGCGACCATACTCATCCTCACATTGATATGCTCTTGGAAAGTGATGAGGACATGGATCCTGTTGCTGCAAAGGAAAAGTTGGATATGCAGCAAGCCTTGCGGGAATCCAAATCGATGCATGAACAGCAGATGATGGAATGACCAAGAGAGTCCTCCAAATCTCTCCTGGAAATTGATCCGTTGGGAGTGGTACAGCAGATTGGCACAGTTATTGCTGCAACCACATCCTCAATTCACTCAGAGGATGGATCCAAGGGACTTGGCGATGACACTAGGAACTTGGGCACCCAAGTTGAGCCAACCCCTAATGAAGGTGTCTTACCACCTTCCCCCACGGTTGAGCACTCAATGGAAGCAGCCGGGAGTCTGGAGCAAAGTAACCCCACCATCAGTCACTCAGCTGGTGCGCCAGCTGAGAGGGAAACTCACTCCACTGCAGCTAGGTTTTAGGATGTTGTAGATGACTCCATAATGAAGGAAGGAGGCGAAGTGGAGAAAGAAAAAGAAAAAGAACAACAGCAAGTTGTCACTAACGAAGCTCAGACAGTTGAGTTTGTCCCAGCTGAAGTGCCAACTGCCTTGCTGGCTGAGGACGCTGTTGTTGCAGTCGAGGCACGGGATGGATCTGCCCTGGGAGTTAACACTCTGGGCAATGAAAGTGCAATCCAAGGAGTTGAGACTCCTGTGGATGCCACTGCAGAAGACCCTAAGACAGCTGCGTTTGTCGAAGGGAATGTACAAGGCCTCGCTGCAGTTGAGACTGTAGGATGTAATGAAGGCCCAAGGGAGGTTGAAGCTTCCCTGGGTAAAAATCAAGGAGAAAAGAGCATTCCTCAAGTCATCATTCTTTGACTCGAGAAGAGGAAATCAACGCTCTTCATGATTCCCAGGATAATTCTCGATACAACATTCTTGGGATCTGAAGACGAAGTTGAGTCAACCCCTGCTGCAAAGGACTCAACTGAGGATGTTCTTCGAAGTACGAGTAAGCCAGAATTCAAAGTTGCTCGTCAAACGTTCAATTTTGATGATGAACCAAGCCCTCAGGCTTGATCATCCTCCGATGACGTTGATGGTGCAGTTGAGGACAAGCAAATTCATTTAGCAGAATCTACTGAGGCTGAAGAAGCTGTTAAGACAGCTGAGGCTCAGTCAACTAGCCAACCCACTCACCAAGGCCCAGCTGAGACCGAGTCATCTGCGCAGTCTCCCAAAGCTGCAACAGGCTCAACTCAACCAGGCACATCACAGGCACGAACAACTGTAGAATCTATACCATATGTACGTGATGATGCATTCAAAGAAACTTTCCCTTTCTCAATTGGGATGCCCGATCTTGAAGAAGAAATAGCTCGTGAGCAGAGACGCTTCAACATCAGAGCTGATCCAGTTATTCCCTCCCATTCAATTGTTCCAGCAAATTTTGATTTTGATGTCGCTTGGCCGCAAGCTGAAACCGAGGTGACAGCTGAGGTACGTGAAGTCTTCAAGACAATCCTTGGTGAGATTGAGAAGATTGAACGGCACCAGGCCTCACTGGATATGTGGCTGGACAACAGGGATGCCAACCTCACAGCAGACTTGCGAGGGATAGTGGTCAGAATCAGGGAATGGTGTCAGCAGCAGAGTACAATGCGGTATGAACAAGTCAGATATTTTAAAGCATTGTACAACAAAATGTTGGTCTGGAGCGCTGATAATGCTGACATGAAGCGGAGGATGCAGGAAAATATTGACAGAATGCATGCCTCTCACACAACAGAGATGGTGCTACTGCGTGAATTTCACAGAAAAGAACTTGTGCGTGTTGAGGAGAATATGAATGCCAAATTCAGCCTTCTCATGGCTGAAATGAAATTGGTGGCAGCCGAGTCCAAAGCCACACGCTCAGAATTTCGAGCAGCAGACTCCAAGCAGCATTCAACTATCAGCCGACTGGACTTCATGCTTGTTGGGATGTTACCAGGGGTTCCTCTCTCCTTTGATGATGCCAAAAAGAGGGAAGAGGAATACCTGAAGATATTGAAGGAGACAGCCATTGAGAAGAAGAAAGAGACAACTGTTGAGAAGAAGAAAGAGACAGCTGATGACAAGAGGAAGGAGAAGGGAAAAACTGTCTAGGGGGAAATATCAAAGGATGTGACCTTAATGCTTGTTGAAACCCCTCAGCAAGGTCATGTCACGGCTAGCATAATCAGCAAACTTCCGGTGACTCTGCCGCTCTAACACTCGGTTGTGCCTATGTCTCAAAAGAGAAAAATTGTAGAAGCAGAGATGGAGAAGTTCGACAAGAGAACGGATGCCCGTGTTGAAAAAATGTTGAAACAGTTCGGAGGCATTCCAACAGGAAAAGATACAGATGCCATTCCAGATGACGGACAAGAGCCAAGATCAGTTGAAGAGTTCAAAACGCTCGAATCCGAAGGATACTTCAAAAACATGTCCATAACCCAAGCCGGGACTTGTACTAGGAGAAAGGTCCAAGTCTGCGCGAAGAAGGCGATAGCAGAGACTACTAGTGATCACTCGCCCTAGTAAGAAGAAGACTCCGGTACAATATACGCCTAGAGGAGGAGGAAGAAGTGGTGGAGGTAGAGGCTTTAAACCTAGACCTCTACCCAAAAATATTAAATATGTAGATCCAGGCAAGAAGGGAAGGATCTTTGGCCGATACGATGAAGTAGCCAACCGGAAGTGGAGAGGAAGAATGCTGAATATGTCAAAAGAATCGAAGAAGAAAATAAGAGGCAAACTCAGCTGTGTCAAGAGAGACAAGAAATAAAAAGGAAAGATGAAGCCGCTAAGAAGGCATATGAAAAGAAGAAAGCAGCTGAAGAAGAAAAGAAAAGAAAGAGAGCTGACGAAGACAGAGCTGAAGAAGAAACAAGGAGGCAGCGAAGGCGATGAAGTGTTGCTGCTAACCCCTTCATGTATTTTACTTTTGTAAATACACATGTGTAAGTCTTCTGTACATTCAATGAAAAATTTGCGAATTATGTATCTTTGCATAGACGTCTGTAATTTGCGTAGATATAAGTATGCTCTGATTGCTCTGATACACATTGTAAACAGATGTGTAAAGGACAAGAATATTATGATCAATAAATAGATTGATTCTACGCATACATTTCTTGTTACTGCATTGTCTGTATGTATCTTTGTTGTTTGCATTTTGTTTGTATGAATTTAAGTTTTGGCATCATCAAAAAGGGGGAAATTGTTGGGAAATTTATTGTTCAGATTTTGATGAATGCCATGTAAAACTTAGACTAGAAAGTTGGCACCCCATTTTCCTTGTAATTTGTATTGTAATAGATAGGGTTGAACAAGTGAGTCAAGTCGATTATGCCAGGTAAACAAGAAGTCAACTAAAGATGAAGTGAAGAACTCATTTGAGAATAGCCGAGTATGGCCAAGAAAGAAGATCAAGGACTCGGGATGAAGGAGTATCGGTTGTGATACAAACTGTATGAAGAGTCGTCAAGTCAACTCAAGCCAAGTCTCAAGTTGAAGTGACGGATGAGTCATCCATCGATTGGAAGCTAACTCAAGTCACCTGGGCAATAAAAGATGCGATCAAGTCAAGACAACCAAAGAGATCCGTTGATAAAGCCAAGAATGTTACTCGAGAATAGTAACATGTTAAAGTTGTCGAGATAAAGTGTTAATTCTGATTGTGTGTAAAAGGAACAAACCAATGAAAGCGGCTTTGCGCAAGTGTCGAAGCGCAATGCAATCAAGACATTAAATACGAGGAATGTCAACATCAAGGACTGCAACAAGACAAGCCAATGAACACGAGTGACTTTTGAAAATCAACCTATCTCTTCAACGGACAAATTTTTGAAAGTTCACTATAAAAGGCTGAGGAATCACTTTGAGAAAAGGTTACCTTGCACACCTGAGATAACAAGCAACATTCATACTGTAACCTAAAGAATATTCTCAAGTTATTCAAGCAAAATCCTCAAGCCTAAATCTCGAAGGAAATCGATCCAACACCAAGCTGTGAAGGAAAGACAACTTCAAACTGTTGAAGAGGAAACTTTTGAAGAATCAAAAGGGGTCTACTTTCCAAGGAGGATTGTAGGAAGGTTCAAGGTCAAACCAATCTCAAGTTATTGGAGGGCTTCGTGATCAAATCCAAGAAGCTTGAGAAAGTAAGCTGAAGTAGCAAGGCAGCTGCCCTGTGAAGAAGCTGAGTCGGACGAGAAGCCAGCTGTGTGACCAAGGCATCTCCAGACTGAGTCCAAGGAGCAAGTCAGCTGCGTGATCAAGACTTGTCTCTAGACTGATAACCACTTTGTACTCTGATCATTACTTAGTGGATTCCTCCAAGAGTTGGAGAAGAGAGGAGTAGAAGAATTACCCCATCTTCGAACCTCTATAAAATTTACTTGTGTCATTTACATTTCAACATATTTACATTCCTGCACACATACTTTATATCTGCTGATAAATTGCTATCCAACTGATAAATAACAAAGTGCTAAAACCAAATGTTTAAAACAAAGTTAAATCAAATTCAAGGGTGTTAAGGCTTCCGCTGAAAAACTCATCACATCCAAGTTAAGGTTTAGTCTAAACAACTGAGTTATTCAATCAACAGCTCTATCGAGTCTGTTGAGTGGCTAACTCTGCTGATTAACTAACTTAGTTGTCCCTCAAAGACTTAGCTGTGTAATTAACTCAGTAATACTTTAAAAGGACGAAAATTGAAAAGTTGGTAAGGTTTATTCAACCCACCCCTTCTAAACCTTACTCACACCCCTTGGGACCTACTCCTGCACCTGCCCCAACAGCCGAGACTAAGAAGGATTCCCCTGCACCTTCTCCAGTCATAAAGAAGAAATGCTCAACTGTGCCCCGAAAGCAACTATTGAAGAAGAAGAAGAGGACGAGATTCCTCTTGTCCAAACAAGGCAAAGGTGATTGGTTAAACGGTCAGCCTTAGAAAAGCCAGCCGAGTTTAGCACTGAAGCTGTGAAGGAGACTGCTGAAGTAGTGGAGCAACAGTCTAAGCAAGCAAAAGGTGGTGAGGAGTCCACTGCTGAAGTTGAGAAGTCTGCTAGTAGAGATCAACAGAGTGTGGATGAGACAATTGTTTGTGTGATAACTGAAGAAAAAGAAGTGGACACAGCTGACCAGTCTGAGGAGTTAGCTATTCACTCCCCTCAAACTGATGCAAGAACTGTTGAGGAGGAAAGGGCTCCCCTTAAGCCTGTACAAGAGGATTACGATTACCTTGTGATGTTGTCCCCTGCCTACCCTGATGTTCAAGAGTGGCTAAGGATCTGGAGGCACTGGAAGTTAAGATATGCTAGGCATCAATTTCAGAGTCCTGATTTTATCGAAGAAGAAGAAGAAGAGCTTCTAAACTTTATGGGGAACATTTCTATTAGCTCATCAATTGACCAAGATTTTTGCTTAACTGTTCTATATGAGAAGAGGGATGAGGAGAAAGTTAAGGAGAAGGATAAGGCAAAGGTTGTTGAGGAATCTCTAAACCTCACACCTGTTTCCTTACAGAATTCCCAGAACATGCCCTACAGTCAGCGAGCAGTGATAGTGATGTAGAAGAAAAAAGACCCTACTGATGTAGTGGAGAAGGTTGAACTGAGGCAAGCATTGAAATAATCTAAATAGCTGCACGAGCAACGATTACAAAAGGGCCAAGGAGAGTCTTCTACAATTATGATCTCTCCTAGACCAGATATCATGAAGATGGTGAGGACAATTGATGCCACCACCTCCCAGTGCACTCAGAGGATGAAAATACCCGAAAAATTAAAGAAATGGAGTAGAAGAAGGCACCTTAGCCAAGCCAATCCCTAAAGAAGGTGTTGAGACACCTGCCCTATCGGGTGCTCACTCAAAATGAAACAAAGCCGAGTCTCAGGTTTTAAGTGACCCTACTGCTCGAGACTCAGCTGGTGCGCTAGCTGAGGGGGAAACTCAAACCACCATAGCTTGGTCGGAGGAGGCTGTAGGAGATAACTTCAAAGAGAAGTTTGGAGACGAAGGTGAGACCATTGATGTATAACATAGTGGGGTTGACAAGGCTCAGACGGTTTCGACTATCTCAGTTGAAATCCCAGTTGCCATGGAGGGCGATGAAGCTGCTGATGCAGCCAAGGCAGAGGTTGGAAATGAGGCCACGGGAGTTGAGATTCTTGGCCTTAAAAGTGCAATACAAGGAGTTGAGACTCCAACAAATGCCACTGAAGACCCCAAAGCAGCTCAGTCTGCTGAAGGCATATCTGTAGAAGACCCTGTTGCGGTTGAGACTACAAAAGGGATGCCTGAAGGCCCATCAACGATTGAGACTGCTGAAGGTAAAGAAGGCCCAGATGAGGTTGAGACTTCCCTGGGTAAGAAAGGTGAAGAACAAGTTCCTGCCCCTCAGGAAGAATTAATGGAAGAAGAAGAGATAAATGCTCTTCATAATTCTCAAGAAAATGTTGATGTTAAATTATTTGGAAAATAAAATGAAGCTGAGTCCAGTCCTATTGAAAAATCATCAGAGGACAAAGCTGCTGAGGAGGCACTGGCAAAGAGGAAGCAAGCTAGTGAAAAAGCTACTCCTATCAACTTTACATTGGTTGATGGCCCACCTCCCATGGTGCCATCACCTTCCCATGACACTGATAAGTCAGCTGCGGAACAATTTACTCAACATGAGGAATCTACTGATGCCAATGAAGTTGTTAAGACAAGCGAGGGTCGATCCACTCAGTAAGCTAACACAGCTGCACAAGATGCCGATGACGCTGAGGCAGCCGAGGCACAGAACGCTGAAGACTTATTGAAGAAAAACGGTAAGGCTCCAGTAGCAGAAGATGTATGTGGTTGGGCAACTGGTTGAGTTTGTTGAGCAATGCTTTCACACCATCCCCATCCTTTAATTTCTATTGTTCTTCGACAACAACTTTCTTTGTCTCATTTGTTTGTGGCGGACGAAGGCGCTCGAAGCTTTGTCGGCCTTCTTCACAAGCCTTCTCCTGGTTTTCCTCTCTAGGGGAACTTCAGCATCAACTTGTTCTAGCTCCTCAGCCAAGAAGGTTGTCTCTCCTGTCTTCTGTTTCTTCGCAGTTGGCTTGTGGGGTGCAACTATTCTCTTCTTTGTAACCACGGGAGAGGGAGATGGAACCGGTTTTAGTGAGGGAACTGGAGCGAAAATAGCTATATCCTTAGGGACATGCTCAACCGATTCCCCATCAGAGGTAGTAGTCTTCCTTGCATGGGCCTGCTTCTGGGCGCCTGAGAGGTTGGCCTAGAACATCCTTTTGTTTGCATGGAAGGGTTTCCCATTGCGCATGGGACACCCTTCTTCTCCATCAAATGTCATAGAATCAGGACATATCCCAGCGAACTTGCGAACTTCCCATCAGCAACCACCTTCATGTTTAGTACATTCTGGCATAACTTTCCAAAAATTAACTCAGCCCAGTTAACCTCTTTCTCCACCATAATGGCCGCCATTACAATCAGCTTAGTCTGAGAGAGCTGATTGAATGAGCCAAACTTCATATCTACGCATTTGGTCACCACGTCCATAAGCTTGTGGTATTCCGCCTTGATCAACTTATTCAAAACTGCGGCTGGGCTATCTGCTTCCAAGCCGCAACTCAATCAACATCCTTACCAGTCAACTCCTTAAGACCACTGGTAGGGAGAAAATAGTACTCAGCCAAGTCAGCCGCAGCCATTCACATAGGAACAAATCTCCTCATCGTGAATAGATGCATTCACGTAGTACATAGCCACCTCCTCTAGGTATGTATGGGACATCTCCATCATCAGAAACTTTTTGAGACCGACTTTCTCAAGTTTCTGGGCAATCTTTCCAGCGAGATCCTTGTCAATGCCATGTTTGACAAGTCCATCAAAATCAACTAGGGCTCTAATATAAATTTTCTCAGAAAGCTTGAAATAGTTTTAAGTAGGTTCCATTTGTGCTTTGAAATCAAAAGCAAAGAACTAGGGTTTCTGAGTGTTTTTATTTGAGAGAAAGTTTTGAATTCTTCGAGTGCAAGAGAGTGAAGGTGAGGAGAGAGAAAATAAAATTTCTCTATATATGTGACATGAAAAGATGGTTTTTAGAATTTGAAAAGTTTAAAAAAAATGATCAACGGTTGAGACCACATTTTCAAACAACCTTAATTTCCCCACATTAAATGCAACAACATTTATATCCAATCATAGATAAATCGTCGTAGGCTTTTACTGACATCATTTAATGAAGCTGATGTCAAGCCTAAAAAAATTCCCGATCGAGGAAAACGACCTCATTTTGTCACTTAGCTCAAACATGTTTCAGGTTTATTCATTTATGACTCGACTCTACTTCTCTCTTACTTGATTCGACTAAATAATCACTTGGATGTCCAACTAACTTGATTCAGCTGACTAGCCACATAAGTTGTTTCACTTGGCTGAATGAGGGAAACTCTTCTGATATGCATTTTTCTCCTCTTTAACTCTGCTAAATGAGTCTTCTGAGCTTCCTAACATAACTCAATCAATCCAAGATCATTCTAAAGTTCTTCAAATCATGATTCACATAAGAGCTTTGTGAATATATCAGCTAACTGCTTCTCAGTTGCTATGTATTCCAATGTGATGTCTTTCTTTTCAACTTGATCTCTTATAAAATGATATCTGACATCAATGTGCTTGGTTGTTGAATGCAATACTGGATTATGAGCAATTGCCATCTCACTTGTGTTATCACACATGAATGGAATTTCTCTTTCTTCAATGTCATAATCTCCCAGTTGTTGTCTCATCCATAGAACTTGGGCACAACAGCTGCCTGCAACAATGTACTTTGCTTCAGCTATGGTTGTAGCAATTGAGTTTTGTTTCTTGCTGAACCAAGATACTAATATATTTCCAAGTATTTTACAAGTACCAACTATACTCTTTCTGTCAACTCTACATCCAACATAGTCTGAGTCTGAATAACCAATCAGCTTGAATCCTCATTCCTTTGGATACTATAACCCAACTTCTTGGCTTCTCTTCAAATACCTTAGGATTCTCTTGGCTCCAGTCATATGACTTTCCTTTGGAGCAGATTGAAATCTTGCACATATACCTACAACAAAGGTGATGTTTGGTCTGCTGGCTGTCAAATAGAGCAATGATCCAATGAGTGCTCTATATCTTGTTTGATCAACAGATTTTCCTTCTGCATCCATATCCATCTTCACAGATGTATTAATGGGTATCTTCACAGATGACTTATCTTCCTTACAAATTTCTTCATCAAATCTCTAGTATATCTTATGAAGGTTCCATCCTTCATTTTCTTGACTTGAAAACCTATGATGAAAGTCAGCGCTCCTATCATTCTCACCTCAAACTTCCCTTACATAAGGTTTGAGAATTTGTCACACAATTCTTTGTTTGTGGATCCAAAGATAATGTCATCCACATATATTTGAACAGGCAGTATACTCTCTCCATCTTGAATTCTGAAGAGTGTTCTGTCAACTTTGCCTTTGGTGAATTCATTGTCTATAAGAAATTGAGACAAACGTGTCATAACATGCTCTTGGTGCCTGCGTTAAACCATATAATGCCTTCTTGAGCTTGTAGACTTTATCTCCAATAGTTTTCTGCTCAAAACCTGGAGGTTGTTCCACATAGACTTATTCTTCTAAAAGTCCATTCATAATAGCACTCTTCACATCCATTTGATATACTATGAAGTTCTTGTGTGCGGCATAAGAAAGAAACATCCTTATTGCTTCTAGTCTAGCAATAGGTGCAAAGGTTTCATTAAAATCTATTTCCTTTTCTTGGCAATACCCTTTGGCTACCAATCTTGCTTTGTTTCTTACTACAGATCCCTCTTCCTTTATCTTGTTCCTGAATACTTACTTAGTACCAATAACATTTTGGTGGGTAGGCCTTTGAACCAATTCCCAAACATTATCCCGTTCAAACTGATTTAGCTCTTCCTGCATAGCTAGAAGCCAATGTGTGTCATCCAATGCTTGTGATACATCCTTTGGTTCAATTTGAGAAATGAAACAAGTGAACATAGATTCATATTGAGTCCTGGATCTGGTTCTTACTCCTTTTATAACATCTCCAATGATAAGCTCTAACTGCAGAAGGATATTTCAACTATATGACTCTACCCCAGGTGTGGGATCTGCATTGGGAGAAAGGACTTGACTTATGTAAATCAGCTGATAGGCAGCAAAGTTCGAGCAATCAGCCAACTAGAAAAGCACCCGTACAGTACACTCCAAGAGGAGGATCTGAGTCGCAACGAGGAAAGGGAAGGTTAGGTAATGGTGGAAGAGGCAAAGGTACTCCATCATAGCCAATACCTAAGGATGTTTGGTATATTGATCCATAAAAAAAGGGATTAATCTAGTGGGTTGGGTTTGATACCCTTGCCAACATCGAAGTTGAAAGGTGGAATGAAGAAGCTAGGAGGATAAAGAAGAAGAAAATTAAAGGCTCAATCGCGAATGAGAGAAAACCTTTCAGCCAAGACAGCCTATGAGAAGAAGAAGAGGGAGGAATAAGACAGAAAAAGGAGAAGAGCTGAAGACGACAGAAGGAGAGCTGAGGATGAAGAGAGAAAAAAAAAGTAGCCAAGGCGTTGAAGATGACTGAACCCCTTCATTGTATTTTACTTAGCTGTAAATACAAAATTGTAAGTACTTGCTCTAATATTTGTTGGAATTTTTTTTAAAGACTCTTATACATTGTATAGATATGTATAGCTCGGACACATTGCATAGGTTATACTTTGTAAAAGCTTCGTAAAGTGCATTTGTAAAGTACAAGAATGATATGTTCAAATAAAATTGACATATTCTACACATACATTCTTTCTTCGCACTATTTACGTTGATGTATTTATTTTAAGTTTTGGCATCATCAAAAAGGGAGAAATTGTTGGGAAAATTTATATTTAGATTTTGATGATACTATGTAAAACTTAGATTAGGAAATTGGCACCCCATTTTCATGTAATTTAACTTGTAATAGATAGGGCTATATAAGCTATGTTGAAGTCAACTAAGTTGAAGATTACAAGACTCGACTATAGATCGAAGAGGAGACCCAACTGTGTGTTAGCTGCGTGAAGTGAAGTGAAGACTCCGTCAAGTGACACAAAGTTATCTCAGTCAGCTGACTGATAAATAATTCTCGAATCAAATGTCAAAGGGGTATGCAGCAAACAAGTCTCGAAGAAAGTTGAAAGAGATCCGTTGTCAAGACAAGTCGAGGTTTTGCTGGAAATAGGCATGTGTGTTTGCAAAGAATAAAGTCTGTTTTTCTTTGAAAAGAGTGCAAAAAGCAAGGAACTAATGAGATGTACCGAAAACCGAGATATTAAGGAAAGACTATAGAGCATTTAATTTATGGTACGATTCACATTAATGTTGCAAGACAAGACAAGCCAACAACCTACGAGTGTGATTTGAAATTTATGTCTATCTCTTCAACGAACATAATTTCAAATGTGCACTATAAAAGGCTGAGGAATGAAGTGAGAGAAGGTTAACCAAGCACCGAGCTAATTGCAAGCATACAAGCAATCAAGCAATAATCTGCAATTTCTCTCAAGTTTTCAAAGAAATCCGAAAGCCTAATTTCGAAGGAATTCAATCCAACACATTCAGTGAAGGAAATATTACTTCATCAATTGAAGAGGAAAAACTGTTTTCGAGAACAAAGGGGTCTACTCTCCAAGGTTGAAGGAGATGTAGTAAGGTTCCATTTTGAACCAGAAGCTTTAGACTCGTTGGAGGGTTGTGTGAACAAATCCAAGAGTTTGAAGGAGTTGAAGTAGCAAGACAACTATTTTGTGAAGAAGTTGAGTCCCAGGAGCAGCAAGTTGTGTGATCGAAGCTAACTCAGATTGTTGACTGCTTTGTAACCAAGATCAAGTTACTTAGTGGATTCCTCTAGGAGTTGGAGAAGAGTGGATTAGAGGAATTACCCTATCATCGAACCACTATAAAATTCTTGTGTCCATTTACTTTACATCACATTTATTTCTTGCATTTATTTCATATCTGCGGCTAAGTTAAAATTGCTAAACTCTGCTGATAATATCTATTGCTAAAACAAGTGTTGTAAACCGTGTCTAAAAATCATAAGGGTGAAAAGTCTTCCACTGACTAAACCAAATCAAATGTAATTCTAAGTGTTAGTTGAAAGCAACTAAGTTATACTATCAACAGCTCAGTCGAGTCCGTTGAGTGGGTAACTGTGCTGTGTAAGCCAACCTAGTTGTCCCTCAAGGACTTAGCTGATTTGAGTTGACTCTGAAAAGTTTTTAAAATGACTAAATCGAAAAGTTGGTAAGGTTTATTCAGCACCCCTTATAAATCTTACACAATCACCCCTTGGGAGCTACAGTTCTTACGGGTGGTCGAGCCCATAAGGTATACTCCCTTGGTGGCGTGAAGGGCATAAGTGTCGATGGCGGTGGTAGGAAATAAAGAACTAAAATGGAAAGCAGACTATTTGACAGTATCATCGAAACCAAGATCCAATATCTTTTGTGAGTTCCATATAGATTATGGGCAAACGACAGAGGATTTCTGGCATTCGAAGGATGAGATAGAGAGGATGGTCAAAAAGGGATGGATGTCCGGTTCGGTGAGGTTGGATCAAGTGCAGGCAGGCAATGCGAATGCCCACAAGAATCACCTTCCCCCGGTGCATGGAAAGAGAAAGGGAAATGCGGGAGCCGGTAAGGAGATCCTACCCCTGATGGTTACTATACATATGATCGTGGGAGGACCTACTGATGGGGACTCTAACAGAGCTTGGAAGGCCCATGCTATATTGGAGGTCAGGCCAATTATGGAGGTGGGATAGGATGCATGCCCCATCATATCATTTGGGGCAGAGGATAAAAAGGGGGTAGCACCCGCGTATAATGACGCTTTGGTCCTAACAACTACAATAGTTAATTTTGTGGTAGCTCGGATCATGGTGGATACTGGTAGCTCTATCACATTTTGTTCTATTTGAATATATGATTGGAGATGGAGGTGAAGCCGGTAGACACAACTCTGTTCGTCTTCGGAGGAGGAGTGGTAGAACCTATTGGGTAGGTGACCTTGCCCGTTACTTTCGGAGAGCAACCACATGCGAATGGTTAGTTTTCTTATAGTTTATTCATATTCTCCCTATAATGTCATTATTTGTATAGCCTCAATCAATACTTTAAAGGCTATTGCATCTACATTTCATATGAAACTTTGTAAGTCCAAGCGGCTACGATAATCTAGAGGGGGGTGAATAGATTATCTTCATCTTTTCGATTTTACCCTCTTTTATGAACCGAATGCTCAAAGACAATAATAAAGGTGTGCAATGTAAACAACACACGTCGATTTATAGTGGTTCAACCCACCTAGGGCCTAATCCTCTACCACCCCAGTATATCCGGGATGGATTTCAAAAAGAAAAAATGATTTTATTAATTACCAAAATTAATACAACACCAACTTACAACGACACCTTGAAGAGCACCACACTCTTCTTCAACACCACCTTTGAGATTACCTCAATCTCTCTTGAAGATTACCACAATCTTCAACCTTGAAGAATACCAAATTCTTCAACACCTCAACAAGAAGATCACCACAATCTTCTTACACCTAACACCTAGATCACCTAAGTGTGTTCTTACCACAAGAACACTCACAAGGATATCTTGTGTTGAATGATAACCCAAAAATTCAAGATTACAACTCGATAATAAATTATACAATGTAATCAAGAATAGCCTAGACCTCAAGAATGTGAAAGTGATAAGCTAGGCAAATTACAACAACAATAATGACAATATAAGACCAAGTTTTTGCTTGAGTATTTCTTGTTGTGTTGTATTGTTCTCTCTTTATATGTTGTGCTTCAAATCTTCTTCTATTTATAGGAGATGATTGATCATTGATAGGCTCCTCTTGGAATCTGATATCTACAAAAAAATTGCAATTAAAATCAAGATTATATTTAGAAATCAATCCCACAATTTAGGGAAAAGCATGTTTGCACATCGGTTAGAATTTTCTTTGTCAAACATTAGGGTGACCGGTCGCGCACAAATAGAAGTTTGAAACATAACGCAACAATTTTACATAGGCGACCGGTCACCCCATTGCTCAGCCGGTCGAGGGAGACAAAAATGAGAAACAGAAGTTTCTACTCTACGAGGGGTCGCCCAGGCACCGGTCGCCCTAGGGTCGACCGGTCGCCCTCACCGGTCGACTTAGGTCGATCGGTCACCCCCCGATTTTGTTCCCATCCCTTTTTTTTTGCTCCAAAACTCAACACAGTGTACGGGTTGCCTATAGGGCGGCCAGGTCGAGCTCTGAAACATAAGTGTTGTCCAATTTTATATCGAAAATAAACTTCAAGAAATACTCCGAAAAATAGTAAAAACATTTTAAACCGATCGGGAGTATTGGGACAACATTCAGGGACATTGTTTTGAAATAAAAGCACTTTGACAAAAATCATTAAAAGCGTTCTCCAATTTAGTCGAAAATAAACTTGAAGAAATACTCCGGGAAATATTAAAAACTATTTTAAATCATTTAGGAGTATTTGGACAACCTTTAAAAACATTGTTTTGGTGTAAAAACAAAATCATCAAAATCATGATAAAACCATTTATCAAACAAACTTAAGTTTGTCATGGAAGATGGAGTAGGGGATGTGCTGGGGGATCAGCATGTAGCTAGTAAATGTTATGTGGAAACGATGAGAAAGAGAGAACATAAGAAATCAAAGTGAAAGGAGGTGGAGAGTGAGAGGGAAACAAATCCCCATAAGATAGTGAAGAGAAAGGAAAAGGAGAAAAACCGGGATGTTGAGTGTGAGGCCCGAGGAAGAGCGATGATCATAGAATTGGTGTTGGGAGATCCAATCAAAACAACTATGATAGGGACGCAAATCGGGGCCGAGTTAGCCATTGAGATTGTAGAGTTTTTGAGAAAAACGTGGATGTGTTTGCGTGGAGTTCAGGAGGTTTGGGAGGAGGAGATCCAAAGCAGATAACTCACCACCTCAATGTAGATTCAGAGAGAAGAACAGACAAGCAGAAAAAGTGCCTTTCGGTTGGGACACGGATAAAGATTATTCAGGAGGAAGTAAATAAGCTCTTGAGAGCAGGGCACATACAGGGGATCAAATTATCCAAGTGGTTGTACAATGCAGTGCTGGTCCCAAAGGGAGATAAGGTTAGAATATCTACCGATTTTTGTGATCTTAATAAAGCATGTCCTAAAGACCAGTACCCACTGCCAAGGATGTCACTCCCCAAAACGAGAGGCGCGACAAAGACAATTAGACTTATGCCTATTTACTAAGCTGACCCATTGTCCATCATCATAAATCAATAAAGATAATAAGTTTTTCATATAAGCATAGATATCATAATCACCCTAGTAATAGTACAGTTCACAATGGAAGTAACAGAAATACAAATCAATGACATTAATCAATCTTATAGGTCTATGCCCTATCATTACAACTTGAGATTGTTTGAAGATAGTCATAACTATTACAAAATAAGTTCTACCCGACCTAAGAACGTTGGAATCACAATGAAGAAACTACTTCGTTGCTTGGAAGTCCTCACACCGTCCACCTGGTATGGAGTATCATCCTCTGGTCGATTAAAAGGCGGTGGTGAGACAGAAGTTCTCAGACAAAAGGAAAAAAATTTCGTGAAAATTAATGCATGAGTCGTTAACATCATCGAGCTTCTAATAGTTAATAATTATTTCATGTTTTCAAGTAAGTACAAAAATAAATAGTAAGCAGTAAAGCGGTAGTGTGGTTGCACATGAAAGGAAGACGCCAACCAATATTTGTTCAAGGGCTTGCGCACGGAAGTGTGCCGCCAACTAAAATAGTTGTATACATCGAAGCGTGTCGATCAAACATCGGCTCCCTCAATAGATCACCTTATCTCTCCAATGGATAGTAGGAGCCGTATCCCGAAGGCACAATGTCTCCAACAAGAAGGTATGCAAGACCGTAGATGGTCATAATCATGATTATACCCAAACTACAACCCAATCACCCATCAAACTCTCTATCCGACTTAAGGTTGGGATTTGGATGATCGAGGTCGGTATGGGATTGAAGCCGAGCTATCCCATCCCATACATGACTTATTCATTCCACGAAGCTTGATCGGAGGTATCGATTTTAACTAAGTTAAAATTCACGGGCTAGTTATCGAGTGGATAATCTAGCCGAGAATTTTTATATACGGTATCGATTTTAACTAAGTTAAAATTCACGGGCTAGTTATTGGGTGGCTAGTTCTAACAATATTGACTTATTCAGGGCTAGGGAGTCGCATTATTAAACGTATTTTTATTCGGGTAAGGATATCCTTTTAATGGCTAGGATAAGTTACATAAAAATAAATTCTCGTCGGACAATTATTATAAAATATACTTAAATTTAATATAAGTAGATTAAAGTTTAAAAAATAAGTTTTTTAGGTCCTTAAGTAATTATATTAATATATATGTATATATCCTTTTTACTAAAAAATAAATTTTCTTATCAAGTTTTAAAATTCGATAAGTTCCAATAACAGACTTGAAAAAAAGTGAGGTCAGTTCTTAAATTTTCTAAAAATCCCATAGAGTTAGATTTTCGAATTTTACAGTTAGTCTTTTATTCTCAAAAACTACGTTTTTTAACCCGATCCTTAAAAATTTATATCTCTTAAACCAGGAGGAATTTTTGATGTAATTCCAATCTTAGAATTACTATTAGAACATTAATAATTTGAGGTAAAAGAATTTTTAGAAAATTCGTAGGTTAGGCACTCTATTTTTGAAAATAGCATTTTTGGCCAGAAAATAATTTTGTCGTTAAGGACTCGTTTCAAGTCCGATTGTCACAAAACTTGAACCAATGGTTCAAAAGGTCATAAAATCAGGTTAGTAATTTTTTTGGTACAGGGGCTGTATGAATTCAGAAAATTTCAGATTGGTCCTCTAAGTTTTAAAGTTATGCATTTTAGTACCAAATATGTTCTTTATCGCATTTCTTAACCTGAAGGGTCTCCAAAGTACCAAGTCACTTAATATATTAAAGTTACAGTATTTCAAGTCCAATAATTTGAAATTTATAGGGGATCCTTGCACAGTTTCATTTATTACAATTTAGGCCCTATACTTTGAAAAATTGGAAAAATGGCCCAAGGTTCGGATTTAGCTACAAAATAAAAGTTCATAATATATTTTAAGTATGAAATATAATTTTAAGCATTCCTAACTCATATTTTTACATGCATGTCAAGATTTACCATAAAAACATGACAATGCATTTTAATATATATTTTTACAAGGTGTAAAATTATGCCCAACTTTTTAAAAATCCATTCTGAACATGATACACTAAAATACTTGTAATATTCATAAATATCACATATTAACATATAAACATGATTTGCATGCGTTTTATCAAGAAAAAATGGTAGGATTATGAAAGAGTTTTCCACCCACCTCTCAAGCTTCAAGTGTAAAGTCCTTAAAATGAAGTTCCTCCCTCTAGTACCCAATCTTATGGCTCCAACAACCTCAAGCCATCCCCTAGGTGGTGAGAAAATTCATATTTGGTGTTAAAAAAATGGAGGTTTTGAGGTGTTGGGAAATTTATTTGTATAGATTTTGATGATGCATGTAAAACTTAGATTAGAAAGTTGGCACCCCATTTTTTGTTGTAATTCAACTGTGTAATAGATAGGAAATATAAGCCGAGTAAAGAAGCAATCAAGTTGAAGATCACATAAGTTGACTGAAGGATGCAATGAAGAATCAGCTGAGTTGCAGCTGAGTATCGAAGATAAGGACTAGTCAAGTAAATTAGTTGTGTCTGTCAGCAAACCAATAGCTGAGTCAACCCAGATGAATGGAGAAGACTCAATAAAGGGGTAAAGCAACTATCAGACTCGAAGAAAGCTGAACAAGTCCATTGGAATGAAAAGTCAAAGACTTACCTAAAATGGTAATAGGACATACCTGCAACCTTAAAGTTGTCTTGTTGATAGAGTGCAAGTAATTGATAAGCAATGAGATGTTCGTAGAAAACCTGCAGAGTTCCAGGCATCCTGCAGAACATTAAATTAAGGAAGACTCAACATCAAATGTTGCACAATAAGATAAGCTTACGATCAATAAGTCAAGTTTGAAAAATGTATATCTCTTCAGCGGACACTTTTCCAAACTCTCAAGCTATTCATTCTAATCCTCAAGCCAAATTTTCGAAGTGAATCTATCCAACACACTCAGTGAAGGAAAAAAAAACTTCAACCCGTTGAAGAGAAAAAATTGTTTTCAAGAACAAAGGGGTCTACACATCCACGAAATGAAGGAAGTGTAGTGAGGTTCAAGTTAGAACTTGCTTTGAATCCATCGGAGGGCCAGATGATCAAATCCGAAGGGTTTAAAGGAGCTGAAGTACTGAGGCAACTGCCTTCTGAAGTAGTTGAGTCCAAGGAGTAGAGCCATTTGTGTGATCAAGGCCTACTTGGATGTTGTATCCGTTTTTTAACAACTGTTTCATTAGTGGATTACCTCCAAGTGTTGGAGTCCAAGAGTTGGAGAAGAGTGGTGTAGAGGAATTACCCCATAATCGAACCACTATAAAAATTATCTTGTGTCTTTATATTTTTAGCACTTTAATTCTGCATATTTCATTCTGCTTGTTTATATTTGCGTAACTCAACTGATAATAACTTGAAATAAAACAAGTGTTGTAAAACCATTTTACAAAAAGGGTGTAAGACTTCCATTGTAAAAACTAAGTAAGTTGTATTTTTAAAAGAGCTCACTTCACTCAGGTGAGTTATTCTATCAACAGCTCTGTCGAGTCTGTTGAGTGGTTAGCTCTCCTATTGAGGTTGAACATTGTTGTCTTTAATGACTAAAATTGTTTACTTGTGTAAAAACTCTGATTGAAGATCAAAATCGAAAAAATTGGTTAAGTCTATTCAACCCCCCTTTCTAGACTTAACACTCACACCCCTTGGGACCTACACGTGGTATCAGTGTGGTTGGTTTAAAGAATCTTCCGCACTTGTTACTGAACTAGATCTCATTCTTTTAAAGATCAATACTTGGCTGTTTTTAAACTTTCTTTCAAAAAGTTATTATCATGAAAACAAATCTATCTCGCATCCCATATTCGTTGTGGGAGAGTTTTATGATTGCAAAATTCGTATGCAGGCACATCTCTCAGTACTGCATGATGAAATGTGGTTCATCATAGAAGATGAACCCATACAAATCACAAAAAAGAATACAATTATGAGAGCTGTGGAGGATGGTGCAGCTGAAAGGCTTGTTGTGGTTAAAAAACCAAGAAGTGAATGGACCAACGAGGATCCAAAGATATATAACTTGGACAATGTGGCCAAGGATATTTATATAAAACTCTTAACAAAACAATGTTTAATAAAGTTAAATATTGCAAGACTGCTTGTTTAGATATCGGAAAAGCTGACTCTAATCTGCGAAGGCTCAGAGCAGATTAAAGAGAACAAGTTGACTATTGTTGTACAAAAGTTTGAGAACAAAATGCTTGCAGGTGAAACACTGGATCAACTGGATGCCAAATTCACTAAGATTACAAATAAGCTTTCAGATCTGAGAAAAGAATATACACAAAAGGAAATATGTATGAAAATTCTAAGGTCACTCCCAGCTGAGTGGAAAATGAAGGTGCAAGATGAGTTAAAAAGGATCTCCAACCATGAAATATTTATGGACTTAAAAAGGATCTCCAACCATGAGTTATTCTCAGACTTACATGTCTACGAATTCGAGCTCAGAAGAAAGGAGCAAGATGAGATAGTTGTACCCAAGACAACTGCTCTGTTGGCTGGAGAATCAAAAGACACAGAATCTAAGGACATCATAGACAAAGAGGAAATAACACTGATGGTCAAAAGGTTCAACAACTTATTCAATAAGAACTATAAAAGAAACAAGGGTGAAACCTCCAAAAGACACTCAACACCTTCCAAGAGATAGGAAGAAAGAACTCCAAAGACAGCTGAGCCCATAAAAGTTGAAAACGTGTGGCTGAACTGGCAGCGACAAAGTCAAGACACTTTGCAGTTGACTACCCTTATTCGCCAATCAACAAATATTGAAATGAAGAGGATAGGCAAGTCTTTAGAGAAAGAAGACATGAAAGAAAAAAAAGCCATGGTGGCTGCTGACCCAGAAACAACTAAGTGCAAGGAGACTGTTGAATCAGACAGTATTGAAGTAGATTACTCCTCTGACATAGGTGAAGAGGCATTGATTTGTCTCATGGCTAAGGAACAAGAAGACGAGGTAAATTTTAACTCATCTAGCTCACATTCTGATGATAGTGATAATGATACATACATTTTATCACCCACCTATCTTTATGATTCATTAGGCAAAATCCTCACACATGAAATCCTCACACATGCTTCTATATGAGGAAAATAGCCAACTCAAAAGCCAAAACTCACGGTGTGAGGAAGAGTTGGGTACTCTTAGTCACATAGTTGTTGAGAACAAAGGGTTAAAGGTTGAGATAGCTAAGGTAAAAACACACTTTCTTGAAAGAGAAAAGAGGAAAAATATAATTAAAAAATATGATTGCATCACTCAGCAAATCATCCAAAACATTCGATGAATTGATGATGATACAAAAAGAAATTGGACATAAAACAAGAATAGGATATAATTCCTTTGTCAATGCAGAAACTCCAAGAGTGATTTTGGAAAAAGGGATCCTCAAGCAATGGGAGAATCCAAAAGCCAAAAGCACCATATGCTGCACCCACACACAATCACAAGCACACACGTTACAATGGCAAGGGTAAGAAGCCAACTGAGTTTGTTGAAAGGGTTGCTGAAACGAAATTTTGAAAAGCCCATCATATCATAACCCAAAACCTTACATTTTAATCATCAGGGTTAATCAATCATAGACATAATTATATGCATTTCGATATCTCATATTCACATTAGATTGCACACGAATTCCTGAAATTTAAGTTTTAGTATAATTATGTTATATATCAAAGCATTTAATATTGTTAGGTTACACGTGGCAAACACACAAGTGATGGATAATATCTAAATGTGTATGTAAGTTATAATTTGAGAGTGAACTATGTAGAATAAATAAGATGTGATCTTACAGCAAATATTGAATTACCATATACAAAAATATAAATTATATATATATATATATATATATATATATATATCATCTCAAGGAAGCTTATATATAGATAATGCAATTATATATTTGTCTATTAAATAAACGTGTCGCGTATCTAGGTATATGTGTATGACTAATATATATGTGGGATACTTCTCAAATATATATATATGTGGGATTATAAAACTTATATATTATATTTATATGTACTTACCAATACGAATTGATGGCTGTGTGCTTCGACGTACGCCACCTCATGTACAAAAGCTAGGTACTTATTAATCAATTAAAAAACACATCTAATTTCTAGAGATATCTATGATTAATATATATATGAGTAAGTCTCCTGTAGGACCATCTTACGGATCCTATTCCGTAAGATGGATCCCCCAGCCCGACCCACTACCCGCGCCCCAGCCCTAGTCCAGCCCAACGCCCCACCCCGCGGCCCAGCTCCCAGACCAACGCACGCCCCGCCCACGCCCATTTGACCCACCACCGCATCTCTTATTTAAAAAAAATCTGCTCCAACGCGGAATAGAACTCGCGACCTTAATAGACTTAAGGTGGTATTCTACCACTACACCACTAGTACTTATTGTGCAATTTTAGTATAATAATTTATATAAATCCATTCATAAATGCTACGGTAATTAAAAAAATTAAAAATACCTATAAATGTAAAGGCTAAGAACCGAACCCAAGTCTATTAAAAATCTTGATACACTATCTCAATAAATGGATACTTATAAAAGTGTTACTTTAACTACATCATAGTTATTTTTTATTTTTCCTCTTTTTTTGTTCCTAGTTTGTAAATGTATTAAGAAATATGATACTTTATCTCAACAAACGGATACTTTTACTTATAAAAGTGTTACTTTAACTATATCATATTTATTTTTTATTTTTTCTTCTTTCCTTCATTTCTAATTTGTGACTATATTAAAAAACATGATACTTTAAATCACGAAGGAAAAATAAATAAGACAGAGCTAAAGTAACACTTTTATGAGTAAAAGTATCCATTTTTTTGAGATAAAGTATCATGTTTTTGTAAATAAATCACGAAGTATGAATTCAAAGACAGTGAAAAAGAAAAATAAATATGACAGAGTTAAAAGTACCACTTTTATGAGTAAAAGTATCCATTTTTTGGGATAAAGTATCATTTTTTAATACGATCGATATTAGAAAATCATTAGATTGAAGTATCACAAATGTATCATATTTAACATCAAAAGTATCACTATTTCAAAGACAAGTATTAGTTTTTCAATGGTAAAAAACATTAGCTATGAGACTAGAATGAGTACATCAAAAAAATTAATTTTTTGAATAATGTTCACCTTAAAACTATCATATTTCTTACTCAAAAGTATCACTATTTTCGGATAAAGTATTACTTTTTATTCAGAGAATTTAGAATTTTAAAATGCCATTGTCCATCATAAAAGTATCATATTTAATATCAAATGTATCACTATTTCATTTAAGTATCAGTTTTTCAATGTAAAAAACATTAGCTATGAGACTAGAATGAGTATATCAAAAAATCTTATTTTTTGAATATGTAAAAATCCAAATATCAATGTTTAGCTTAAAAGTATCATATTTATTACTCAAAAGTATCACTACTTAGGATAAAGTATCATTCCTATTCAGAGAATTTAAATTTTTAAAATGAAGGGATGATAATGAAGCTTTATATTCATGGTTATACTCATGGTTATAATAAATATGCACAACAAGCACTAGTGGTCTAGTGGTAGAATAACACCTTATGTCTCCATAGGCTCGCAGGTTCAATTCCCCACAAGCGCGCAAATTTTTTTTTTTTTTTTTTTTTTTTTTTCTATTATTACGAGGTGGGGTGGGGTGGGTCAAGGTATTTGGGTGGGTAGGTGGTGGGTCAAGTATTTGGGTGGTGGTGGGTGGGCGGTGGATGGGGCGGGGCGGGTCGCATGTAGGATCCGTCTTACGGAATAGGATCCGTAAGACGGTCCTATACAAGTTTTTGCCTATATATATATAGGAATTGGTTCAAATGAGACCAACCCCTTTAGGTTAGTTCATAGGAACACTTATGGACTTTTGATTTCAAATTTGAAATGGTGTAGATCATTCTAGTTATTTTAGGCTAATAAGGGTATATTTGTACTTTCAATATCATCAATTTATTAAATAGGAGAGTTAATATCTTTAATTGCTATTTTTAAGGCAAATACATTCTTACCTTTTCAGTTGGCCGATTTTTAGGGAGAAAAAACGCATCACTTTTATACTTGGCTTGTTTTATCATATATTTAGTTCAGTGGAATTGTATACTTAGTTCAGTGGACTCGTATACTTAGTCATGTTTTATTATATATTTAGTTCAGATGATTTGTATACTTGGTTTCAAACGACCTTAATTTTTATGCCTTAATAAGAAGTTTATTTATTATGTTATTAGTTTAATTTATGAAATAATAATGGAGAATTAGAAATTATTAAGGATTTTACTAGATAGTTAATTTGTTAAATCATGGATAGTAAAAGAGTCTTTTTAATTTGACTGTGAATTTAGTTTATTTGAGCCTTACAATGAATAATTGGGCTTTGAATTAGTATAGAATATTAAATCAGGCCCACATTATTAGTAAGTTGATTATAGGCCCATGTACCCCAAACCTAGTCCAATTAAGAGTACGTTAAAATACAGATATAAGACACGCAAAACACACACATTAGTAACACAATAGAAGATGCCTAGAGAGAAGAGAAAAATCGGCCAGGAGAGAAGAAGAGAAAAGAGAAGAAAGAGAGGAAATTTCCCCAACGCGATTGATTCGAAAGAGGCCTGAAAAAGATTTTACTACCTCTAAGTCGAACAAGCAAATAATCTCTTTAGTTTCAAATTAGGAATTCAAATTATTATGAAATGTAAATCGGAAGACCTATCGTCAATATCTATAAATTTATCCATATGTTTAGTTAAATAATTGTGTCGTCGATTTTGTGAATTGGGTATAATTCAATGTTATTGAAAACCATGCGGATATATATATATATATATATATATATATAGGATTTAGATCAGGTGAGTCCACATTTCTTAGGTGAGTACACGAGACCAAATCTGAGTCGTTGATTCAATTTTTAAACGGTTAAGATTAATCAGGTTTTAATATTATTTAATATATAACTTAATTTAAATAAGGGCTTATTAGTAATTTTATTTTAAATCAATTTTTGGGAGGGAATTTATTTTTGGTAGTGGGCTAAATTTTAGGGACCGGTTATGATGAACGTGTAAATCCAATATCTTCCATATCTTTTCAAAGATTTGCAACCGAAAAGTCGATTTTACCCATCGACCGTCTTTCCACACTCAAAGTCTCTGCAAGTCTGAAACCTTCTTCCTCCATTGACGAGTCTTCCACCATATTTCCCTGCAATTTCTCTCGCTCCGTCGTCCTCCATTGACGAGCCTTCCACCATATCTTTTAAGTATTTCTCTCGCTCCGTCGTCCACCATATTTCCCTGCAATTTCGTACCCGTCTTCCACCGTCTTCCACCGTCCTCCTTCGCGAAACAAAAATAACAACACCATCTCTTCAGTCGAAAAATTACCAAATCTCCAGTCGAGGATTAAATATCCGGCGAGGGCAAAATCAGACGGCGCTTGTGTTTTCGAGAAGAAGCCCAATTGGAACCCTTAGTTTTCGCTGAAGAACACAACAAATTGTGTGAATTTCTTTTTGCGTCCCCGCAACATTGTAGGTTAGGGCAACTTTTTTTTCTCATTTTATTTTCGTAATTTTTATTTTATTTTTTTGCATTTCTTATGTAGTATTCTATTTTTATTGGTGGATTTGTTTTTAATATTGCCTATATTTTGTCCCTGTAAATATGCTTAGGATTGTCCCTGTAAATATGCTTAGGAATGGTGGAAATCAGAAAAACATATCGCTTATGGTTAGGACATTTGCTGTGTTGTTGGTTTAAATTGTCTTTATTATCTTGAAAAGTTGAAGTCTGGTAGAGTTGGTCTTATGGGATTTCTAAATACATTTTTGTTGCTGATAACTATGTATTCCTTACATTTTGTTTCCAAGTATGGTATCTATGAACGATGGTGACTTGTAATGCTTATTTGTGTTTAGAACTATGCTTACTCACATTATGTATAATGCTTACTTATCTTATATATAATGCTTAAGCCTGTTAGGGTTAGCTCTTATGTGATTTTTACATACATTTTGTTGCTGATAAGTATTTATTCCCCACCTTTTTTTCAAAGTCTGTTAAGTTTGCCTGTTGTTAATGTGTACTGCTTTCTTATGTTGACTATTATGCTTGCTCACATTTTATATTATGCTTACCTATATTATGTAGTATGCTTTAAATTTATTACCAGTTTTTATGAGACAGTTGAATGACTATTTGCTACCTTATTTTTTTTAGTGTTTCTTTTGGAGATGGCTAAGGAGAGCAAGAAGAGTAAGGGTACATTGGATAAAGGGAGCAAGAAGAGGAAGGCGGCAGATATTGATGTTGTTGCAGAGCCGAGTAAGAAAAAGAAGGGAAAGGACAAAGGTAAAAAAGTGATAGACGGTAGCCGGAGTGACGAAGAATCCAAATATCCCAGACTGTGCACGAGATCAACGCTGAGGAGGTTCGCCAAAGTTATTAAGAAATTGAACCCTGCACAGACGGCTGCCATTAACGAGATTGGGTTCGGTGGACTGTTGCACATGAAGATCGTGGAAATACCGACACAGTTAACTTATTGGCTGGTTAAAATTTTCAACCTTGATTAGTCGTGGAATGGTGATTTCAAAGCGGAAAAAATTCACGTAGACGCCACGGATGTGGAACGGGTTCTTGGAATCCCAAATGGTAGTGTGAATATTGAACGGAAGAACAAAGCCGGGGGATGTGAACTTTATAAAGAATGGCTAGAGATTTTTAATAAGCCTAACAACCACATCACGGCAAAACACGTAGCTACGGAGATGTTAAAATTTGAGGACGGAGGTGACTGGTTCAAGAGGCACTTTGTTGCCCTGGTGGACTGCTTGATTATCGGGAATAACCCTATTGGTTATGTTAACCCCCTCATGATGGACAACCTGGAGAATGTTCATAATATTCGCAACCTTGGCTGGTGCGAGTACACAATTAATACGCTGGTGACAAACCATGCACGTTGGGGAGAAGGGAAGCAAAAAATGTTCAATGGCCCCCTTTTGTTTTTATCGGTAAGCGGTAAATTATTATTGTTTTACATTTTTTGTATCACTACATTGCATACTTTTCTAATTTTTGTTGTTTGTGTAGGTTTTTTATTTGGATAGGGTTGTTTTCTATACTAGGGACGTGACTAGAACTCTCCCGAGTATTAGAGGTTGGACTTCTCAGATCATTAAGAAAAGGGTATGTAAGGAGATGAAAGAAGGTGGATTTGGGCGGGGTTTGGCGGAACCGCTCCGTCGGCGGTTTTGAACGGCGGTCGTGGGCGGTGACATTGGGCTGGTAGGAAGTCACAAATGGGCTACCGCACGTCGTCCGGGATTGAGAGCCATGAGGTAAAATTTTTAGTTCGGTTTGGTTGGTTGAATCCATTTTGAGTAATGCTTGTGGTAGATAAAACATATGCTTGTACATGTAGTTAAATTTGCTTCTATTAGATAAATGATGGAGAATTTGATTGTTGTAATCGTTGCATTCATTTATAGTTAACAATGCTTATTATGTTTCCCAAATGTGCTTATATATGTTGCTCAAATGCTTACAAATTGTTATTGTAATATTTGGTTCCCTCAAATGTGATGGAATATTTTTATGACATATGATGATTCATCTTATATGGTGTGCTAATATTGCTCACGAGAATATTTTTGTCTTGCTTATGAGTTTTGCCAGTTTCGCTTACATGTGTTGCATATAATGCTTACATAACGATGAAGTATTTAATTATTTTCACTTTTTCTATTTTTTTGTCTAATGTTTGGTTTGCTTATGATAGTTTCCAATTATGCTTATATGTGTTGCTAATAATGCTTACAGAAAAATGAAGTATTTTTTTTTTTTTTATTTTTGGTATTATTGTCTAATGTATTTGGATCGCTTATGGGATTTGCAAAATATGCTTATATATCGCTTATTATGCTTACAAGTAATGATGAAGTGTAAATCATGATATGTAGTCATTTAAATATTTCTCCTCAGAATCGACATTTTTGGTTTGATAACTTTTGGAAAGGAGTATAAATCGAGATTGCTGAAGAAGTTGTCAGGCCTTGCTACATATGTGGTCGACATAATCGCGTTGCTTGAAAATGCTCCAAAAGAGATGACAGGCGACGCAGACTTTTGCAAATTACAAGATTCGGCGATGATGCTTATATGCTCAGCTAGTAAGCACACATTGGACGCGGGCGGACCCCATGCTGACGATATGAGCGAGACGCACGGTGACACAAGCTTTTGGAATAATCCCGAGACGATAGGCAATGTCGAAAAAGTTGAGATTGCACTTGGTCGTAGGGAAGAGTACGAAAAGGGTGGGGAAGATTTGCCAAGTTTCGATCCGGGTGTTACCTAAGAGCTGTTAAAATTGTGGCGGGGATGTAAGATTTTTGATCTTTTTTTCTTGTTATTTTTTAACATCAAGTACACGCCGCTTACTATGAATATAATGTTGGGTTTTTGTATTGTCTTGATGTGTGTTGTTGCTTTTTTTTTCTTGTTTTATTAACAGTGGGGTTAGCGGGGCACGTGATGTTGGCGAAGATGGTGTGGATATTGGAGATGGTGTTGGGGAGTGATGTGGCGAGGATGACGAGGAGGATGACAGCGAGGATGACGAGGAGGATGAGGGTAAGAGCGACGAAAATGAGGATGAGGATGGTAGTAGTAGCGATGATGAGGGGATCCTGTTGACGCCGAGTTGGAACAAGACGGCGGTGACAAAGTGGGAACGAAGAAGATGAGGTTAACAAAGGTCCGATGAGATGGAGGAGGGCAAATTGAGAATGCATTACGATTGACGTGTTGTCCGAATGTTCAAAACTTGAAATGATGGTATCGAATGGATTTTTGAAAATCCGCCGGTGAATCGTATGTTTCTTTTTATTTTGTTTATTTTAAAAATGACTTTTTATGATATTTTTAGTTTGAGCAATTGTATGAACATGCGGGGAGGAAGTCATATTTGGTAGTGGTGAATTTAATATAACAAGACAAGATATGGAGACTTTGAAGGGCGGACAAAGACGTCGTGGGCTATTGTGGATACCGGTCTTTTATCCCGAATCGCAAGGAATCGTTGAGGGCTGATAGTTCTCCGCGTAGATTCTTTGCCACGACATATCCCACTATATGTTTCACCCGCATTTCTTGGTAGATAATTTTGTGATGCACGAGTTTTGATCGGTTTATATGCTTTTTTGTTAGTAGTATCCATTATTATGCTCTGTTTTTTTGTATATTATGCTTATGGATATATCAAAATATGCTTCCCGATGCTTTCCATTATGCTAGTGTTTCTGTGAATTCATGGATTATAAATTTGCTTAAGTTTGGTTTGAGTTATGCTTATTAATGTTATGCATATTGCTTACTGTTATATTTCGCCCCATTATGTCTTTATGTATAATAGATTGCTTGTGTCTGTTATGAACAATGCTTATGTATGCATTAAATGTTGCTTGTCAGTAGTTAATTACTTCTAATTTAATCATATTTTTATTGCAGACATTCACAATTGCAATGCCCAGCAATGCGCCGGTTACTAGTGAAACGGTTAAGACATTCAGCGAAAGCTTCGACGTTGAGTTTAGCGATTCGGTAGCGAAAGGTGATGGAGGAGATCCAGTTGGTATGTATGATATGTTGAGGCTTTTTTTTTTTTTGTCCGTGAACCTAACATTTTTGTTACCCATTGTGTAGTTCTTCTTCCCAATATTCAAGAGTGAACATTTTTTCGTGGTATGCTTCGACGTTAAAAAAAAGTTCTGCCATGTATTAGACAACTCTTCGGTTGGCGGCAACAAAACCCTCAAATACGATGGCGTTCCTGATAAATTGGTCAGTTCGTCTCTATAGATGATTGAAGATATATTTTCATTCTTTATTGTTTTACTGATTCAAATATATATTTTTTTAATGGACAACGACAAGTATTTTCGCAATACCTATCGACTAAGGGTTTCCCGTCAATTGCTCGTGTGATCCAGCAAACGACTGCATCTCGTTTGTGCATGCCCTGGAGGGACAAGGATAACAAAGTTGATTGTGGTATCTTCGCAATGCGCCATATGGAGACCTATATGGGAGGTGGGATCAGAAATTGGGATAGCGGGCTCCGGAAGAACGACGAGGCGCAACTTTTGATGATGCGTAGAAAGTACGCAGCTGCAATATGCTTGGACTCACTGAATGATCTTAGGGAGGCGGTAATGGGACGAGTGAAGGTGTTTGCCAAAAAGAATTAAGATCAACCCGGAACATTATATTTGTTTTGTACTTTTTATTGATATTTGAAGTACTCTTTAGCGATCTACCAGACACGGTTAACCTGCTTGGTCTTTGAAGTACTTTCTAGTGGTTTTTGAATGTTTTTTTGATTAGTGCCTATGTAAGCAGAATTCAAGTGGTTAATCAGCAGGGTTAACTCTATTTTGCAAGCAATCATTTTCATGATATGATAAAATGTTTCTAGCATTACTTCAAATATTTTTAAGCCAAGTGTTCTTCTTCATTGTAGCAGAAATCTACTGCAATGCAAGCAATATTCAAATGTTTTAACTTCTTCAAGTATACAAATGTTTCGTAAGCAGCATTCAAATGATGCACAAGCAGAAATGATTTGTCTTGTTAGCATTATTTCAAAAATTATAACTTATCAAGTATGTCATACTATATAGTTGTAATCAAATGTATTTTAGCATGATTTAAATGTTGTACATGCATATTTTAATGTTTTTGTAGGTTTGTATATCATGTTATTTCATATTGCAGAAAATAATCAAAGTGCAAGATAAAAAAAAATTAACTTAAAAAATAAGCGATAAAATATGCATAAATAAGCAGTATCAAAAGCTTTAATAAGCAGTCTCAAACATGCACTGCAAAAAATAAAAACATCAACTACTTGTCGCACGTCCTGCTATTGTGCGAACCTATTTCTCCGCATTTCCCACAACGTCTCTTCATTTTTCGTCCACCTTTTATCGCCTTTTCCTTCCGACGAAATCGGCTTTTGACTCGACTGCCGCTCCCCTTATTTTTGGCCTGTGTTGGCGGCAACACTACGACGCCTAGATGGGTTTTGTCTCCAACGAATCCTTCGATCAATGTTTGTCTGTTCACCGCACGGGAATCAGTTCGATCCTTCAGCAATTGTTCTTTATGTTCTTTTATGATGCTTGACAGGTATTCAATCTTGGATTTGTCGCCATTTGATAGAATCAAACAATAGTGAATGTCAGACCAAATCTGTTGGATCGTTGTATCACACTGCAAATCTGATCCGAAATTGTTCAACGTATCATTGTTTGGAAACTGTAGCATGGATGCATTTCTCGTCCATCTTTTGTGAATATATTTGTCTGGGATTTTATCGGCCTCTTTTAGTAGCGAGAAAATATGACGACATACAAGCCCGATACGCTGAAACATTTTGCAACTGCATTCCATCGCATCTTCATTTATATATGAAACCACTGTAAAGACTCCTATTTCAACGTCCTTGATTTTATAAGTGCAGGTGTCAGCCCCATTTATGATTTCCATCGTCACGCACTTGTAACAAGATGATTCGATTTCGGCGCTCACAGCAGAAAACACTGTTCCCGTATACACAACTGATGCATGTTTCTCAATTTCTAATTGTGTTTTGCATTTGGGTAAGCTGGATTCCATCTCGTTGTTCAGTTTGTCTACGGCATGTCGCTGAGCTTCTATAGCGCTATCGTAGTGCATGAAAAATTCCACTAGACTAACCTGTGGGTTGGTGAAGCTCCCGAACCAGCTGTTAGCACTCTCCGATCTTGACGTGGTTCTGAGCAATCCGCTCAATTGCACATTTTTAAAATAAGCGGGTATCCACGATTTTCTGATTTCAAACATATGTTTGAACCATGAATGCGAAGTCAGCTGGTAATCATTCATCAACTGTGCCCATCTCTCCTCAAATTCTGGAGGTTCAATGTAGTTACTCCGCATAATGCGATTCAATCTTTCCATGAATTCCTCGTCCTTAAGCAAAGTATGCCCCACTTTCGCACCAACCTTTTCCATGATATGCCACATACATAGTCGATGAATACTGTTCTTGAAAACCTTTTTAATAGCATTTTTCATTGCGGGATCTTGATCAGTAACTATGTATGTTGGCTCATGCCCCATTGCCTTTAAGAAATTTTCGAATAGCCAGACATACGATTCTTCATCTTCCTTTAGAAGTAACCCAGACGCGAACGTAACACATCTTCGATGATTGTCCACACCAGTGAACGGCGCGAAAACCATTTTTTACCTAGGTTTGTTGTGACAAGTCGGTCTCATTTTTCACAAGGTAAGAAATTTCATTCAAGTTGACGCATGCATTATTTCTATAATATATAAGCAACATTGTAATAATATATAAGCATATCATGTCAAATTCGTATGCATTTCCACACATCAATACATCTTTGTAATGAAATGGCCATCTCCTTTAAAAATTATATATTTTCGTATGCAGTATGAAAGCAACTCGTAAGCACTCTTTTCCATTTTGTTATGCATTACTGCAGACTATTTAAAAAATAGATGAATGATCATGAATTCTGTTGCGATTGCACCACATACCTGTTAGTGTTGTATGTTGCATCGAAAGATATAACATCCCCGAACATTCTGTAGTTTTGCTTGCACATTGGATCAGCCCAAAATAATCGTAAGTTGGTCGTTTTCATCAACGTCATAGTTGAATCTGATTTGGACAAACTTCAATCTTTTTCAAAAACTTATCAATAATAAGCTGTGCATCGGCTCCACAGACATAAGCTTTCAGCTCTCTCTTGAAATTTTTAAAGTCGATTGGCAGTGCGCCTACATTCGAATACCCTCCAACCATCTCCTTATACGGTCGATAAGTTTTCGCTGGGCCAATGTTTGCTTTTATACAGCTTAGTATGAATTTTTGGTGAGCCAAATTTAAATTCCTATTCACCTTTAGAAAGTGTCTGTACACCCGGGCGTCAATGAATGCGTGTGCCGGATTTCAAAACTCTTTACTGTGTAAGAACCAGATTCAGTGGCCTGGAACACGCAACGCGCCTTGCATCCCACCCTTGTCGGTTTCCTGTGTCTCACTTGTGAGACTTCGTCATCATTTAGCTCCGCTTCTTCAGGTGGTGCAGATGAGTTGCCAACCTTTTTGAACCCTTCACGGTTGCAAACAACGTATTGCATGCGTATTATATCACTGTGGAAGCGTTTGGTTGTACTAATTCTCACATCAAATCCGGTGGCACGCCCATAATCCTTGTAGAATTGTATTCCGCTCTTGACACTATCAAAAATCATCCCTTCTTTTGGAGTCAGATGTTCATCACATTCTGGTATCCAATTCACAGACGAATCCGTTGTTATTTCAATCCGTTGCTGCGGAGCACTTGCAATTACAACTGTTTCAACAAAAGAAATAAATAAGCAAGATTTTGAAACTACGTTAGCACATTGGTCACTTTTTATAAGCAATAATACACTGACATATAAGCAAAGAACATGACCGGGACAACCGGCGTTGAATCAAATAATTTCAGTTCATACAACCTAAATAATGATCAATTAACCCGATCCGTTATTGTGCAACATGGTTTATTATGCAACATGTTTTCTATCATATCATATACATTTTTAAAGGAAAAAATGGGGACGAATAATTAAATTTCATGCCTCATATATATGTTAATACTTATAAGCATATTAGAATTAACTTATAAGCATTATTATGGACACCAATAAGCATATGATCTGGTTAATATGAAGAAAAAGAACGTGGACGGGAACTAAATTTTAGGTGTTTAAGTATGGTGGTAACCATAAGAACATTTATAGGCAAATCGAAAGCAAATTTATCATAACTAACAAGCAACTCAACGGGTAAACACACACAAAAAAAAATGGCATAAAGATATGCCCTTTTATGGACTACTAAGAATTTCACATTTGTAAGCATACTATTTTCAAGGAATAAGCGAAGTTGCATGACCGCATAAGCACATTTCTGGGTAATAATTACAAATAAAAATGAAAATGATTGATCAAATCATTGATCTTAGGAAAAATTACGAATCAAATATTAAGAAGAATAAGTAATAAAAGGAACAATGAATACAATTTCGTAGTCAAGGAAAAGTGGACTACTAAGAAGTTCACATTTGTAAGCATAATATTCTAAAGGCATACGCAGTATTTCAGAACCGTATAAGCATATTTCTGGATAATAATTACAAGCAAAAATGAAAATGATTGATCGAATCATTGGTTTTAGGAAAAATTACGAATCAAATATTAAGGAGAATCAGTAACAAAATGAACAATCAATACAATTTCGTAGTCAAGGAAAAGTGTTACCTTGTTCTTCATTAGTATTGAAGCTTTCTTCATATGTGTCGTCCATTCCCTCCTTCCTTGTTCCAGCGGCTGCAAATGGTGAATTTTCAGTGAGTTTGTAGACTATCCACGTTAGAGAAGAATGGTGGCCAAGGTGAAATAAACTGGACGATTTTAATTCTGTAACAGATATGGTGGAGTTTGATTGTAACTAATCCTATTTTTTTGGGATCTACTAGATTTAGCTACCATTATTTATTATGGTATGGACTAATTTACCCTCCATATGTCAGCAAACGAATTATTTGCCAGCAATTAGAAAGGATTAATCTCAGCCATCTACGTCAATTTATCTACGGCTTGGATCTGGTCCTACGTACTCACATAATAAGGGGGTCCTATATAACTCATCCCCTATATATATATATTGATTGATTATTCCTTTCAGAGTAAAACACGTCCTCCGTCGACGTCAATGGAGGTAGATAAAGTTATTGTCCCTTTTGAATTCATGTATGGAGTTAGATTGTCTTTAACCATTACCAAGTTTGTTTTCATTTAGTTTAAGTTATATAATAAACTAGTTTACCTTTTTGCCTTGTTAGATTATGGTCACTACTACCTAGATCCTTCGTTATTAACTTTGGAGTAATCATTGATCAAGATAGATTTTAAGCCCGGGACGGTGAATATAATCTTTTCCTAGCTAATTGGATATATAATTTTTCCCGCTTAATTGAATATATAGTTTTTCCCTTAACTAATTGAATGTAGGGTTTTCTCTTGATAAATTGAATATAGGGTTTTCTCTTGACTAACTGAATATAGGGTTTTCCCCTAACTAATTGAATATAGGGTTTTCCCTTAACTAAGTGAATGTAGGGTTTTCCCTTAACTAATTGAATATAGGGTTTTTCCTTAACTAATTGAATATAAGGTTTTCCCTTGATTAATTGAATACAGGGTTTTCCCTTAACTAATTGAATGTGGGTTTTCCTCTAGCTAATTGGATATAGGGTTTTCCCTTGACTAATTGAATGTAGGGTTTTCCCTTGATAAATTGAATATAGGGTTTTCCCTTGACTAAGTGAATATAGGGTTTCCCTAACTAATTGAATATAGTGTTTTCCCTTAACTAATTGAATGTAGGGTTTTCTTCTAATTAATTGGATATAAAGTTTTCCCTTGATTAATTGAATATAGGGGTTTTCCCTTAACTAATTGAATATAAGGTTTTTCCTTGATTAATTGAATATAGAGTTTTCCCTTAACTAATTGAATGTATGGTTTTCTCCCTAATTAATTAGATATAGAATTTTCCTTGATTAATTGAATGTAGGGTTTTCCCTTAACTAATTGAATGTAGGGTTTTCCCTTAACTAATTGAATGTAGGATATTTTTTCCTTGACTAATTGAATGTAGGCCTATCCCTTCACTAGTTGAACGTATGGTTTTTCCCTAACTAACTGAATATAATATTTTCCCCAATTAATGTTGAGTATCTTTAATGTAGGTTTATCATCATTTAAATGTTTCAAGTCATATTTATTTTTAATATGTTTGCCAATTAATGTGATTTAATTATTATGTTTATGCTCTTTAAGTTTATGTTCGTATTCAATTGAAGTTGAATCACTTAGGTTCATGCATCATATTAACGTATGTTCATAGCATTTCACGAGCATCACAAGATTAAGTAAAGTCTAGTTTTAAGGTCTATAATTAATAACGTTTTTAGAAATTGGTGCACATTGTTCTATGATGCTGGAGTGAGTGGGAAATGGGCGCGGGGGACCCGTGTTCCGACAATGTGCCACTTGCGGCTAATGTTAATGTTCAAAGGAAAGGGCCTTCGAGCCAAACGAATGGAAATGGGCCTTCGGGCAAAATGAAAGAAAATGGGCCTTCGAGCAAAATGTTAATCGGGTTCCAAATAACAAGGCCCGCTGCGACCCTGATTAGAACAGTGTGTTACCAAGTGAGCTCGCGTCCTAAGAACATTTTACGAAAAGAAAGACAAGGTTTTAAGTATGAATGTGAAAGGTTTTTAAGTAAAGAAAATGTAAAGTCTTTCAAGGTATTAATGTATGATATTGCATTAGGCATGCATTCATGCATAAGATTACTTGTTGAGCTCCTTTAGCTCATTCCACGAATGTTGAATGTTTTCGAGATGAGAACCCGGATGAGAAAGGAGATGGCACAACGCAGATGACTTAAAACCCACGTCTCTCATGATTTCATGTCTTTCGGTGTCTCTTATTTATAAAGTTTGACTTTTTTAGTTTATTAAATGTCGAATATCGTTTTATTTTCAGAATGAATGTTTTTGGACAAGTAATTATTTCAGTTATAAACATTTAATTTCGCTGCAAAGTTTTCAAAAGAAGTAAGATTTTTATTATTCCATATTTTTAAATACTCTTCAGAGTATTTCTATTTTAATTTCTTATTTACGCATTAATATTCAACAAGCTGGAAATGGCGCTACATTTTGTGGTATCAGAGCCGAGGCTTTTTAAAACTCGATAATGTATTATACAATGTAATCAAGAATAGCCTAGACCTCAAGAATGTGAAAGTGATAAGCTAGGCAAATTACAACAATAATAATGACAATATAAGACCAAGTGTTTGCTTGAGTATTTCTTGTTGTGTTGTATTGTTCTCTCTTTATATGTTGTGCTTCAAATCTTCTTCTATTTATAAGAGATGATTGATCATTGATAGCCTCCTCTTGGAATCTGATATCTACAAAAAAATTGCAATTAAAATCAAGATTATAGCTGTTAGAAATCAATCCCACAATTTAGGGAAAAGTTGTCTGCTGCACATCGGTTAGAATTTTGCTGTCAAACATTAGGGTGACCGGTCGCGCACAAATAGAAGTTTGAAACATAACGCAACAATTTTACATAGGGTATGCACCGGGTCGACGAGGCTTTGACCGGTCACCCCATTGCTCACCGGTCCAGGGGAGACAAAAATGAGAAAGCAGAAGTTTCTACTCTACGAGGGGTCGCCCTAGGGTCGACGGCCGCCTCACCGGTCGACTGGTCGACCTGGCCACCCTCAGTTTTGTTCCCGTCCCTTTTTCTGTTCCAAAACTCAACACAGTGCAGGTTGCCCTATAAGAGCGACACTGGTCGAGCTGAAACATAAGTGTTGTCCAATTTTATATCGAAAATAAACTTCAAGAAATACTCCGAAAAATAGTAAAAACATTTTAAACCGATCGGGAGTATTGGGACAACATTCAGGGACACTGTTTTGAAATAAAAACACTTTGACATAAAATCATTAAAAGCGTTGTCCAATTTAGTCGAAAATAAACTTGAAGAAATACTACGGGAAATATTAAAAACTATTTTAAATCATTTAGGAGTATTTGGACAACCTTTAAAAACATTGTTTTGATGTAAAAACAAAATCATCAAAATCATGATAAAACCATTTATCAAACAAACTTAAGTTTGTCATGGAAGATGGAGTAGGGGATGTGCTGGGGGATCAGCATGTAGCTAGTAAATGTTATGTGGAAACGATGAGAAAGAGAGAACATAAGAAATCAAAGTGAAAGGAGGTGGAGAGTGAGAGGGAAACAAATCCCCATAAGATAGTGAAGAGAAAGGAAAAGGAGAAAAAACCGGGGATGTTGAGTGTGAGGCCTGAGGAAGAGCTGATGATCATAGAATTGGTGTTGGGAGATCCAATCAAAACAACTATGATAGGGACGCAACTGGGGCCAGAGTTAGCAATTGAGATTGTAGAGTTTTTGAAAAAAAACGTGGATGTGTTTGCGTGGAGTTCAGGAGGTTTGGGAGTAGTAGATCCCGAGCAGGTAACTCACCACCTCAATGTAGATTCAGAGAGAAGACCAGACAAGCAGAAAAAGTGCCTTTCGGTTGGGACACGGATAAAGATTATTCAGGAGGAAGTAAATAAGCTCTTGAGAGCAGGGCACATACAGGGGATCCAATTACCCAAGTGGTTGTACAATGCAGTGCTGGTCCCAAAGGGAGATAAGGTTAGAATGTCTATCGATTTTTGTGATCTTAATAAAGCATGTCCTAAAGACCAAGACCATCGCCAAGGATGTCACTCCCCAAAACGAGAGCGCGACAAAGACAATTAGACTTATGCCTGTTTACTAAGTCGACCCATTGTCCATCATCATAAATCAATAAAGATAATAAGTTTTTCATATAAGCATAGATATCATAATCACCCTAGTAATAGTACGGTTCACAATGGAAGTAAATGTAAATACAAATCAATGACATTAATCAATCTTATAGGTCTATGCCCTATCATTACAACTTGAGATTGTTTGAAGATAGTCATAACTATTACAAAATAAGTTCTACCCGACCTAAGAACGTTGGAATCACAATTAAGAAACTACTTCGTTGCTTGGAAGTCCTCACACCGTCCACCCGGTATGGAGTATCATCCTCGGTCGATTAAAAGGCGGTGGTGAGGTGAGAAGTTCTCGACACAAAAGGAAAAAATTTCGTGAAAATTAATGCATGAGTCGTAAACATCATCGAGCTTCTAATAGTTAATAATTATTTCATGTTTTCAAGTAAGTACAAAAATAAATAGTAAGCAGTAAAGCGGTAGTGTGGTTGCACATGAAAGGAAGACGCCAACCAATATTTGTTCAAGGGCTTGCGCACGGAAGTGTGCTGCCAACCAAAATAGTTGTATACATCGAAGACGTGTCGATCAAACATCGGCTCCCTCAATAGATCACCTTATCTCTCCAATGGATAGGCCGGAGCCAGTATCCCAGAAGGCACAATGTCTCCAACAAGAAGGTATGCAAGACCCGTAGATGGTCATAATCATGATTATACCCAAACTACAACCCAATCACCCATCAAACTCTCCTATCCGACTTGAGGTTGGGATTTGGATGATCGAGGTCGGTATGGGATTGAAGCCGAGCTATCCCATCCCATACATGACTTATCCATTCCACAGAAACAGTCGGAGGTATCGATTTATCTAAGTTAAAATTCACGAGCTAGTTATCGAGTGGATAATCTAGCCGAGAATTTTTATATACGGTATCGATTTTAACTAAGTTAAAATTCACGGGCTAGTTATCGGGTGGCTAGTTCTAACAATATTGACTTATTCAGGGCTAGGGAGTCGCATTATTAAACGTATTTTTATTCGGGTAAGGATATCCTTTTAATGGCTAGGATAAGTTACATAAAAATAAATTCTCGTCGGACAATTATTATAAAATATACTTAAATTTAATATAGGTAGATTAAAGTTTAAAAAATAAGTTTTTTAGGTCCTTAAGTAATTATATTAATATATATGTATATATCCTTTTTACTAAAAAATAAATTTTCTTATCAAGTTTTAAAATTCGATAAGTTCGAATAACAGACTTGAAAAAAAGTGAGGTCAGTTCTTAAATTTTCTAAAAATCCCATAGAGTTAGATTTTCGAATTTTACAGTTAGTCTATTATTCTCAAAAACTACGTTTTTTAACCCGATCCTTAAAAATTTATATCTCTTAAACCAGGAGGAATTTTTGATGTAATTCCAATCTTAGAATTACTATTAGAACATTAATAATTTGAGGTAACAGAATTTTTAGAAAATTCTTAGGTTAGGCACTCTATTTTTCAAAATAGCATTTTTGGCCAGAAAATAATTTTGTCGTTAAGGACTCGTTTCAAGTCCGATTGTCACAAAACTTGAACCAATGGTTCAAAAGGTCATAAAATTAGGTTAGTAATTTTTTTGGTACAGGGGCTGTATGAATTCAGAAAATTTCAGATTGGTCCTCTAAGTTTTAAAGTTATGCATTTTAGTACCAAATATGTTCTTTATCGCATTTCTTAACCTGAAGGGTCTCCAAAGTACCAAGTCACTTAATATATTAAAGTTACAGTATTTCAAGTCCAATAATTTGAAATTTATAGGGGATCCTTGCACAGTTTCATTTATTACAATTTAGGCCCTATACTTTGCAAAAATTGGAAAAATGGCCCAAGGTTCGGATTTAGCTACAAAATAAAAGTTCATAATATATTTTAAGTATGAAATATAATTTTAAGCATTCCTAACTCATATTTTTACATGCATGTCAAGATTTACCATAAAAACATGACAATATGCATTTTAATATATATTTTTACAAGGTGTAAAATTATGCCCAACTTTTTAAAAATCCATTCTGAACATGATACACTAAAATACTTGTAATATTCATAATATCACATATTAAAATATAAACATGATTTGCATGCGTTTTATCAAGAAAAAATGGTAGGATTATGAAAGAGTTTTCCACCCACCTCTCAAGCTTCAAGTGTAAAGTCCTTAAAATGAAGTTCCTCCCTCTAGTACCCAATCTTATGGATCCAACAACCTCAAGGCATCCCCTAGGTGGTGAGAAAATTCATATTTGGTGTTAAAAAAATGGAGGTTTTGAGGTGTTGGGAAATTTATTTGTATAGATTTTGATGATGCATGTAAAACTTAGATTAGAAAGTTGGCACCCCATTTTTTGTTGTAATTCAACTATATAATAGATAGGAAATATGTTTGTAAAGAAGCAATCAAGTTGAAGATCACATAAGTTGACTGAAGGATGCAATGAAGAATCAGCTGAGTTGCAGCTGAGTATCGAAGATATGGACTAGTCAAGTAAATTAGTTGTGTCTGTCAGCAAACCAATAGCTGAGTCAACCCAGATGAATGGAGAAGACTCAATAAAGGGGTAAAGCAACTATCAGACTCGAAGAAAGCTGAACAAGTCCATTGGAATGAAAAGTCAAAGACTTACCTAAAATGGTAATAGGACATACCTGCAACCTTAAAGTTGTCTTGTTGATAGAGTGCAAGTAATTGATAAGCAATGAGATGTTCGTAGAAAACCTGCAGAGTTCCAGGCATCCTGCAGAACATTAAATTAAGGAAGACTCAACATCAAATGTTGCACAATAAGATAAGCTTACGATCAATAAGTCAAGTTTGGAGGGCCAGATGATCAAATCCGAAGGGTTTAAAGGAGTTGAAGTACTGAGGCAACTGCCTTCCGAAGTAGTTGAGTCCAAGGAGTAGAGCCAGCTGTGTGATCAAGGCCTACTTGGACTATTGTATCCGTTTTTTAACAACTGTTTCATTAGTGGATTACCTCCAAGTGTTGGAGTCCAAGAGTTGGAGAAGAGTGGTGTAGAGGAATTACCCCATAATCGAACCACTATAAAAATTATCTTGTGTCTTTATATTTTTAGCACTTTAATTCTGCATATTTCATTCTGCTTGTTTATATTTGCGTAACTCAACTGATAATAACTTGAAATAAAACAAGTGTTGTAAAACCATTTTACAAAAAGGGTGTAAGACTTCCATTGTAAAAACTAAGTAAGTTGTATTTTTAAAAGAGCTCACTTCACTCAGGTGAGTTATTCTATCAACAGCTCTGTCGAGTCTGTTGAGTGGTTAGCTCTCCTATTGAGGTTGAACATTGCTATCTTTAAGGACTAAAATTGTTTACTTGTGTAAAAACTCTGATTGAAGATCAAAATCGAAAAATTGGTTAAGTCTATTCAACCCCCCTTTCTAGACTTAACACTCACACCCCTTGGGACCTACACGTGGTATCAGAGTGGTTGGTTTAAAGAATCTTCCGCACTTGTTACTGAACTATATCTCATTCTTTTAAAGATCAATACTTGGTTGTTTTTAAACTTTCTTTCAAAAAGTTATTATCATGAAAACAAATCTATCTCGCATCCCATATTCGTTGTGGAAGAGTTTTATGATTGCAAAATTCGTATGCAGGCACATCTCTCAGTACTGCATGATGAAATGTGGTTCATCATAGAAGATGAACCCATACAAATCACAAAAAAGAATACAACTATGAGAGCTGTGGAGGATAGTGCAGCTGAAAGGCTTGTTGTGGTTAAAAAACCAAGAAGTGAATGGACCAACGAGGATCCAAAGATATATAACTTGGCCAATGTGGCCAAGGATATTTATATAAAACTCTTAACAAAACAATGTTTAATAAAGTTAAATATTGCAAGACTGCTTGTTTAGATATCGGAAAAGCTGACTCTAATCTGCGAAGGCTCAGAGCAGATTAAAGAGAACAAGTTGACTATTGTTGTACAAATGTTTGAGAACAAAATGCTTGCAAGTGAAACACTGGATCAACTGGATGCCAGATTCACTAAGATTACAAATAAGCTTTCAGATCTGGGAAAAGAATATACACAAAGGAAATATGTATGAAAATTCTAAGGTCACTCCCAGCTGAGTGGAAAATGAAGGGGCAAGATGAGTTAAAAAGGATCTCCAACCATGAAATATTTATGGACTTAAAAATGATCTCCAACCATGAGTTATTCTCAGACTTACATGTCTACGAATTCGAGCTCGGCGAGAAAGGAGAAAGATGAGATAGTTGTACCCAAGACAATCGCTTTCTGTTGGCCGGAGAATCAAAAGACACGAGAATCTAAGGACATCATAGACAAAGAGGAAATAACACTCGATGGTCAAAAGGTTCAACAACTTATTCAATAAGAACTATAAAAGAAACAAGGGTGAAACCTCCGAAGACACTCAACACCTTCCAAGAGAAAGGAAGAAAGAACCCCAAAGACATTTGAGCCCATAAAAGTTGAAAATCTTTGGCTGAACGGCCGAGTCAAGACACTTTGCGATTGACTACCCTTATTCGCCAATCAACAAATATTGAAATGAAGAGGATAGGAAAGTCTTTAGAGAAAGAAGACATGAAAGAAAAAAAAAAAGCCATGGTGGTGCGACCCTTTAAACAACTAAGTGCAAGGAGACTGTTGAATCAAACAGTATTGAAGTAGATTACTCCTCTGACATAGGTGAAGAGGCATTGATTTGTCTCATGGCTAAGGAACAAGAAGACGAGGTAAATTTTAACTCATCTAGCTCACATTCTGATGATAGTGATAATGATACACACATTTTATCACCCACCTATCTTTATGATTCATTAGGCAAAATCCTCACACATGAAATCCTCACACATGCTTCTATATGAGGAAAATAGCCAACTCGAAAGCCAAAACTCACAGCTGACAGAAGAGTTGGGTACTCTTAGTCACATAGTTGTTGAGAACAAAGGGTTAAAGGTTGAGATAGCTAAGGTAAAAACACACTTTGCTGAAAGAGAAAACAGGAAAAATATAATTAAAAAATATGATTGCATCACTCAGCAAATCATCCAAAACATTCGATGAATTGATGATGATACAAAAAGAAATTGGACATAGAACAAGAATAGGATATAATTCCTTTGTCAATGCAGAAACTCCAAGAGTGATTTTGGAAAAAGGGATCCTCAAGCAATGGGAGAATCTAAAAGCCAAAAGCACCATATGCTGCACCCACACACAATCACAAGCACACACGTTACAATGGCAAGGGTAAGAAGCCAACTAGTTTGTTGAAAGGGTTGCTGAAACGAAATTTTGAAAAGCCCATCATATCATAACCCAAAACCTTACATTTTAATCATCAGGGTTAATCAATCATAGACATAATTATATGCATTTCGATATCTCATATTCACATTAGATTGCACACGAATTCCTGAAATTTAAGTTTTAGTATAATTATGTTATATATCAAAGTATTTAATATTGTTAGGTTACACGTGGCAAACACACAAGTGATGGATAATATCTAAATGTGTATGTAAGTTATAATTTGAGAGTGAACTATGTAGAATAAATAAGATGTGATCTTACAGCAAATATTGAATTACCATATACAAAAATATAAATTATATATATATATATCATCTCAAGGAAGCTTATATATAGATAATGCAATTATATATTTGTCTATTAAATAAACGTGTCGCGTATCTAGGATATGTGTATGACTAATATATATGTGGGATACTTCTCAAATATATATATGTGGGATTATAAAACTTATATATTATATTTATATGTACTTACCAATACGACATTGATGGCTGTGTGCATGGACGTACGCCACCTCATGTACAAAAGCTAGGTACTTATTAATCAATTAAAAAACACATCTAATTTCTAGAGATATCTATGATTAATATATATATGAGTAAGTCTCTGTAGGGACCGTCTTACGGATCCTATTCCGTAAAGACGGATCCCCGACCCGACCCACTACCCGCGCCCCTGACCCTTGTCACCCAACGCCCCCACCTCGCGCCCGGCTCCCGGACAACGCACACCCCGCCCACGCCGAAATTTGACCCACCACCGCACCTCTTATTTAAAAAAAAATCGCTCCAACGCGGAATTGAACTCGCGACCTTAATAGACTTAAGGTGGTGTTCTACCACTACACCACTAGTACTTATTGTGCAATTTTAGTATAATAATTTATATAAATCCATTCATAAATGCGCCTGGTAATTAAAAAAAATTAAAAATACCTATAAATGTAAAGGCTAAGAACCGAACCCAAGTCTATTAAAAAATCTTGATACACTATCTCAATAAATGGACACTTATAAAAGTGTTACTTTAACTACATCATAGTTATTTTTTATTTTTCCTCTTTTTTTGTTCCTAGTTTGTAAATGTATTAAGAAATATGATAATTTATCTCAACAAACGGATACTTTTACTTATAAAAGTGTTACTTTAACTATATCATATTTATTTTTTATTTTTTCTTCTTTCCTTCATTTCTAATTTGTGACTATATTAAAAAAACATGATACTTTAAATCACGGAAGGAAAAATAAATAAGATAGAGCTAAAGTAACACTTTTATGAGTAAAAGTATCCATTTTTTGAGATAAAGTATCATGTTTTTGTAAATAAATCACGAAGTATGAATTGATCAAGTGAAAAAGAAAAATAAATATGACAGAGTTAAAAGTACCACTTTTATGAGTAAAAGTATCCATTTTTTTGGGATAAAGTATCATTTTTTTAATAATGATGATATTAGAAAATCATTAGATTGAAGTATCACAAATGTATCATATTTAACATCAAAAGTATCACTATTTCAAAGACAAGTATTAGTTTTTCAATGGTAAAAAACATTAGCTATGAGACTAGAATGAGTACATCAAAAAAATTAATTTTTGAATAATGTTCACCCTTAAACTATCATATTTCTTACTCAAAAGTATCACTATTTTCGGATAAAGTATTACTTTTTATTCGAGAGAATTTAGAATTTTAAAATGCCATTGTCCATCATAAAAGTATCATATTTAATATCAAATGTATCACTATTTCAAACTTAAGTATCGAGTTTTCAATGTAAAAAACATTAGCTATGAGACTAGAATGAGTATATCAAAAAATCTTATTTTTTGAATATGTAAAAATTCAAATATCAATGTTTAGCTTAAAAGTATCATATTTATTACTCAAAAGTATCACTACTTTCGGATAAAGTATCATTCCTATTCAGAGAATTTAAATTTTTAAAATGAAGGGATGATAATGAAGCTTTATATTCATGGTTATACTCATGGTTATAATAAATATGCACAACAAGCACTAGTGGTCTAGTGGTAGAATAACACCTTATGTCTCCATAGGCTCGCAGGTTCAATTCCCCACAAGCGCGCAAATTTTTTTTTTTCTATTATTACAGGTGGGTGGTGGTGAAATTGCCAGCGGGTAGTGGGTGGGACGGTGGGATGGGCGGCTGGTGGGTGGGTGGTAATTTGGGTGGGGCGCTGGGCGGGTCGCATGTAGGATCCGTCTTACGGAATAGGATCCGTAAGACGGTCCTATACAAGTTTTTGCCTATATATATATAGGAATTGGTTCAAATGAGACCAACCCCTTTAGGTTAGTTCATAGGAACACTTATGGACTCTTGATTTCAAATTTGAAATGGTGTAGATCATTCTAGTTATTTTAGGCTAATAAGGGTATATTTGTACTTTCTATATCATCAATTTATTAAATAGGAGAGTTAATATCTTTAATTGCTATTTTTAAGGCAAATACATTCTTACCTTTTCGGTTGGCGATTTTTAGGAGAAAAACGCATCACTTTTATACCGGCTTGTTTTATCATATATTTAGTTCAAAGTGGAATTGTATACTTAGTTGGTGGACTCATATACTTAGTCATGTTTTATTGTATATTTAGTTCAGAGGATTTGTATACTTGGTTCTGTAACGACCCAGAATTTTTTATGCCTTAATAAGAATTTTATTTATTATGTTATTAGTTTAATTTATGAAATAATAATGGAGAATTAGAAATTATTAAGGATTTTACTAGATAGTTAATTTGTTAAATCATGGATAGTAAAAGAGTCTTTTTAATTTGACTGTGAATTTAGTTTATTTGAGCCTTACAATGAATAATTGGGCTTTGAATTAGTATAGAATATTAAATCAGGCCCACATTATTAGTAAGTTGATTAAAGGCCCATGTACCCTAAATCTAGTCCAATTGAGAGTACGTTAAAATACAGATATAAGACACGCAAAAACACACACATTAGTAACACAATAGAAGATGCCTAGAGAGAAGAAAAATCGCCAGGAGAGAAGAAGAGAAAAGAGAAGAAAGAGAGGAAATTTCCCCAACGCGATTGATTCGAAAGAGGCCTGAAAAAGATTTTACTACCTCTAAGTCGAACAAGCAAATAATCTCTTTAGTTTCAAATTAGGAATTCAAATTATTATGAAATGTAACTGGAAGACCTATCGTCCAATATCTATAAATTTATCCATATGTTTAGTTAAATAATTGTGTCGTCGATTTTGTGAATTGCGTATAATTCAATGTTATTGAAAACCATGCGGATATATATATATATATATATATATATATATATATATATATATACATTGATTGATTATTCCTTTCAGAGTAAAACACGTCCTCCGTCGACGTCAATGGAGGTAGATAAAGTTATTGTCCCTTTTCATTTAGTTTAAGTTATATAATAAACTAGTTTACCTTTTTGCCTTGTTAGATTATGGTCACTACTACCTAGATCCTTCGTTATTAACTTTGGAGTAATCATTGATCAGTATAGATTTTAAGCCCAGGGGACGGTGAATATAATCTTTCCCTAGCTAATTGGATATATAATTTTTCCCAGTTAATTGAATATATAGTTTTTCCCTTAACTAATTGAATGTTGGGTTTTCTCTTGATAAATTGAATATAGGGTTTTCTCTTGACTAACTGAATATAGAGTTTTCCCTTAACTAATTGAATGTAGGGTTTTCCCTTAACTAATTGAATGTAGGGTTTTCCCTTGATTAATTGAATATAGGGTTTTTCCTTAACTAATCGAATATAAGGTTTTTCCTTGATTAATTGAATACAGGGTTTTCCCTTAACTAATTGAATGTGGGTTTTCCTCTAGCTAATTGGATATAGGGTTTTCCCTTGACTAATTGAATGTAGGGTTTTCCCTTGATAAATTGAATATAGGGTTTTCCGTTGACTAAGTGAATATAGGGTTTCCCCTAACTAATTGAATATAGTGTTTTGCCTTAACTAATTGAATGTAGGGTTTTCTTCTAATTAATTGGATATAAAGTTTTCCCTTGATTAATTGAATATAGGGGTTTTCCCTTAACTAATTGAATATAAGGTTTTTCCTGGATTAATTGAATATAGAGTTTTCCCTTAACTAATTGAATGTATGGTTTTCTCCTAATTAATTAGATATAGAATTTTCCCTTGATTAATTGAATATAGGGTTTTCCCTTAACTAATTGAATGTAGGGTTTTCCCTTAACTAATTGAATGTAGGATATTTTTTCCTTGACTAATTGAATGTAGGTCTATCCCTTCACTAGTTGAACGTATGGTTTTTCCCTAACTAACTGAATATAATATTTTCCCCAATTAATGTTGAGTATCTTTAATGTAGGTTTATCATCATTTAAATGTTTCAAGTCATATTTATTTTTAATATGTTTGCCAATTAATGTGATTTAATTATTATGTTTATGCTCTTTAAGTTTATGTTCGTATTCAATTGAAGTTGCATCACTTAGGTTCATGCATCATATTAACGTATGTTCATAGCATTTCACGAGCATCACAAGATTAAGTAAAGTCTAGTTTTAAGGTCTATAATTAATAACGTTTTTAGAAATTGGTGCACATTGTTCTATGATGCTGGAGTGAGTGGGAAATGGGCGCGGGGACCGTTCCGACAATGTGCCACTTGCGGCTAATGTTAATGTTCAAAAGAAAGGGCCTTCGAGCCAAACGAATGGAAATGGGCCTTCGGGCAAAATGAAATAAAATGGGCCTTCGAGCAAAATGTTAATCGGGTTCCAAATAACAAGGCCCACTGCGACCATGATTAGAACAATGTGTTACCAAGTGAGCTCGCGTCCTAAGAACATTTTACGAAAAGAAAGACAAGGTTTTAAGTATGAATGTGAAAGGTTTTTAAGTAAAGAAAATGTAAAGTCTTTCAAGGTATAAATGTATGATATTGCATTAGGCATGCATTCATGCATAAGATTACTTGTTGAGCTCCTTTAGCTCATTCCACGAATGTTGAATGTTTTCAGATGAGAACCCGGATGAGGAAGGAGATGGCACAACGCTTGATGACTTTAAAACCCACGTCTCTCATGATTTCATGTCTTTCAGTGTCTCTTATTTATAAAGTTTGACTTTTTTAGTTTATTAAATGTCGAATATCGTTTTATTTTCAGAATGAATGTTTTTGGACAAGTAATTATTTCAGTTATAAACATTTAATTTCGCTGCAAAGTTTTCAAAAGAAGTAAGATTTTTATTATTCCATATTTTTAAATATTCTTCAGAGTATTTCTATTTTAGTTTCTTATTTACGCATTAATATTCAACAAGCTGGAAATGGCGCTACATTTTGTGGTATCAGAGCCGAGGCTTTTTAAAACCGGTTCTGTAGACTTTAAAATGATTTAATTTTTGATAAATTTAAAATAAACGAGTCATGGGTTCTGAGTCGCGCTTTGAGCATCTCCCTCCACTATATGGTAAGTTTTACATTTAGTTTAATTATGCTTGTACAATATCATGTTTATTTTTTCTGGCTTTAGATTGCTGTTGAGAATGCACGTTGGGTGACATAGATTATTTGATGAAATCATATTGTTTCGTGAATTGTATTGTTTTTATTTATTGTATGTGATTAATTACTTTAACGTTTTGACCGACATGAGTAAATTTTTTAAATTCAATATATGTATTTGAATTTGGATATGTTTTAATGACACCTAAAACTTGAATTTTGCATGTATTTTTTAATATACTACTTTATATATTTTTTTCTATTAATGACCCAAAACACTTGTTCCAAATTTTGAGTTTATCCTTTAGCATTTTCATTTTTTCTTTAGATCAAAAAAAGAATCTTATACTCAAACCTTAATTTTATTCTTTTCTAATTCTACAAAAAACTGAAAATTTGAGTTTAAATGCCAACAATATAGAAATCTGAATGGTATTGGCTCCCCATTATCATTGTTGCTTCTCCTTCAAAATGATTGAGCAATAGACATAGATGTTTCTTTTCAACCCCACTAAAAAGTAATTCGGTCATTTTCCATCCACCTATCTGAGATTATAATTCTAGTTAACTGACACAACTGTCATCACATTTATACCAAGTGAATCTTCTTCTTAAGAGGGAGATCAATAACTTCATAATTTCTAATAAAACTATTTCTTTCGTTTATCTCTATTGTTCACATTACCTGCAATGTCTTTTCTTCCCCATTGAAAATTGCCTACATTAAAGTCACCAGCAATACACTTTTTTCATTGTCTCAATTTTGTATGTATCTCCTCCCAAAGATTTCTCTTCCTAACAAATGAACAAGATGAATTGACATTGCAAATTTTATCAACTCGTCATGATTTCCTATTTCCTTATTTTTGCTAAACTTCCTTTGATAAGCCAATCTTTGAAAAAAAGTAAATATTCTATTATCTCGCGTGTTGAGTAATCCACCTGATGCTTTTTGAGAACCCAAGTATCCCAACCCAAAATCGTTAATTGACCATAACTTTACACCAAACTCTCCATCAATTTTCTCCATTTTGTTTCTGTGAGACAAGCAAAGTTCACCGAGTTCATTCCTAAAAATTTCTCTAACCCCTTTTTCTTAACATTCCTCGTGACTTTAAATGATAAAATCTAGAATTCAAATCCCCCTCTGCCAACAATTTCAACAGAGTTTTTTTAAACAATAAAGCATCCCTTGTCATCAACAAATCTTGCAAATGAAACCAAATTTCCTTCCAATTCGTAATGTTTGTTTCTTTATTTTTTCCAGCTTCAAAGTTCATGTCCAACTATTTGATTCTTCCTTTGCCTCCTAGATGTTTTGGTTTAGATCCTCCAAAACTCCTCTATTCCACTGTTTGAGTTTTCCGTAAGCCTTTTTAAGCTTTTCTCCGAGAACAAATGATCCCATCCCTGCACCTCAATTTTTTTTTTCATTCGGATTTACAAAATCTAAAAATATAGGGTAAAACATCCAACTATCCACCACCCTGAAGGGTTTACGTCCCTAATTGTGATTATCATCCTTTAACATTAAAGCTTAGCAGATTCATTTCTTACCTATTTTTCCTCCAGCCCGTGTGGATGCTCTTCACTGCTTCGTGTTTTTCACACTCCCTTCTTTCAAGATCTTTTATTTTTTCAATTACCTCCGTATCATTTTCTTCCGCTTTAAAACCCAAGCATTTTCTAAAGTTCCAAATTTTCTCTGCATATTCTTTGATATTTTTCTTGCAAAACACTCTATTACAATTTACTATGTTATAATCAGATAACGAATTTTTCATTTGGTAAAGTAGGGATTTGTTTTTTTGGATTTCCTCCCTACTTTCATTCTTCCTCCCCTTTCACTCTTTCTTTTGTCTTCTTTCATTTCTTTGCTGCTCCTTACCTCCTCCTATGTTCGGGAATAAATCTTTTTTCCTCTTCTCTAATTTGCTTCTCAATTTCTTTTTACCTTCATGATATTTCTCTCTACTTTACATTCTTTTTGTCTCTAACTTCCATCTTCTTTTTCTCTCTGCAATTGAGAAGTTTGTCCAAATTGGGATCACTAAGTCTAAATGAGTTTTCTTCGAGTGATTTTGAACCTCATCAGCACTGTTCGCATTTTTGGGCTTGCTATATCTTTCATCTGATTTTTCATTTGGACTTTGACCCATGTACTCATCCATTTTAATATCTCGGGCTTGCTAATTATTGTTGTATTTATGCTTCTCTTTAAAAACTATTGAATCCTCAAAAAAGGGGGTTCAGGTTCATATGGATTATATCCCTATCTGACAAAGAATTTCTCACACAATTGTGTGAAGCCTAACTGTGCCTCCAATTCTTTTACTTGGTAGGTCTCCCTCATTTCTTACTTTTATTTCAATTTCCATTTTCCTTTTTCTTTTCTTCCTGGTTGTTCTCATTTTTCCACTGGGACTCGTGATTCAGCTTATGTTTGTTTTCTTTTCTTGATTCAACTCCCGATCCGATATTTTTCTATCTCTATTTGTGTTTGTTTTCTCTTTTTCTTTATTTCTGTATTTAACAGAGGCTCAAGTTGAAGTGGGTCAATATTTTAAAGCTACCAGTAGACTCTTGTCCTAGTTTTTTTCTTGTGGGCTCATAAAGATCATACTCTCTTATTTGTCCTTCCAATAATATTGGGTCATTCATCATCACAATTTATTTTCTTAATCCGGTTTTCGCCGGTTTCAATTGTGGATTTTTAACTTGTTTATGTCCATTTCTCCTGCCATCGACCTCTTGTCTTTATATACTTGGAATTGGGTTTGTATTCTTCATGGGTTGATGACAAAAAATATTGTGGCTTTGAAATTCACCATTTATTCCCAATTAATATTCATTATCATTTTCTATGCTTAGTTGGTGGTTTCTTTGTATTCACCTTCTGTTAACTTCCACAATTCACAACTTTTATTGGTATCCACCATTTCTTTTTGTAGTTTTGGTGATATGTTACCTGCTTGTTACGTTGTTTCTGAATAGATTATCATAAATATTGGTTGGTGAGCGAAGTTTCTTATTTTTTTTTACATGTGCAGTGTCAAGTATTTGCATGATTGAGTGCTTAAAGTTCAAACAATTTATGCTTTACGCTTACGAGTTTCATATTTATTCAATACTCACTTTCTTTAGTTGCTTATTAATTTTCTGATTTATGTGTGGGTTTAAACAAAAAAAAAGGAAATTGAAAGTTATTTTTACGCCTTAACACATTATGATTTTATAATTGACAAGTTTCGAGGACGAAACTTTTATAAGGTGGGGAGAATGTAACGACCCAGATTTTTTTATGCCTTAATAAGAATTTTATTTATTATGTTATTAGTTTAATTTATGGAATAATAATGGAGAATTAGAAATTATTAAGGATTTTACTAGATAGTTAATTTGTTAAATCATGGATAGTAAAAGAGTCTTTTTAATTTGACTGTGAATTTAGTTTATTTGAGCCTTACAAGGAATAATTGGACTTTGAATTAGTATAGAATATTAAATCAGGCCCACATTATTAGTAAGTTGATTATAGGCCCATGTACCCTAAACCTAGTCCAATTGAGAGTAGGTTAAAATACAGATATAAGACACGCAAAATACACACATTAGGAACACAATAGAAGATGCCTAGAGAGAAGAGAAAAATCGGCCAGGAGAGAAGAAGAGAAAAGAGAAGAAAGAGAGGAGATTTCACTACAACATAAATGACATTAGGTAACACAAATTTTGTAGCACTTTTTATATAAGTTACATATGTAACATATGTTTGTAACATTTTTTACATTACAATATTTATGTAACACTTTTGTAACACTTTATCAATATGTAACACTTATATGTAATACTTTTATATAGGTAACACTTTTTAAGTATCACTTTTTTTTGTTATTTCTTTTGCAACGCAAATAGGTAACACTTTTATCAATATGTAACGCTTATATGTAACACTTTTATATAAGTAACACTTTTTAAGTATCACTTTGTTTTTGTTATTTCTTTTGTAACGCACAAATATGTATCACTTTATTTAATAAGAACTCTTGGCAACACTATATTTTATTGATTGTAACACTTTTTAAGCTATATTTTAGTAACACAAAATTATATAACTATCATTAAATCATGTCAAATATTTATTTAATTAATTGATGTCACCAAACCTAAAAATTGTAGACATCATGTACTCTGTTTTTTTAACAGAATTTTTATTTTCTTTTTGCAAAGTATTTTAGTTTTGCTTTTATTTTTTTATTTTTAACGAAAGCAATTAATTCTATCTTAATACCGACGGAAAATGCGCATGTATATATTTTTATTATTATTATTATTTATTTATCTTTTAATTATTACTAACGTAGACCAATTTCATCGTTAAACTTTTTTTTTATTTTTTTTACTTTTTCTCAAAAAAATTACCAATGAAAATTGATGTTGTCGGTAATTACTTAGGAATTTTTTCCGTCGATAAATTATTTTTCGTTATTTTCTTTATTATTTAATTTTTTTACTATTAGAACTTTTTTATCTGTCGGTAAATTAATTTTATATTTTTATATATTTTGTATTTTTACCGATTGAATATTTATCAGTTGGTAAATTTATTTTATATATTTTTTATATTTTTAATTTGTTGTGTCCTTTAATATATAATATAATATGATTTTCAAACTATATACTACACAATATAAAATTTGATATATACAGTGTATAATATAATTTAATACATATATTATAAAATATAATTTTTATTATATAAAATATATTATATATACATATAATATATAAAACAAAGCAAAAGTTGTAATAAGAATCAACTTAGCTTAGTGGAAAATTGCCACTTCCATACATAACAAGTCGTGGGTTCGAATCTACTTCGTGGCAAAAAATAGTATTTCTACGAAGTGCTACAAAAAAAGTGTTACATAAGATTCATATGTAACACTTTAGAAGTATTTTTTTTAAGTGTTACAAATATAAAAAGTGTTACATAAGATTCATATATAACACTTTAGAAATATTGCTTCAAAGTGTTACCAATAGAAAACTTAGAAGTAACACTTAGAAAAAATGTTACTAAAAGCTAATAAAAGTGATACCTTAAACTATAGGTAGCACGGGCAAGTGCAGCGCCATAAAAGTGCTACCTATTGTCTATAGTAACATTTTATGGCCATTAGGTAATATTGTTTGAGTGTTACCTAATGTCATTTTTGTTGTAGTGTTTCTCCAACGCGATCGATTCGAAAGAGGCCTGAAAAGGATTTTACTACCCCTAAGTCGAACATGCAAGTAATCTCTTTAGTTTCAAATTAGGAATTCAAATTATTATGAAATGTAACTGGAAGACCTATCGTCCAATATCTATAAATTTATCCATATGTTTAGTTAAATAATTGTGTCGTCGATTTTGTGAATTGGGTATAATTCAATGTTATTGAAAACCATGTGGATATATGTATATATATAGGATATGGATCAAATAGGTCCTCCTACTTGGGGTGAGTCCATGGGGACACATCCTAACCATAGATCAACAATTTTGGGTGGTCCAGATTTTTAGGGCTTTTTTATGTTTATTTTTTTTGTTTCAGCAATTAAAAAGGGTAAGGTGGTAATTTGGCACTTTAGAATCAGTTACTAAGATTTCATTCCCTCTTTCACGCGATTTCACCCACTCTTCACGCACACTCTCTCTCCAGCGTTTCAGTTTCAAAAAAAATTCTATGTTGCTTATGTAGTATAGGGTTGTTGCTTATGTAGTATAGGGTTGTTGCTTATGTAGTTAATGTATCTGTGATGCATGTGTAGTGTATATTCATTGCTTATGTAGTATAGGCTTATCGCTTATGTAGTATGGGTTTGTTGCTTATTACTTGCTTATGTAGTTAATGTATTTGTGGTGAATACGTAGTTTATATTCGTTGCTTATGTAATATAGACTTATTGCTTATATAGTATGAGTTTGTTGCTTATGACTTGCTTATGTAGTTAATGTATCTGTGGTGCATACGTAGTGTATATTCGTTGCTTATGCAGTATAGACTTGTTGCTTATGTAGTATGGGTTTGTTGCTATGACTTGCTTATGTAGTTAATGTATTCGTGGTGCATACGTAGTGTATATTTGTTGCTTATGTAGTATCGAATTGTTGCTTATGTAGTATCGGATTGTTGCTTATGACTTGCTTATGTAGTTAATGGTATATAAACCATGACACATCTACACAAGCAACAAATTACATCTTCATAAGCAAACTTTGAACTGAAGTCAAGCTCTAGCAACTATGGCAAATTATGCGCAACATTTTTCACACAATAGTGCGTTGAAGAAGAATGATGAATGATTACACAGTAGTGCATTGAAGAAGAAGAAAGATGAGATTTGTTCACGTTGAATTTGACGTGAGATTTGCATAGATTGTGTGATCATAATGTGAACAGAATCCCATGAATATTGGGTAATTTTGTAGGATGACTAATTTACCCCTTTCTCTAATTACCAACATTTAATCTGAATTTTTAGCTCTAAAATCACAACCATTGAAAAATCTAGATATGTGGCTAGAATTGGTCCCTATGGACTTACCCTAAGAAGTGGTCTCATATAACCCTCTCCCTATATATATATATATATATATATATATTGATTATTCCTTTCAGAGTAGAACACGTCCTCCGTCGACGTCGATGGAGGTAGATAAAGTTATTGTCCCTTTTGAATTCATGTATGGAGTCAGATTGTCTTTAACCATTACCAAGTTTGTTTTCATTTAGTTTAAGTTATATAATAAACTAGTTTACCTTTTTGCCTTGTTAGATTATGGTCACTACTACCTTGATCCTTCGTTATTAACTTTGGAGTAATCATTGATCAGATTGGGGACGGTGAATATAATCTTTCCTAGCTAATTGGATATATAATTTTTCCCAGTTAATTAAATATATAGTTATTCCCTTAACTAATTGAATGTAGTGTTTTCCCTTGATAAATTGAATATAAGGTTTTCTCTTGACTAACTGAATATAGGGTTTTCCCCTAACTAATTGAATATAGGGTTTTCCCTTAACTAATTGAATGTAGGGTTTTCCTTTGATTAATTGAATATAAAGTTTTCCCTTAACTAATTTAATATAACGTTTTCCCTTGATTAATTGAATACAAGGTTTTACCTTAACTAATTGAATGTAGGGTTTTGCCTCTAGCTAATTGGATATAGGATATTTCCTTGACTAATTGAATGTAGGGTTTTCCCTTGATAAATTGAATATAGGGTTTTCCCTTGACTAACTGAATATAGGGTTTTCCCCTAACTAATTGAATATATGGTTTTCCCTTAACTAATTGAATGTAGTGTTTTCTTCTAATTAATTGGATATAGAGTTTTCCCTTGATTAATTGAATATAGGGTTTTCCCTTAACTAATTGAATATAAGGTTTTCCTTGATTAATTGAATATAGAGTTTTCCCTTAACTAATTGAATGTAGGGTTTTCTCCTAATTAATTTGATATAGAATTTTCCCTTGATTAATTGAATGTAGGGTTTTCCCTTAACTAATTGAATGTAGGGTTTTCCCTTAACTAATTGAATGTAGGATATTTTTTCCTTGACTAATTGAATGTAGGCCTATCCCTTCACTATTTTAACGTAGGGTTTTTCCCTAACTAACTGAATATAATATTTTCCCCAATTAATGTTGAGTATCTTTAATGTAGGTTTATCATCATTTAAATGTTTCAAGTCATGTTTACTTTTAATATGTTTGCCAATTAATGTGATTTAATTATTATGTTTATGCTCTTTAAGTTTATGTTCGTATTCAATTGAAGTTGCATCACTTAGGTTCATGCATCATATTAACGTATGTTTATAGCATTTCACGAGCATCCCAAGATTAAGTAAAGTCAAGTTTTAAGGTCTATAATTAATAACGTTTTTAGAAATGGGTGCACATTGTTCTATGATGCTGGAGTGAGTGGGAAATGGGCGCGGGGGACTGGCGTTCCGACAATGTGCCGCTTGCGGCTAATGTTAATGTTCAAAGGAAAGGGCCTCGGGCCAAACGAATGGAAATGGGCCTTCGGGCAAAATGAAAGAAAATGGGCCTTCGAGCAAAATGTTAATCGGGTTCCAAATAACAAGGCCCACTGGGACCCTGATTAGAACAATGTGTTACCAAGTGAGCTCGCGTCCTAAGAACGTTTTATGAAAAGAAAGACAATGTTTTAAGTATGAATGTGAAAGGTTTTTAAGTAAAGAAAATGTAAAGTCTTTCAAGGTATAAATGTATGATATTGCATTAGGCATGCATTCATGCATGAGATTACTTGTTGAGCTCCTTTAGCTCATTCCACGAATGTTGAATGTTTTCAGATGAGAACCCAGATGAGGAAGGAGATGGCGCAACGCAGTGACTCGGAAACCCACGTCTCTCATGATTTCATATCTTTCAGTGTCTCTTATTTATAAAGTTTGACTTTTTTAGTTTATTAAATGTCGAATGTCGTTTTATTTTCAGAATAAATATTTTTTGACAAGTAATTATTTCAGTTATAAACATTTAATTCCGCTGCAAAGTTTTCAAAAGAAGTAAGATTTTTATTATTCCATATTTTTAAATATTCTTCAGAGTATTTTTATTTTAATTTCTTATTTACGCATTAATATTCAGCAAGCTAGAAATGGCGCTACAGGTTCAGTGGAATCATATTCTTAGTTATATAAGTAGTTTAGTAAGTAGTTTAGTGAATTTGTATACTTAGTTCAATGGAATTGTATACTTAGTTATATAAGTAATTCAGTGGAATTGTGTATTTAGTTCAGTATAATTGTATACTTAGTTAAATGTTCAGTATACTTAGTAATATTTTAATGTATAGTAAGTTCAATGCTTAGTTAAATATTTCTGTATACATAGTAATATTTTAATGTACAGGTAGTTTAGTGTAATTATATACTTAGTTAATTGTTTATGTATATTTAGTAATGTTAATGTATAGTTAGTTTAGTGAAATTGTATATTTTTCATTAATTGTTGCACGATTCTATTGCCAAATTTGAAGAAGGGAGAGAAAGAAAAGTTGAATCGCGTGATTATGGGGATGTGATCAATAACAGATCAAGTCCCTAATTTGTAAGAGACGGTTACCATATTTAGTTTCTTGGATTCCTATTTTACCCCTTCTAATGTACACTTTCATATGAATTGCTGTATATATTTGTTCATATCTTGGCCATTGATTTATTTTTTTGATGGTGTTGATCTAGTCCTATGGTCTTACCTAGGAGGGTGGTGTCACAGAATCCCCTCCCTATATATATATATATATATATATATATATATGAATATTATATGGCCACCTTCACCGCCTTGATCAAACTTCATTATATTATTCCACTTGACTTCAAACACCACACATACGTAAGAATTCTACTCCAGGAAGATAAATTAACATGTAAATTTTAATTATAAACACCCACCACAGTACAACATGCGGAAGGTTTCTTCTGATTTAAGTTTGTGGTATCTTCTTGAACATCAATTGTTGAGGTAATACTTTTCCTACACTATTCAATCTTCCCATAGTTCGGATTAAGAGGTCTGGTTCATACAACAAAGTTTAAAAAAAATGAAATAGAGAGAAGAGAGGGAAATATAGGAAAAAGAAATAGAAATTAAAAAAAATAATTTATAAGAGGTACACGGGGTGTTGCAAACAAAATATGCGATTGGTAAGAAATTAGAATCCATATTTTCCTTATATTTAGCCATTTCTATCCTAATGTTGTATTTCGAATTAAAAGTTTAAAGCTATTGATGAGTATTACTTAATGTGAGGAAGCTTAGTTTACATGTAATGACTAGACAAGAAAATTATAAGAAAATATATAATATACAATATTAGGATATGGATCAAATAGGTCCTCCTACTTGGGGTGAGTCCATGGGGACACATCCTAACCATAGATCAACAATTTTGGGTGGTCCAAATTTTTAGGGCTTTTTTATGTTTATTTTTTTGTTTCAGCAATTAAAAAGGGTAAGGTGGTAATTTGGCACTTTAGAATCAGTTACTAAGATTTCATTCCCTCTTTCACGTGATTTCACCCACTCTTCACGCATACTCTCTCTCCAGCGTTTCAGTTTCAAAAAAATTTCTCTGCTGCTTATGTAGTATAGGGTTGTTGCTTATGACTTGCTTATGTAGTTAATGTATCTGTGATGCATGTGTAGTGTATATTCGTTGCTTATGTAGTATATGCTTATAAACATGTAGTATGGGTTTGTTGCTTATGACTTGCTTATGTAGTTAATGTATTCGTGGTGCATACGTAGTGCATATTTGTTGCTTATGTAATATAGACTTGTTGCTTATGTAGTATGAGTTTGTTGCTTATGACTTGCTTATGTAGTTAATGTATCTGTGGTGCATACGTAGTGTATATTCGTTGCTTATGTAGTATACACTTGTGGCTTATGTAGTATGGGTTTGTTGCTATGACTTGCTTATGTAGTTAATGTATTCGTGGTGCATACGTAGTGTATATTTGTTGCTTATGTAGTATAGGATTGTTGCTTATGTAGTATGGATTTGTTGCTTATGACTTGCTTATGTAGTTAATGGTATAAAAAACACCATGACACATCTACACAAGCAACAAATTACATCTTCATAAGCAAACTTGAATGAAGTCAAGCTCTCACAGCAATATGGCAAATTGCTGCAACTTTTTCACACAATAGTGCGTAGGATTGCTTGTGTTCTATACATGTTGAGGGTGGTGGTTCTTGTTCTCTCATGAACAACGTTCGAAGAAGAAGGAAGATGAGATTTGTTCACGTTGAATTTGATGTGAGATTTGAATAGATTGTGTGATCATAATGTGAACAAAATCCCATGAATATTGGGTAATTTTGTAGGATGACTAATTTACCCCTTTCTCTAATTACCAACATTTAATTTGAAATTTTAGCTCTAAAATCACAACCATTGAAAAATCTAGATATGTGGTTAGGATTGGTCCCTATGGACTTACCCTATGAGGTGGTCTCATATAACCCTCTCCCTACAATATTATTAAATTTATAAGTTTGCAGCATATTTCAAATCCAGTAAAGTGCTACAATCAAATATATATATATATATATATCACTTGCTGCAAGATGTGAAGAAAATTGATAAATAGAAATAGATGGGAGAACTATTTTTGAAAGTGGAGTGTATATATATATATATATATCAACTTAAATTTTACTAATAATGAAATTAAATAGGGACATGCTTTTGATTGAGTTAACAATCATATAATTAGAATCCCCATCATAAATAAATCAAAAACATAGCGTACATATGCTTTCATTAGTATAAAATCTATGATTTTGAAATTATATGGGTTTTAGTATGTTAACAGGTCAAAATCCCAATACCGGGGCAAATAAAGCCAACTAGGCAAAGACACCAGGATAAGAACATAACTTGTGAGTATAATCTTTTAGCTTGTTATTTGACTTGTGTGATTATATAATTGATATGTTTGAATGAATTACTTACTTCTTTGGCTATAGTGAGTAGAAGTTTGTTATGTTCTAATGTGAATTGTATGATTCTCTTTGGTGATATCGTGATGAAATCGAGAAATATTATCTCTATGTGATGACATTGAAATGGAATTGAGATATGTGATCTACACTGATGTTATTGATATGGAAATGAAATATGCGATCTTTACTGATGATATTTATACGGAAAAGAAATATACGATTATAGAAAATGCATTCATCAGAGATTACTGGATATTGTTATGGCCGCTAATGACCTTGAATCATGTGTTACAGACTTACATATATCCAGAAATTCTGGATTATAGAGTACGGTGTGGCCACCCGAGTTCGGAACTCTACGGGAATTAAGAATTACAGGGTGCCATGACCATCTTCGTGATTACGATATATTCTTGGTATTAGCTGGCCCATAATAGTAAAAGAATATGATCAAACATATGCATATGCATGTTATAAATGAGATGAACAGAGTGTGAGAAAATGTTATTGATGATGTGCTTCTGTGATGTTAAATAACTTGTTATTGGATTATACTTGCTGAGCTTGCAACTCACCAAATGTAATGTTGCCAATTTTTAGTTATTGTAGATAAAAGTTGATCTATGGAGTGTGACAGAAGTTTAAGGCATGGATCAAAGGTCGGCCGGCCGGATTCTCATCCTTCTCCCTTAGCTCATCATTTGCATTTCATTTAGTGATTTTTGTTTTTGATCCATATATAAAAGGGCACGGTCGTTAACGTCCTGTTATATATATAAATGCACATGTGTAAATAAGCGTTGGAAAATCTTTTAAAGGTAGATGGTTCTGCTAGTGCAAAAAGGGTTACCGAGTGTGATTAACATGTTAATCTCATATGCAATGCAACTGTACTGCCTATGAACTATAGTTTTATACTATATAAATATGTGTTACAAGAGTAAGGGTATTACACATCAGCAGACTCCAAACAAAAAATATTCTGTGAAATCAAAGCAGAACTACCAAAGGCCCCAGAGGTTTCACCAAAAGGAATTATATGAAGGGAATGGTAGAAACTACCCTACACAAGCTGACTGAAACCATCAAATAATGTATCAACCAAGTCCTATGGGATAAAAGCCCAAGTGGCAAAGACCTCAGATTCAATATAGGTCATTCCCAAGGCAAAGAAATTAGTATCATCACACTTATGAACCCAAGCACAGTTCCTATAAAGCAAATGCACAAGTACATACATAAGCATACAGACAAAAGAGATAGATGTATGTTCGTAAGGCTCCTAAGAAGTTCGCTAAATTTCATTATGATTATGGAACTGATAGGTGAAAACCTCTTAGGGTCAAATCATTTGGCTATATGCTAGTTGGATCACCTTATAATGCTAACCCCTGAGGGCCTAAACATGTTTGGATACCTAAAAATTGATTTCCTTGATTACAGGTTCAAAGAACAATTGAGTGCCAAGAAACCTGGTACATGGATAGTGGTTGTTTTACACACATGACAGGCAATAAAAAGAATTTATCAAACTTCAAAGAATCAAGAGGATCAAAAGTCATATTTGGAGGAAATAAAGCTCCAGGGGAAATAAGTGGCATTAGATCCATAAAGAAGAATGGATTGGAAATAACATATTTAGCTTATGTTGAATGGTCGAATTTCAATCTGTTGAATATCGGCCAACTCAGTGATAAAGGCTACAATGTAGGGTTCAATATGGGTGTGTGCTAAATCAAAGATATTGAGACAAATGAAGTTGTGATATCTAGAACAATAAAGAAACATATGTATGTAGTGAATTGGTCTACTGCTAAACCAACTACAAGCCTGTTAGCTAAAAGCATAGTGGAAGGTTTGCTAGACAATCAACAAGTTTGCGAGGAGTCATCTAGTGGAAGGTTTGCTAGACTCAGTATACAAAAAATAGAGCATTTGTGATGCGTGTCTGAAGGAAAAGCAAATCAAATCTTCATTCAAGGATAAACCAAGACCTTCTTCAACAAGGGTCCTACATCTATTGCATATGAATTTATTTGAACCTGTTGAACCAACAATCTTAAGTTGAAAGAAATACACCTTAGTGGCGGTAAATACTTATTCAAGATCCACATGGATCATCTTTATGTGTAAAAAGAAGAAAACTTTGCAGAAGCTTCCACTGATTATGAAGAGAATTCAAAATGAGAAGAGCCAAACCATTATCAAGATAAGGTCTGAAAGAGGAACTGAGTTTGTCAATGGGATTATAACTCAGTATTGCACAGAGAATGGTATTGCTCATGAATTGTCAGCTACATGAACTCCACAACAGAATAGAGTAGCTGAAAGAAGGAACAAAACTGTCATGGAAGTTGCTATCCAAAACCCTTGATGAAATAGGTGTATACTAAATAGGAAGCTGTCCAAAACCCCTTATTAAATTTGGACAGGAAGAAAGCCTAATGTGGGAAGATTTCATATCTTTGGAAGCAGGTATTTTATTCATGACAACGGCAAGGACAACATGAAAGCTTTTGATGCTAAAGCTGGTGAAGGTATCTTCTTCGGATACTCAGCTGAGAGTAAAGCTTTCAGAATGCTAAATAAGAGGACTACGGTCACAAAAGAGTCTGTCCATGTGGTTTTTGATGAACCTAATGTAAATGGAGAAGACATTGATGAGTTAGCTCAAAATATGAATCAATTAACCATTCAGAAGAGTCCCTGTGCTAAAGTAAGTATCAGAAGACTCGATCCTAATGATGATGAGTTAGCTGAATCTCAAAGACAGCTGGAAGACTTGCAGTTGAATGATGAAGATCAAGAAGAAGTTGTTCAAGACAACTTAGCTGCAAAAAGACTAAACCCGGCAGACTTACTCCAACCAGATGTGAGATGGCTGAGAGACCATCCACCTGAGTTAGTCATTGGAAATGTGACAGAAGGAGTAACAACCAAATCCAAGACTCAATATGAAACCATCATTACTTGTTTCATTTCTCAAATTGAGCTAAATGGTGTGTCACAAGCATTGGATGACACTCATTAAATTCTAGCTATATTGGAAGAGTTGAATCGATTTGAAACCATAAAGTTTGGGAATGGGTTCGAAGACCTACCCACCAAAATGTTATTGGTACAAAGTGAGAACCAATGAGATATTCATGTACACCTGCTGTGTTTCAGGCAAACCTGCACAACATTAAACCAAGGTTGGGTCAACATCAATTGCTGCACAACAAGACAAGACAACAACCAAGAAAGTGGAGTTTGAAAATGCATTTATCTCTTCAACGAATATATTTTTGAAATGCCACTACAAATGAGGAGTTTATGTGAGAGAGTACTTGCAAGAACATACACTAAGGCATTCAAGCAATCTGAGCAAAGATCAAGCAAGCAAAATACTCTCAAGCAATACACTGTATCCCCAAGCGTAAAATTTGAAGTCTATCTAACCAACATATTCAGTGAAGGAAAGGAAAGCTTCAAGCTGTTCAAGAGAAACCTTGTTTAAAGACAAAGGGGTCTGCACATCCAAGGATTGAAGGAAGTGCAGTGAGGTTCAAGCTAGAACCAAGCTTTGGATTCGTTGGAGAGCTTCGTGATCAATTCCAAGAATTCGAAGGAGCTGAAGTAGAAGGACAATTGTCTTGTGAAAAGTTGAGTCCCAGGAGTGAAGCCGGTTGTCTGATCAAGGTATGCTCGAACTATTTCTCCTTTTCGTAACACGACTGTTGATATAGTGGATTACCTCCAGGAGTTGGAGAAAAGTGGAGTAGATGAATTACCTCAAGCATTTATTTCTTGCATATTATTACTCTGTTGATTGATAAAATTGCTAAGTCAACTGATAATAACTTAATTTAAACAAGTGTTGTAAAGCATATTTTAACTAAAAAGTGTAAGACTTCTGCAATTAAAACCAAGTTAGTTTGTATTTTTAAGGAGCTCACTTCACTCGATTGAGTTAGTCTATCAACAACTCGGTCAGTGTCAGTGAGTGGTTAACTCTCATGTTGAGGTCGAACTAAGCTGTCCCTCAAGGACCTAGCATCTTGTGTAAATACTATGATTTAAAGGACAAAAATCGAAAATTAGTTAAGTCTATTCAACCCCCCTCTAGACTTAACACAGACACCCCTTGTGACCTACACGTGGTATTAGAGTTGTTGGTTCAAAGAACCTTCCATATTTGTTACTGAACTAGATCTCATTATTTTTCAAAGATACAACACTTGACTGTTTTTAAATCCTTTTTTTAAAAGTTATTATCATGGAAGCAAATCTATCTCGCATTCATATGTTCACTTGTAGGTCCGAAGGGGTGTGAGTAAGGTTTAGAAAGGGGTGTTGAATGAACCTTACCAAATTTTCGATTTAGTCTTTTTAAAGAGTTAACACAAACAACTAAGTTTTCGAGGGACATCTAAGTTGGTTATTCAGCAGAGTTAGCCACTCAATAGACTCGATAGAGCTGTTGATATAATAACTCAGTTGTTTAAAGACTCATCTGTCACTTTCAACTCCACTTGGCTGCTGCCTATTTCCCCAGGTGACTTGAGTCTGCTCCAATCATTTAAAGACTCATCTGTCACTTTCAACTTGAGACTTGGCTTCTTGAGATGACTTTGAGTGACACTTCACACACGGTACATTACTCGGCCGATACATCTTGATCAAGTTCTTGATCTTCCTTCTTGACCATACTCATTTGTTCCACAGTGAGTCTTCTTCGATCTTGATTGACTTCTTGTATTTTCAAGCATAAGCGACTTGACTCGGCTTTTCATTTTATCTATTACAATGAAAATTACAAGGAAAATGGGGTGCCAACTTTCTAGTTTAAGTTTTACATGGCATACATCAAAATCTATAAAATAAATTTCCCAACAATTTCCCCCTTTTTGATGATGCAAAAACTTAAAAACATTAAACAACATGTAAACAACAAAGATACATACAGACAATGCAGTAACAAAGAATGTATGCGTTGAATAGATGGTTTTATTGATCATAGCATTCTTGTCCTTTACACAACTGTTTACATTTAGTATCAAAGCATTCTATATTAAAGCAAAATACAGACATCTGTGCTAGGATACAAATACAAAGTGAAAAGATACATAAAACTTCACTAAGTACACAAATGACTTACAAAAAATGTGTTTACATAAGTAAGATACATGAAGGGTTCGCAAAAACACTTCAACGCCTTCGCTACCTCTTTCTATCCTCATCAGCTCTGTCAAAGTCATCGGCTCTCTTCCTTTTCTTTTCTTCTTCCTCAGCTTTCTTCTTTTTCTCATAGGCTCTTTTAGAAGCATCATCTTTCCGCTTCCTCTCGAGCCATTGCTCTATTTGCTTTCTGTTCTCCTCTTCCTGTCTTCTCACGGCTTCAACATTCTTCTCTGCCACTTCCAGGTTTGCCACTTCATCATACCCAGCCCAGTAGATCCTTCCCCTTTTCCTGGATCTACATATTCAATGTTCTTGGGTTTTGGACGAGGTCGAGAACCTCTTCCACCACCACTTCTCCCTCCTCCTCTGGGTGTATTGCACATGAGTCTTCTTCTTGCCAGCTGAGTGGCTGCTGGTAGTCTGCTGCCTGTTAGCTTCTTCGCACAATGTAAGACCCTTCTCCCAGTACCGATCCCAGGCTTGGGCTAGTGACATCCCTTTGAAATATCCTTCGGATTCGAGCGTCTTGAAATCTTCAATAGATCTTGGCTCGGATCCATTATTAGGAATAATATCTTGATCCTTCCCTGTCAGAATGCCGTCGTATTGTTTCAATACTTCTTCTATGCGGGCATCCGTCCTCTTTTCGAACTCTTCTATCCCTGCTTCTACGATTCACCTTTTCTCTAACATTGGTACAACAGAGTGTTCGATCGGCAGAGTCACTGGAGATTTGCTGATAATCGACGCCGTAACATGACCCTGCTGGGGGGTTTCAGCTATCATTAACGTCAAATCTTTTGACCATTCCCCTTCAGCTGCTTTTCCCTTCTTTTTCTCAGCTCCCGTCATCTTGGCTTATGATTCTTTCAACTTTTCTTCATTTACACTCCTTAGGAACTCCTCTTCCCCCTTTTTGGCATCATCAAAGGAGAGAGAAACCCCGGGGAACATGCTTGTGAGCATGAAGTCGAGTCTGCTGAGAGCCGAGTTCTGCTTGGAGCCTACTGCGGCATAAGCTGTCCGAAATTATAAACGAGTGGCTTTTGACTCGGCTGCCACCAGTTTCATTTCAGCCATGAGAAGGCTGAATTTTGCATTCATGGTCTCCTCAAGACGTAGAACTTCTTTTTCGTTGGAATTCACGCAGTAGCTCCATTTCTGTTTGTGAGAGTCATGCAACCTCCCAATATATGCCTGCATCCTCAGCTTCATATCAGCATTGTCAGCACTCGAAACAAGCATCTTATTGTATAACTCCTTGAAATAGCGAACTTGCTCGTATCGCATGGCACTCTGCTGTTGAGGCCACTCCCTGATCCTTACCACTATCCCTCTCAAATCTGCTGTGAGGGTGGCATCTCTATTGTCCATGCGTAAGTCTAGAGAGGCTTGGTGCCATTCGATCTTCTCAATCTCTTCACAGATCTTCTTGAAGATTTCACGAATCTCAGTTGTCACACCTAATTCAACTACCGGCCATTCTGCATGGAAGTCAAAGTTTGCTAGCACAATCGAGTCGGTAGGGATTACGGGATCTTCTCGTATAGTGAGTCGTCGTTGCTCTTTAGCGGTCTCTTCCTCTAGCTCAGTCAATTCGATAAAAAAGGGGAATAATTTCTCAAAAGCATCATCTCGTACATATGGGATTGTTTGTGCGGTTTGTGCCTGTGACGTTTCTGGTGGATTCGGTACTGCTGCAGCTGTGGGAGCCTGTGCAGATGACTTGGTTTTAGCTGGGGCTTTAGGAATTGGTTGTCCAGCTGACTGAGCCTCAGCTCTCTTAACAGCTTCTTCGGCCTCAGTAGATTTTTCTATATGATATACCGGATCCTCTGTTGTATCATCAATGTCATCGGATGATGATGAAACTTGGGGGCTTGTTTCATCATCGAAATTGAATGTTTGACGAGCAGCTTTGTAACTCGACTGACTCGTATGCTTGAGAACATCCTCAGCTAGGTCCTTTTGATGTGCAACAGGTGTGGACTCATCTTCATCTTCAGACCCCAGAAATGATATGTCAGGATTCTCCTGGGAGTCATGAAGTGCACTTATCTCCTTCTCAGATTCAGTGCTTTGAACAGGATGAATGTTCTGTGTCTCTTGAGCTTTACCCAGGGAAGTCTCAACCTCCCTTGGGCCTTCACTACCTCCAGCAGTCTCAACTGCAGCGAGGACTTCAACATTCCCTTCGACAGTCGCAGCTGTCTTAGGGTCTTCAACATTGGCATCCATTGGAGTCTCAACCCCTTGGATTGCACTTTCATTGCCCAGAGTGTTAACTCCCGGGGCATTTTAATCCTGTGCCTCGACTACAACAACAGTGTCATCAGCCTTCAAAGCAGCTGACACTTCAGCTGGGATAGACTCAACTGTCCGAGCTTTGTCAATGTCAGTCTGTTGTGGTTCGTTTTCAGTTTCTACTTCACCACCTTTCTTCAATATAGAGTAATTTGCAGCATCCACCGACCCTGCTGCAGTGGAGTGAGTTTCCCCCTCAGCTGGCGCACCAGCTGAGTGACTGATGATGGGGTCACTCTTCTCCAGACTCACGGCTTCTTCCATTGAGTGCTCAGCCGCCAGGGCAGGTGGTAAAACACCTTCTTCAGGGGTTGGCTCAACTTGGGTGCCCAAAGTCCCAGTCTCATTGCCAAATCCCTTGGACCCATCTTCCGATAGCATATGGGACGTGGCTATAGTGGTGTATGTGGCAATCTGTTGCACCACTCCCTATGGGTCAATTTGCAGGAGAGATTGAGACGACTCTCCTGGTCCTTCCAACAGTTGCTGCTCATGCATTATTCTGGATTCCCGCATGGCCTGCTACAAATCTGACTTTTCTGTTGCAGCAACGGGATCCATATCTTCATCACTCTCTGAGAACACATCAAGATGGGAGTGAGTGTGTTCTAGAGTTCCAGTATATCCATCACTCTCTGGGATCCATATCTTCATATCTTCATCACTCTCTGGGATCCATATCTTGGATTTCTCGAGAGCTTGTGCTTCCTCGGCTGCTTTGGCTTTTTCTTTCTCCTTGAAGATGGTAGAATATCCATGTAGTTATTTTAATCCAGGGCCTGAAGCACACTGTTGACTCCGAGAAATTGCAGCCATTCCTCATCTTCTTCTATAAATTCAGGGTGACGAAACTGCGTCCTTGTAACGCCCTTACCCTTGTAACACATATTTATATATCATAAACTATAGTTCAAATGCAACACAGCTGCATTACACATAATATTAATATGATAACCATCAGCTATAACCTTTTCGGTTCAAGCGGAAGCATTTACTCAAAACGATTTAGCAGCACTTATTCACATATGTGCATTCATCCATATTACACAACATTAACGACCGTGCCCTTTTTATATACAGATCAAAATAAAACTCCCAATATGATATGCAAATGATGAGCTGAGGGAGAAGGATGGAAATCCAACCGGCCGACCTTTGATCCATGCTTTCAGCTTCACACCTCACGAATCAACTTTTATCCCGAGGAGTTTGCCTAGTTGGTCTTATCTGCTCTTCTTTCGAGCTTTTGCCCTTATAGCATATGATAATTGTATAACCACATTCAATATCACAGATTAAGCTCTAATGATGTCATTTGTACAATATCCTTAATAGGTGCATTTAACAGAATCCTAATTAGTATCATTCTTAACTCAATTAAAACGTATCTCAATTATATTCAATTTCACTGTGTATTGTAATATTAATTAGATATATTTATAATCCACTTACAAATATAATTTTCCATGTATTTCTATTTTATCTATTGTCTTCAAGATTTTTAGTAATCAATAAAATATATAACATACTCTGTTCTATACCAACTAATATAAAAAAATGTAATATATATGTGAACATATATATAGGTATACAAGACCTTCTTTTTTCCTTTTTGTTTTTGTAATTTACAATCAATTCAATATATGTAAACCAACTATTTCTAATATCTAGTAAACACCATAGCCTAAATCATCATCTATTCATAACTAGCAAGATAAAATAAAAAGATTGATTAAAAGTCACTTACCAATTACCGCTACTATTTGGAACCTACGTCATCACCTTTCTCTTCGTTTCTTTCCCTCTCTTTTTTTTTTCTTTTCTTTTTCTCTTAGATCGAATTGCACAGTATCCTTTGTTTCTCTACTAGTTTGAGGTTAATCTAAAGTAGCAAATTACTTATTGTTGAGATATGTCACTTGTGAGTTGTCCCACATTGATTAAGAAAGGGAAGAGAGTCCAATTTATAAACCAAGTGAGCTACTCCTCCTATCACCAATAGGTTTTAGGATGGAACCTCACTTGGTGGATTTGGGTTCTCTTCCCCATATTGGGTACGCTTCATGTGTGGGACCGTACCAAGTCCCCCCGAATTTAACATGGTATCAGAGCAGACCCCATTGCTCGGCCCAAAGTGGGCCCATCACATGATGTGATTGAGCATGGAAGATCCTGTGATGATAATTAATGAATTGACGAAGGACTCAAAAGTGAGGGGGCGTGTTGATATATGTCACTTGTGAGTTGTCCCACATTGATTAAGAAAGGGAAGAGAGTCCAATTTATAAACCAAGTGAGCTACTCCTCCTATCACCAATAGGTTTTAGGATGGAACCTCACTTGGTGGATTTGGGCTCTCTTCCCCATATTGGGTACGCTTCATGTGTGGAACCGTACCAAGTCCCCCCGAATTTAACACTTATCCATTAAGAAATGGAAACGGTTAATCATGTATATACATATTATATTTTAATACCTTAGCATGTGTGTAAAATGCCTATTTGTTAGATATATAAGAGTCATCTATATATATGGACAAGATATGTAGGAATTGTACACGTGTGTTTAGTGTATATATGTACATGTATTAAGTACTTCAACTTTATCACATATATGTGAGAAGGTTTTCCTATTAATATCCAAATATATGTATAAAATCTATTTATTACCTTCTCTTACACACGCACATATAAATAAATTTGATGTTGTCACAAGTATATAGAGGCCTCCATTAATTGCTACGTTAATAAATGAAGGAAAATTATATTAGTCCTAATATTCAATATATTAATATATATAATTTAATTTTGCTAAAATCTAAATTTTATAAATTCACATGCAATCTAGTATAAAAATGAGATCGAAATGCATGTAATTACGTTTATGGCTGAATAACCCTGATAATTAAAATGCAAATATTTCGAGTTATGACAGTCCTTGAGTGGTCTAGCTTCCACGCCCTCCATTCGCGTAGACAGCGCTGAATGTCTGGGTATACGGGAGAATACTTCATAACATCATCATCCTCATCTTGTCCTTCATTTTCTGGAATTGAAGGCAAGATATTCTGCTGTTCTTCTTCTTCAACAGATCAGTAGCAGGTGGAGAGACAACATTTTCAGGTGGATGTTGAGTTGTCTCAGCTGCTACATTATCCTCAGTTGTCTTCTCCACAGCTGGGTCTTCAATAGGCCTCTGCTGATCATCCTCAACAGACTTGGCATTTTCATCTATAACTTCAGGAGATTGTACTTCCTGAGTTTCAGCAGTCTCTGTGTTTTCTCCAGCTGAGAGGTAGATTCAGCTGTCTCTTAAAACTCTGAAAGCTTGAAAATTCTTCTTCTTTTGGTTTTAACCAGAGGAATTTTTGGTTCTGTTTCTTCTTCTGATTTTCTGGCGACGGGGGCCGGGGCATCCTTCTTGGAGGGAGCTGTCTTCCTTAATTTGGCAGTCCTCTTCTCCCGTATGGCTGGAGAAGGGATTTGAGGTTCCTTCTCATCCTCGGCTGCAGGCGGGAGACACGGTTGCACGGGCAGGCGACTCGGCTACATGGGCAGGAGACTCCTTTTTCTTAGCTGTACGGGCAACTTTCTTCTTCGCAGCTGCAGGGGCAACTTTCTTCTTGGGAGGAGAGATAACAGTTGTGTCCTCGGGTTCAGCTGATTCTCCCTCACTTGTATCCGCCCTTTTCGCGTGGGCTCTCTTCTGGGCTCCTGAGAGATTCGCCCTAAACATCTTCTTGTTGACATGGAAATGTTTTCCATGTCAAAAGGGAATGCCCTTCACTTCCATAAGGTGGCCAATCACCAGGCCATAACCAAGAGATCCTCCAAAGGATCCGTCTTCCTTGAACGATTTATTTACAACGTTCTGGCAGAGTCTGCTGTACACAAACTCAACCCAGCTGACTTTCTTGCCCTGCATGATCGCAGCCATGACGATCAGCAAAGTCTTTGAAGACTGGTTGAAGTTGCCAAACTTCATGTCTACACACTTGGAGATGACATCCATCAACTTGTGATAGTCGTCCTTCAGCAATTTCTTCTCAGCTGTGTAGACCAACTTAGCAGCACACTCTGGTTTGGCTACCTTTTTCCATGCAGCAGCCAAGTCAACGTCAGCTTTATATATCTCCATCACTCCTTCAGACGGCAACAAACAGTGCTCAGCAAGGTCCTTAGCTGTTATCATTATGTCCTTGCGGTGGACAGAAGATTTGATTCCTTCGTCCTGCACTTCCGGATTGACGTAGAACTGCGCCACCTCTTCTAGGTAGGTGTGCGAGTATTCCAAAGTCAGAAAAGCCTTAAGACCTGACTTTTCTAACATCTCAACAATCTTAGGGTTTCATCAGAACCCTGCTTTACCATGCCTTTGAAATCCACTAACGATCCTGAGTGGATTTTCTTTGATAGTTTGACGAAATCAAACTTAGGTGCCATTTTTAGAGATTTTTACCGATTAAAACTTAAAGAACTCGCTTGAGGACACTTAGGGTTTTCGAGAGAGAAAATAGCCTGCTTTCTTTTGCTTTAAGATGAACAATTTCCGAATGTGAGAGAGAAAACTAAAGAATGTGTATATAAGGGCTATGAAAGGACGGGGTCTTTGGATTTTGAAATTTTGATCAAAATCAACGGTTCAAATTTAGAATGTCAAACCGCATTTAGTTCCCCGCATTTAATGCGGGAGCATTTATATCCAATCATATGCTTCTTTGTGCGACTTTTTGATGCACTGTCATTATTACACTGACGTCATCCTTAAAAACATTCCCGCTCATTTAAAACGACTGCGTTTTTGTCACTTAGCTCATAAATGACTCAGTTTATCTAAATAATGACTTGACTCTTCTTCTCTCTTTTCATTAAGCGACTCAGTTGTCAGCTAACTTAATACAACTGACTTTCCGATATGGCTGTTTCACTTGGCTGATGTGAAGAACTTATTCAATTCTCACTTTCTCATCTTCCATGTCTTCTGATTGAGTCTTATGAGTGTTAACTCAACTCAATTAACCCTTGCTCATGCTTAAGCTCTTCAAATATTGATTCACATAGAGGCTTAATGAATATATCAGCTAACTGCTTATTAGTTGGGATATATTCCAAAGTGATGTCTTTCTTTTCAACATGATCTCTTATAAAATGATATCTGACATCAATGTGCTTTGTTCTTGAATGCAACACAGGATTCTGAGTGATTGCCGTAGCACTTGTGTTATCACACATGATTGGAATATCTTTTTCTTCAATTTCATAATCTCTGTTCTTTGTCTCATCCATAAGACTTGGCTGCAACAACACCTCAGCCTATGTACTCTACTTGATTGTGGATGTGGCTATTGAGTTTTGTTTCTTGCTAAACCAGGAAACTAATGCGTTTCCAAGCATTTGACATACACGAAGTACTCTTCTGTCAACTCTACATCCAAAGATAGTCCGAGTCCGAGTAACTAATAAGCTTGAATCCACCTTCCTTTGGATACCATAAGCCAACTTACGGCATCCCTTCAAATATCTTAGGATTCTCTTAGATGCGGTCATGTGGCTCTCCTTTGGTGCAGATTGAAATCTTGAACATACACCTACCGCAAAGGTGATGTCCGGTGTCTTGTTTGTTAAATAAGCGTTGATCCAATAAGTGCTCTATATCTTGTTTGATCTGACCTTACCATCGCATCCATGTCCATCTTGGTGATGTGTTCATTGGTATTTTCACGAGAAGACTTTTCTTCCATACCAAATTTCTTCATTAAATCTCGGTGTACTTTGTTTGACTTATGAAAGTTCCGACCTTCAATTTCTTAACTTGAAGTCCTAGGAAGAAAGTCAGTTCTCCATCATGCTCTTTTCAAATTTGCCTTGCATAAGGTTTGAGAACTTATCACACAACTCTTTATTTGTGGATCCAAAAATGATATCATCCACATATATTTGAACAAGCAGTATACTCTCTCCATCTTGAATTCTGAAGAGTGTTTTGTCCACTTTTCCTTTGGTGAATCCTTTATCAGTTAGAAATTGAGATAATGTATCATACCATGCTCTTGGTGTCTGTTTCAATCCATATAATGCTTTCTTGAGATTGTACACCTTATCTCCAATAGTCTTCTGCTCAAAACCTTGAGTTTTTTCAACATAGACTTCTTCCTCTAACAGTCCATTTAAGAATGCACTTTTCACATCCATTTGATATACAGTGAAATTCTTGTGTGCAGCATAGGCAAGAAACATCCTTATTGCTTCTAATCTTGCAACAGGAGCAAAGGTTTCATCAAAATTTATTCCCTCTTCTTGGCAATACCCTTTGGCTACCAATCTTGCTTTGTTTCTTACCACAGATCCTTCCTCATTCATCTTGTTTCTGAAAACCCATTTTGTGCCAATAACATTTTGATGGGTTGGCCTCTGCACTAATTCCCATACTTTGTTCCTTTCAAACTGATTGACTCTTTCGCATGGCTTGAATCCAATGTGTGTCATCCAATGCTTGAGACACATCTTTTGGCTCTATTTGGGAAATAAAACAAGCGAACATTGCTTCTTGCTGAGCTCTGGATCTGGTTATTACACCATCTCTAACATCTCACATCAGGTTGAAGCAAGTCAGCTGGGTCCAGCTGTCTTTGAGATTCATCTATTTCATCTCCATCTTGGTTGATTACTCTTACTTGAGCTTCAACATAAGGACTCTTCTGTATAATTGGTTGATTCAGCTTATCAGCTAACTCTTCAATGCCTTCTCCATTCACATTAGGTTCATCAAAAACCGCATGAATAGACTCTTCTGTGACCATAGTCCTCTTGTTCAACACTCTATAGGCTTTGCTCTCAGCTGAGTATCCCAAAAAGATACCTTCATCAGCTTTAGCATCAAAAGCCTTTAAATTATCTTTGCCATTGTTGTGGATGAAGCATTTACATCCAAATATTCTGAAATATGCAACATTTGGCTTTCTCCCTGTCCATATCTCATAGGGAGTCTTGGTCAATTGCCTGTTTATCATGCATCTATTTTGAGTATAACATACAGTGTTGATGGCTTTAGCCCAAAATCTCTTAGGCAATCCAGCTTCAACTAACATGGTCCTTGCAGCTTCCTTGAGAGTTTTGTTCCTTCTTTCAGCTACTCCATTCTGCTATGGAGTTCTTGCTGTAGATAACTCATGAGCAATACCATTTTCAACACAATACTGAGCGATTATCCCATTGACAAACTCAGTTCCTCTATCAGACCTCATTTTTATAATGGTTTGACTCTTTTTATTTTGAACTCTTTTCATCAGCTGAGGCAGCTTTTGCAAGGTTTCCGTCTTTTTGCACATGAAGATTGTCCATGTATATCTTGAATAATCATCTACCACCACTAAGGTGTATTTCTTTCCACTTATGCTGGCTGGTTCAACTGGACCAAATAAATCCTTATGCAAAAGATGCAATATCCTTGTTGAAGAAGGACTAGGCTTCTCCTTGAATGAAGATTTGATTTGCTTTCCCATCTGGCATGCACCACATATACTTTCCTTCTTGTACACTTAGCCTAGCAATCCTTCCACAAGATGTATCCTTGCAAGCTAGTGGATTGTCTTGAAGGTTAGATGACTCAGCTTCTTGTGCCACAACCAACTTAATTCGGCTGCACTCTTTGCTAAGAGACAGGTGCTTGGTGTGGCAGTAGACCAGTCTACCACATACATATCCTTCTGTTTTGATCCTTGCAGCACTATTTGATTTGATTCAGTATCTTTAATCTGGCACACACCCATATTGAATCCAACATTGTAGCCCTTGTCACAGAGTTGGCTGATGCTTAATAGGTTGAAGTTGAGGGCTTCAACATAAGAAACATCTGTGATTTCTAATCCATTTTTCTTGATGGATCATGTGCCTTTGATCTCCCCTAGAGCTTCATTACCTCCAAATATGACTTTTGCACCTCTAATCTCCTTGAACCTTGACAGATTTTTCTTGTTTCCTGTCATATGACTGGAACAACTACTATCCATGTACCAGGTTTCTTGGCACTCAGCTGTTCCTTGAACCTGCAATCAAGGAAAATAGTTTTTAGGTACCCATACTTGCATGGGTCCTGAGGGGTTAGTGCTGTAAGATGATCCAACCAACCTATAGCCAAATGACAAGACTCTAAGAGGTTTCCATCTATCTGTGCCATAATCATAATTCACTTTGGCAAATTGCTTGGGGGCTTTAGGTTCATACAACTGTCTCTTTTGTCTGTATGCCTGTGTGTGTGTTTTAGCAATTGCTTTCTTTGGGTAGTTGTGATATTTCCGAGTGTAGTGCCTGGGTGCATATGTGTCGATAATAGCTCTTTTGCCTTTGGAATGAGCTTTCTTTGAGGTCTAGGTCTTTGCCATCTAGGCTTGTATTCCATTGGTCTTTGTTGATTTTTCACATTATTCCAATCAGCTTGGTTTGGGTAGTTTCTACCATTCCCATCATATGTGTTTCTTTGATAAAACTTCTGGGGTTTTTGGTAGCTCTGTTTATTCTTCACAGGGTACTTTCTATTTGGAGTTTCTTTGAGGAACTCTGTTTGGATTTCTTCTCATTGTCCTCTTAGCATACATACTCAATTGGCTGCATTTTCCTTTCCTTTTATATCCAAGACCAGTTTGTTTGTGATTGTGTTTTGGAATGAATTTGGGTGCAACATTTGGTGTTTTGGGTTTTTAAGATGCTTCATTACTCGAAGATCCTTTTTCCAAAATCACTCTAGGAGTTTGATTGTGCACAAAGGAATTGAATCCTATGCCTGTCTTATCTTCACATTCTTTTTGACTCATGATAAGGTCATCCAATGATTTGGATGCCTTTGTAAATGAGGCCATTACATTTTTAAGATCATTTTCTCTCTTTTCTATAACAACTATCTCTGCTATTAGTTTGGCATTCTCAGCCTTCAGCTCTTTGTTCTTATCAGCTATGTGGCTTAGAGTACTCAGCTCCTTAATCAGCTGTGAGTTTTGGCTTTTTGAGCTGGCTGTCTTCCTCATTTATAAGTGTGTGTGAGGATTTTATGTGCTCAAAGTCTTTCATCATTTTGCCTAATGAATCATAAAGATCAGTGGGTGATGAAGTGTGTGTGTCACAATCACTATCACTTAAATATGAATGAGATGAGTTAGAGTGTACCTCATCTTCTTGGTCTGGTTGATCATGTTCTTTAGCCATAAAACAGATCATTGCTTCTTCTTCAGAATCACTTGAGTAGTCAGCTTCACTACTCTATGAGTCTGCTGCTTCTTTAAATTTAGTTTTTGTCTCTTGATCTCGGAAAGCTTGACATGGATTTCTTATTTTCTTGTTTTCTTTCTCACAAGACTTTTCTTTCTTCTTCATTCTGTATTTATTTCTTGGTGGATAGGAACAGTCAATTGCAAAATGTCTGGTTATCGCAATTCCAACACGAGGTTCTCAGCTCTTTGATCAACTCTCTCTGTTCTTGGGTTATCAGCTCTATGATATTCAACTCTTTGATGCTCAGCTCTCTTGGGTGGCCTATCTTCCCTTGACTTAGAGGGTACTGAATGTCTCCTGGAGGTTTCACCCTTATTTCTCTTATAGTTCTTATTGAATAACTTGTTGAATCTTTTGACCATTAGGGCAATCTCCTCTTGGTCTAAGGCTTCCTTTACTTCAGCTCTCTTTCCATCCTTAACTATAAGTGCAGCTGTCTTAGGCACGACTATCTCCTCTTGCTCTTTTCTTCTCAGCTCAAACTCATAAGCTCTGAGATCTGAGAATAGCTCATGATTGGATGTTGTTGTGAGGTTTATTGAATGTCTCAGGGCCATGACTTTCATTTCCCATTCAGCTGGGAGGCTTCTCAGAATCTTCATACACATTTCCTTTTGTGTATATTCTTTCCCAAGTGTTGATATCTCATTTGTGATTTCAGTGAATCTGGCATCCAGCTGATCCAAGGTTTCACCTACAAGAATTTTAAAATTTTCAAATTTTTGTACAACAATAGACAATTTATTTTCTTTAATTTGCTCAGTTCCTTCACAAATTAAAGTTAATTTATCCAAGATTTCTTTTGCAGATTTGCAAGATTTGACTTTATTGAACATTGCTTTGTCCAATGTCTTGTAGAGTATGTCCTTGGCCACATTGTCCAAGTTGTATCTCTTTCTATCATCGTTAGTCCACTCAGTCCTTGGCTTTTCAACCATGGTTGGTCTGTCTTCATCTGCTTCTGCTACTACAGCTGCTATTCTTAACAGTGAACATACGAATTTTCCAGTCATCAAATTCCTCAACAGTGAACATAGGAATGCGTGTCAAATTTGCTTCCATGATAATAACTTTGCTAAGAATGAAAGATTTTGAAAATACAAGTGTTAAAAAAAATCTTTTAGAAAAGATAGAGATCTAGTTCAGTAACCTATGCGGAAGGCTCAATGAACCAACCGCTCTGATACCACTTGTAGGTCCCAAGGGGTGTGAGTAAGGTTTAGAAGGGGGGTTGAATAAACCATACCAAATTTTCGATTTAGTCCTTTTAAAGAAATTACGAGTTAACACAAATGACTAAGTCCTTGAGGGACAACTAAGTTGGTTATTCAAAGTGAGTTAGCGCTCATGATTTCGATAGATTTGTTGATAGAATAACTCATTTGTTTAACCCGAAACTTAACTTGGCGTGTTGGTTTTAATGAAGAAGACTTAACACCCTTTGACTTGTTTTAAACTTGTTTTAACACTTGATTTTAGCACTTGGTTTTTAATCAGTTTGGATAGCAAATAAGTTTATCAGCAGATATAAAGTAGATATGCAGAAACATAAATGTGATGAAAAATATATGACACAGTTGATTTTTATAGAGGCTCGAAGATGGGGTAATTCTTCTAATCCTCTCTTCTCCAACTCCTGGAGGAATCCACTAAGTAACAGATCCGTTTACAGAGTGGTGAACAGTCTAGAGACATCCTTGGTCACACAACTGGCTTCTCGTTCGACTCAGCTTCTTCACAGGGCAGATGCCTTGCTACTTCAGCTCGCTTTCTCAAGCTCTTAGATTTGATCACGAAGCCCTCCAATAACTTAATATTGGTTTGACCTTGAACCTTCCTACCATACTCCTTGGAAAGTAGACCCCTTTTGATTCTTCAAAAGTTTCCTCTTCAACAGTTTGAAGTTGTCTTTCCTTCACAGCTTTGTGTTGGATTGATTTCCTTCCAGTTTCTGGCTTGAGGATTTGCTTGAATATATTTGAGAATATTTGCAGGTTTACATCTTAAATATTGATTACTTGTTCGTGGTTCAGGTAACCTTTTCTCAATGAGTTTCCTCAGCCTTTTATAGTTAACTTTCAAAAATCTGTCCGTTGAAGAGATAGGCTGATTTTCAAAAGACACTTGTGTTCGTTGGCTTTTCTTTTCTTGGTCTTCAATCTTGAGATGAGGACATTTCCTCGTATTAAATGAATGTGCAGTACTTCCCATTGGTTTATTCCTTTTGCACGCTTCTGGGATGAACATTTTAAGACCTGGAAGCATGGAAGTATTACTTATTTAAGTAATGTTCTTGACTTCTGTGCAACAGATTCATTTCAATTAACTCCTCTTGGCTGCTGCCTATTTCCCCAGGTGACTTGAGTCTGCTCCAATCATTTAAAGACTCATCTGTCACTTTCAACTTGAGACTTGGCTTCTTGAGATGACTTTGGTTGACACTTCACTCAGCTGATACATCTTTAGTCAAGTTATTGATCTCCTTTCTTGGCCATACTCAGCTGTTCCACAGCGGAGTCTTCACTTCAGTCTTTAGTTGACTTCTTGTACTTCCAGGCATAGCTGACTTGACTCAACTTTTCCAGCCCTATCTATTACAATAAAAATTACAAGGAAAATGGGGTGCCAACTTTCTAGTTTACGTTTTACATGGCATGCATCGAAATCTATAAAATAAATTTCCCAATGTAGGTCCCAAGGGGTGTGAGTGTAAGGTTTAGAGGGGGGGTTGAATAAACCTTACCAACTTTTCAAAATTAGTCCTTTTAAATATTTGAGTTAATACTTCACGATTTGTGTCCTTGGTGGACAACAAAGTTAGTTAATCAGCAGAGTTAGTCACTCAACAGACTCGATCGAGTTTGTTGATAGAATAACTCATTTGTTTTGACTAAAGACTTAACTCAACTTGTGATTTGTTTTTTGGAAGACTTAACACCCTTGAATTTGGTTAAGTTTGTTTTAATACTCGGTTTTAGCACTCGAGTTGATTATCAATTGGTTTGCAAATTAATCGTGAGATATAAAAATAAGATGCGAGAAATTAAAGTCTTTGAAATGTAAATGACACAATAAGTTTTTATAGAGGTTCGAAGATGGGGTAATTCTTCTACTACTCTCTTCTCCAACTCCTGGAGGAATCCACTAAGTATTGATCAATATACGAGTGGTTAATGATCAGGTACAAGTCTTGATCACACAGTGACTTGATCCTTTGGGACTCGATGCGGAGATGCCTTGGTCACTCATTTGGCTTCTCGTGCGACTCGGCTTCTTCACAGGCGTTTTGCCTTGCTACTATAGCCCACTTGCTCAAGCTCTTGGATTTGATCACGAAGCCCTCCAAAAACTTGAGACTCGTTCAACCTTGAACCTTCCTACAATCCTCCGTGGAATGTAGACCCCTTGATTCTTCAAAAATTTCATCTTCAACTGATTGAAGTTATCTTTCCTTCACGGTGAGTGTTGGATTGATTTCCTTCGTAATGTAGGCTTGAGGATTGATCTTGAATGATTTGAGAATATATTAGGTTACGAGTTCAAATGTTTGCTTGAATGTTCGTGGTTCAGGTAACCTTCTCTCAGAGTTATTCCTCAGCCTTTTATAGTGATCTTTCAAAAATCTGCCCGTTCAAGAGATAGGCTTATTTTTGAAAGTCACTTGTGGTCGTTGGCTTGTCTTGTTGCGATCCTTGGAATTTCCATTTCCTCGTATGAATGAATCTTGACTTTTGAGTTCGACATGGTGCGAGTGCTTCCCATTGGTTTATTCCTCTTGCACGCTTCTGGAACTAAGCACTTCAAGAAAGGCGTATGGAGGTATTACTTGATTAAGTAATTCTCTTGATTTACGTGCAATGGATCTCTTTCGGTTGTCTTGACTTGATCGCATTTTCTTAACATCCCCAGGTGACTTGAGTCGGCTTCGGTCATTTGATGACTCTTGTCACTTCAACCTTGAGAATTGGTTGTCTTGAGTTGACTTGGTGATACTTCACTCGGTTGAATCTCAATTGCACCTTGATCTAGTTCCGTCTTTGCCATACTCGGTTGCCTCGCGACGTGAGTCTTCCTTCTAGTCTCCGGTTGTCTTCTTGCATGTTTAGGCATAGCTGACTTAACTCAGCTCGATCAACCCTATCTATTACAATGCAGTTTACAACAAAAATGGGGTGCCAACTTCCTATTCTAAGTTTTTCATGGCATTCATCAAAATCTACAAAATAATTTCCCAACAATTTCCCCCTTTTTGATGATGCCAAAACTTAAAACATTCATACAATTATTTAGCAACAAAGATACATACAGACAAATGTAGAACCACAGAATGTATGTTTAGAATCGATCTTTTATTGATCATAACATCCTTGTTCTTTACATAGCTGTTTACAGAGTGTATCAGAGCTTAAGCCCAAAAAAAAATTGTATCAGAGTTTAAACGAGGCTTAGACTAACCATGCTGTTCTATATCTACTCACGTATAGAAATTGCATAATTTTATTCAATGTCTGAGAAGACTTACATAAAGTGTATTTACATAGTAAAATACATGAAGGGGTGGACAACAACACTTCATCTCCTTCGTTGCCTCCTTCTTTTATCTTCTTCAGCTCTTTCATCTTCCGACCTTTTCCTTTTCTTCTCATCTTTAGCTGCCTTCTTTTTCTCATACGCCTTCCGGGCAACTTCATCTCTTCTCAGTCTTTCTTGTCTTTCCTCCCATAGCTGAGTTTGTCTTTTATTTTTTTCTTCAATTCTCTTCACATACTCAGCATTGTTCTTAGCCACTTGCAGGTTGGCTACTTCGTCAAATCCAGCCCAGTAGATCCCTCATTTCTTGCCTGGATCTATGTACTCAATGTTTTTGGGCAGAGTTCTAGGTATGAAACCTCTTCCTCCACCACTGCTTCTTCCTCTACCTCTGGGCGTGTATTGTACTGGGGCTATCGTTTTCCCAGCTGAGTGACCAGCAGAGTGACTGCCAGTGGTTTCTTGCTGTCGCCTTCTTCACATAGTGTGAGACCTTTTTCCCAAGACAAATCCCAGGCTTGAGCCATGGACATGTTTGCGAAATAACCTTCATATGCGAGCGTCTTGAATTCATCAACAGATCTTGGCTCAGTTCCGGCATCTGAAATGGCATAGGTGTCTCTGTCTATTAAAATGCCTCCATGTTGTTTCAGAATATCCATAACTCGGGCATTCATCCTTCCTTCCACTTCCTTCATCCCTACTTCAATTTTGTCTTTCTCTTTTCGGCCATTGGTACTGTGAGAATGTTAGAGTGGCGAGTCAGTCTGGGAGTTTTTGATAATATCGGTTTGTGACAAGACCTTGTTGGGGGTTTTAGCAATCATCAAGGTCACATCTTTCGAACCTTCCCCTCAACAAACTTCCCTTTCTTCTCTCTTATTACTTCCTCATTGTCTTTCCCTTTGTTTGCTTCCTCCTTCTCAACTTGATCCCTTGGCGCTTTTAGGTATTCCTCTTCCCCCTTTTTGGCATCATCAAAGGAGAGAGGAACCCCGGAAACAAGCTAGCAAGCGGGGAAGTCTAGTCTGCGATAGGCGAGTTACGCTTAGAATCTAATGCGGAGTAAGTGCACGGAACTCGAGTGGGTGGCGTTGGATTGTTTGCTACCAACTTATCATCTCGGCCATGAGGAGATCGAATTTTCGATCCATGTTCTCTTCCACACGCAGGAGCTCGTTCTTATTTTGCTTACGCAATGACTTTATCTCGGTAGTGTGAGATTCATGCATTTGTTCAATGTGCTCTTGCAATTTTGTCTTTGCATCGTATTCTCATTTCGCGGACCAACAACTTGTTGAACAATGTTCGAAATATCGAGCTTGTTCCACACGCATTGTTTCTTCTTTGTTGCCACCACTCCTAGATCCCGACTATGATGCCTCTCAAATCGGCATGAGTTGGCGTCCCTGTTATCCAACCTCATGTCCGGTGAGGCTGGTGCCTCTCCATCTGTTCAATCTCGGCCAAATAAGGCTTTGAACACCTCCCGAACTTCAATTGTTTCCTCTGTTTTGGTGACGCTGCCAAGCGGCGTCAAAGTCATAGTTAGCTGGAACAATGGTGTCGATGGAATGACGAGGATCGTCGTGGAAGCGCTCGCGATCTTTGTCTGATTCTTCAGGGAGGTCAGGTACCTACAGAGATAAGGGAAATGATTCTATGAAGGAATCATCACGTGCAACTAGAATTTGTTCAATGATAAGTGGTGCTCGTGAAGTCCCTTGTGGAGTCGAACCTGCTGCAACTTGGGGAGCTTGCACAGTGGACTCTGTTTCAGTTGTGGTCTATTGTGAAATCGACCCAGCTTGCTGAGCCTCAGCTGTCTCAATAGCTTCGTCGGTCTCAACTGGTTTTTCCAAATGAGTTGAGTGGTCCTCGGCCTTATCAGAAGCGTCATCGGACGATGATGAGATTTCCATGGGTGGCTCAACATCGAAGCTGAATGTTTTGCGAGTAGTCTTGAGGTCAGACTTACTCATGGTTGCACCATCCTCAGCTGAGTCTTTGGGATCGATCCACGGTGATGACTCGGCTTCATCGTCTCCTACGATCCCGGAAAGGTTACATCAGATTATCCACGGGAATCGTGAAGAGCACTTATCTCATTTTTCGATGGATCAATGATAGCGAGGAGGGATGTCTTGTGCTTGAGTTTCTCTACCAGGGGAAGTCTCAACCTCTGTTGGCCTTCATTACCTCCTGCAGTCTCAAGCTGCGGCGAGGCCTGGACATCCCTTTCGGCAGTGTCGGTGTCTTGGGGTCTTCGAGGTGGCATCCATTGGAGTCTCAACTCCATGGATTGCACTTTCATCGCCAGTGTTAACTCCCGGCGGTTCCTTCTCGTGCCTCGCATCGCATCGGCGGCGTCATTGCTATGAGCGATTGGCACTTTAGCCGAGAAACGATCTGGCTATGCGAGCCTCGTCGATGAAAACTTCTTGTGTGATACGTAATTGTTCCTTCTCCACTTCGCCTTCTAAATTCATTGTGGAGTCATTGCAGCATCCTCCGACCTTCTTTGCGAGTGGGAATTTCCCCCTCGGTGGCACACCGGTTGAGTGACTTGGAAAATGGGTCACTCGTCTCCAAACTCCCGGTTGTTCCCAGCTTTGAGTATTCGGCCGTTGGGCGGGTGGTAAGACACCTTCATTAGGGGTTGGCTCATTTGGGGTCCCCACTATCCCGATTTCATCGCCAATTCCCTTAACACCTTCCTCTAAATGAGCTGGGGAAGTGGTGGCAGCAACGACAGTGGCAATATGATGCACCACTCCCATTGGGTCTATTTCCAGTTGTGATTTGGAGGACTCTCCTGGTCCCTCCATCATTCTTTGCTTATGTAGGATTCTGGACTATTGCATTGCTTGCTGCATTTGCAACTCTTATGTGGCAGCAACAGGGTCCAGATGAGGGTGTGTATGATCGGTGGTGCGGTGAGAGGCGAGATCTTTGGCCTTCTCACATGCCTCTGCGTCTGTTTGCTTTAGCCCGTCACGTTTTCTTTTCGAATTTGCGGTATATTGATGCAATTATCCTCATCAAGGGCTTGCAAGACCTTTGTGTCCACCTCAAGAAACCGAAGAGTTCTTCTTCCTCCCAATGAACTACGGATTTTCAAACCGCACTCGGATAGGCTCAACTTCCATTTTCTCCACTATCACAGGCGATTTTGGATGTCGGATACAATGGAGAGTACATAATTACATCGTCTTTATCATTCTCTTGCTGGCCCTCGTTTACATGTATTAAGGGTAGCGAGACTTTCTTTGCTTTCGACACTTTCAATAGCCTGCATTACGGTGGAGAAAAGCCTGTCATCGCGGTAATCCGGTTGTCTCGAGTCATTCCTTGTTCCTCGGTTGTTCTGTCTCACATTTGGGTCTTCGAGTTGCCTCTGGCGATTGGCCTCGGCAAACTTGGTTGTTTCATCGATCACGTCCGGAGACTCAACTTCTCCGGCGATCTCGGAGTATCTTCTCCGGTGAGTGGGCGACTCGGCCCGGTCTCTCAAGCTCGAACGCTTGAAAATTCTTCTTCTTTTTTTTTGTTTGTACCAGAGGGATTTACGGTTCGGATAAGGTTTCTTCGAGTCACAGGCGGCGGGGGCGTGCTTTGTTGTCTTCTTACGAGGAGTGGCCATCTTGGCTTATCAGTTCTCCTTTTCTTGACGAATGGAGAAGGTATTTGAGATTCCTTCTCGCTGCGGTGCGAAGGCGGGAGACACTGCGCAGGGGCGGTGACTTCTGTTGTAAAGGGCGGGAGCGGATTTCTTTTTCTTGACTGCGAGGGGGCCAGATCTTTTTAGCAGCTGCAGAGCACCTTTTTCTTTGGAGGAGAGGAGACAGTTGTATCTTCAAGGTGGTGATTCCCCCTCACTCGTGATCGACTCTCTTAGCGTAGGCTCTCTTGTGCGTCGAGAGAGGTTTGATCGGAACATCCTCTTGTTTACATGGAACGCCTTTCCATGTCAATGAGGGACTCCTTTTACCTCTATCAGCCGGCCAATCACCAGTCCGTATCCAAGGGAACCTCCAAACGTTCCATCCTCCTTGAAGGATTTGTTCCCAACATTCTGGCAGAGTCTGCTGTAGACAAACTCAGCCCAGTTCACTTTCTGCTCTTCAATGATCGCAGCCATTACGATCAACTTTGCTTTGGACAGCTGGTCAAAGCTGCCAAATTTGATATCTATGCATTTGGCAACGATGTCCAGCAATTTGTGGTAGTCCTCCTTCAGCAACCTCTTATTAGCTGTGTTGACTACTTTCTCAGCGTAGTCGGACTTGGCTACTTCCTTCCAAGCAGCAGTCAAGTCAACATCAACTTCATTGATTTCCGACACTCCTTCCGCCGGTAACAAGTAGTGTTCTGCCAAATCCTTGGCAGTAATGATGAACTCCTTTCCATGAACAGAGGACTTGATGCCCTCATCATGAACATCAGCGTTCACGTAGAACTGTGCGACCTCTTCCACATAGGTCATCGGAAACTCCAATGTCAGAAACGGTTTCAGCCCAGACGTTTCCAATTTCTTAGCAATCTTCTTCACTAGGGTGTTGTCGGACCCTTGTTTCACCATACCATCAAAATCCACAGTAGACCCGGTGTGGATTTGCTTTCCTAGCTTGACAAAATCATGAGTGGATGCCATTTCTCAGTATTTTACCGAACGAAGCTTTAGAAAATGATCTGAGGATTGAAAGGGTTTTGAGAGAAAGTTTTGCTTTTGCTTTCGAGAGAGAGATGAACAGTTTTTTGGTAAAGTGAGAGAGAAACGGACGAAATGGTTTAAGTATGGTTCATGAAAGGACGTGCGGGTGGTTTTTGAAATGTGATCAAAATCAATGGCTTAGATCTTGCACACTGATTTGAATTTAATGTCTCGTATTTAATGCGGCAGCATTTATATCCAATCATAAGCTTGGTGTGCAGCTTTTGCCTGTACACGTCATAATTATCTTGGCGTCATTCTTAAAAACATTCCCGCTTAGTAAAAACATTGCGTTTATGTCACTTTGCTCATAAGTGACTGAAACTTGTCCCTTAGCTAATTTAACTCTTCTCTCCTCGCATGTAAATACTCATTTGTCACCCAACTCGATGCAATTGTCTTTCCGAAATCTGGTGATTCACTTATTTGAATTAAGAGTTAAACTCTTTTTCCTCTTTTTCGTGTTTCATTTCTTTTCTTTGAGTCTTACGAGTGTCAACTCACTCAATTAATCCTAACTCATGCTTGAGTTCTTCAAATCTTGACTCACATAATGGTTTTGTGAATATGTCGATAGCCTTGCTTATCGGTTGAAATATATTCCAAGGTGATGTCCTTCTTTTCAACATGATCTCTTATGAAGTGATATCGACATCGATATTCTTTGTTCTTGAGTGCAACACAGATTTTGAGTGATTGCAATTGCACTTGTGTTATCACACATGATTGGAATTTCCTTTTCTTCAACTTCATAGTCTCTCGTTCTTTGTCTCATCCATAGGACTTGGGCACTTGTTTGCCTATGTATTGATCGCCTTTGTAGAGGTGGCTATTGAATTTTGCTTTTTTGCTAAACCAGGAAATTAGCCTATTTCAAGCATTTGACATGTGCCACGAGGTGCTCTTCTGTCAACTCTACATCCAAAGATAGTCGAGTCCGAATAGCCAATTAGCTTGAATCCACCTTCCTTTGGATACCATAAGCCAACATCTTCGCTTCCTTTCAAATATCTCAAGATTCTCTTTGCGATCATGTGGCTTTCTTTTGGAGCAGATTGAAATCTTGCACATACACCTACGCCAAAGGTGATGTCCGCCGCTTCTTTGTAAGATAGAGCAATGATCCAATAAGTGCTCAGTATCTTGTTTGATCTGAGGCTTGCGATCCGCATCCATGTCCATTTTTTGATGTATTCATTGGTATTTTTACGAAGACTTCTCTTCCATACCAAATTTCTTCATTAAATCTCGTGGTGTATTTTGTTTGACTTATGAATGTTCCATCCTTCAATTTGTTTCACTTGGAGTCCAAGGAAGAATGTCTGCTCTCCCATAATGCTCATTTCAAATTCGCTTTGCATAAGATTTCAAAATCTATCACATGACTCTTTGTTTGTGGATCCAAAAATGATGTCATCCACATATATTTGAACAAGCGTATGCTCTTCTGTCTTGAATTCGAAGAGTGTTCTATCCACTTTTCCTTTTGTGAATCCATTCTCGTTAGGAATTGTGATAATGTATCATACCATGCTCTGGGTACCTATTTCAATCCATATAGAGCTTTCTTGAGTTTGTATACCTTATCTCCAAGAGTCTTTCGCTCAAATCCGGAGGTTGTTCAACATATACTTCTTCTTCCAATAAACCATTAAGGAATGCACTCTTTACATCCATTTGATATACAATAAAATTCTTATAAATTTGCATAGGCAAGAAACATCCTTATAGCTTCCAATCTTGCTACAGAGCAAAAGTTTCATCAAAATCTATTCCTTCTTCTTGACAATATCCTTTGGCTACCAATCTTGCTTTGTTTCTTACCACGAGCCTTTCTCATTCATCTTGTTTCGAATACCCATTTAGTGCCAATAACATTTTGATGGGTAGGTCTTTGAACCGAGTTCCCACACTTTATTTCTTTCAAACTCGATTCAACTCTTCTTGCATAGCTTGAATCAATGTGTGTCATCCAATGCTTGTGACACATCTTTAGGCTCTATTTGTGAGATGAAGCAGGTAAACATTGCTTCTTGTTGAGTTTTGGATCTTGTTTGACACCTTCTCTTACATCTCCAATGACAGATTAAGTGGATGGTCTCTCGGCCATCTTACATCAAGGTTGGAGTAAGTTATTTGGATTCAATTGTCTTGCAAATTTTGTGTTGCTTTGATCAGCTCTCTCGTCATCACTTAGCTGCAGATTTTCAAATTGTTTTTGAGACTCGGCTATCTCATCTTCATCCGGGTTTATAATTCCGGCTTGACTTTAGCATAGGGACTCTTTCGCATGGTTGGTTGATTCAAATTTTATGTTGACTCTTCAATGTCTTCTCCATTTACATTTGGCTCATCAAACACCACATGAATGGATTCCTCGTAACCATAGTCCTCTTGTTAAGTACTCTGTAGGCTTTGCTTTCATTTGAGTATCCCAAGAAGATACCTTCAGCTTTAGCATCAAAAGCCTTTAAATTATCTTTGCCATTGTTATGGATGAAGCATTTGCATCCAAATATTCTAAAATATGCAACACTTGGCTTTCTCCCTCTCCAAATGTCATTGGGAGTCTTTGTGTTGTCATTTTATCATGCATCTATTTTGAGTATAGCATGTTGTGTTTATTGCTTCAGCCCAAAATCTTTTAGGTAGCCCCCTAGCTAGCATGGTCCTTCGCTTCTTTGAGAGTTCTATTCCTTCTTTCGCAACTCCATTCTGTGGAGTCCTTGCTCTGAGATAATTCATGACCAATACCATTTTCAATACAATCGAGTTATTATACTATTGACAAACTCAATTCCTCTGTCAGATCTTATTTTGATAATGGTTTGACTTTTCTCATTTTGAATCCTCTTCATCAGCTGTTGTAGTTTCTGCAGAGTTTTCTTCTTCTTACACATGAATATTGTCCATGTATATCTTGAGTAGTCATCTACTACCACTAAGGTGTATTTCTTCCCACTTATGCTAGCTGGTTCAACTGGACCAAATAGATCCATATGTAGCAGGTGCAATATTCTTGTTGAAGATGGACATGTCTTTTCTGTGAATGATGATTTGAATTGTTTTCCCTTCTGACATGCATCACATATACTCTCCTTCTTGTATACTGAGTCTGGAAGTCCTTCCACAAGATTGCTTCTAGCAAGCTTGTTAATTGTTTTGAAATTCGGGTGACTCGGCTTCTTGTGCCCCATAACCAACTTGATTCAAATTGTGCTCTTTGCTAATAGACAGTGCTTGGTGTTGCGATTGACCACTTCACGACATACATGTTCTTTTTGTCCGCATCCTTGCAACACAACTTCATTTGATTCAAGATCCTTGATTTCGCATATGCCCATGTTAAATCCAACATTATAACCCTTGTCACGAGTTGGTGATACTTAGCAAGTTGAAGTTGAGTCCTTCAACATATGCAACATCGTGATTTCTAATCCATTTTTCTTAATGGATCCAATGCCTCTTATTTCTCCCGAGCTTCATTTCCTCGAAAAATGACTTTTGCACCTCGACTTCCTTGAATTTTGTGATTTTTCTTGTTTCTGTCATGTGTCCAGGGAAGCCACTATCCATGTACCAGGTTCCTTGGCACTTAGCCGCTCCTTGAACGCAATCAAGGAAGTTAGGTTTAGGTACCCATACTTGCCAGGGTCCTGAGGGGTTAGTATTGTAAGATGATCCAACCAACCTATAGTCAAATGATTTGACTCTAAGGGGTTGCCATCTATCGGTGCCATAATCATAATTAATTTTGGCAAACCGCTGGGGAGTTCTAGGTTCATACAAGCTGTCTCTTTTGTCGTATGCTTGTGTGTGTGCTTTAGCAATTGCCTTCGTTGGGTAGTTGTGATATCTCCGAGTGTAGTACCTAGGTGCATATGTGTGTTTGATGAAAGCTCTTATACCTCGAAATGGCCTTTCTTTAGTCTTAGGCCTTGCCATTTGGGCTTATATTCCATAGGTCTTTCCGATAGTTCACATTATTCCAATCACTTGGCTTGGGTACTTTCTACCATTCCCTTCATATGTGTTTCTTTTATAGAACTTACGGGGTTTTTGGTAGCTCTGTTTCTTCTTTCTGAGTATTTCTGTTTGGAGTTTTGAGGAACTTGGTTTGGATTTCTTCTGTTGTCCTCTCAAAGACACTCAAGGCTATTTTCCTTTTCCTTTATAACCAAGGCCAGTTTGCTTGTGATTGTGCTTTGGAATAAATATGTGTGCACCATTTGGAGTTTTGGATTTTGAGATACTTCATTACTTAAAGATCCTTTTTCCAAAATCACTTTTGGAGCTTGACATATATGAGAGGAATTAAATCCTAAGCCGCCTTGTCTCCACATTCTCTTTGACTCATAATAAGATCATCCAATGATTTAGATGCCCTAGTGAATGAGGCAATCACATTTTTGAGGTCATTTTCCCTCTTTTCTATAGCAACTATTTCTGCTATTAGCTTAGCATTTTCAGTCTTTAGACTTTCATTCTCATCAGCTATTTGACTTAGAGTACTCGGCTCCTTAGTCATTTTGTGAGTTTTGGTTCTTGAGTATCTTTGTTTTCCTCATTTAGTAGTGTGTGTGAGGATTTAATATGTTCAAAATCTTTCATCATTTTGCCTAATGAATCATAAAGATCGAGTGGGTGATGAAGTGTGTGTGTCTGATCACTATCACTAGAATCGAGTGTGATGAATTAGAGTGTACCATATCTTCTTGGTCAGGTTGGTCTTGTTCCTTGGCCATCAAACGGATCAAGGCTTCTTCTTGAGTCACTTGAGTAGTCGGCTTCACTACTCGAATCGGATGTGTCTTTTGACTTGGTTGTCTCGGCTGAGTCTCTGCGGCCAACATTGCCTTTTTCTTTTCTTGTCTTCTTTCTCTCGAAGACCTTTCTTTCTTCTTCATTCTGTATTTTTGACTACAAGATATGGGCAATCAATTGCATATTGACCTGGTTACTGCAGATTCAAAAGATAGATTTTCAACCTTTTGATCAGCTCTTTCCATTCTTGGATTGTCACCCTTTGATATTCAACTTTTTGATGCTCTGTTCTCTTGGTTGACCTATCTTCCCTTGACTTGGAGAGCTGAGTGTCTTCCGGAGGATTCACCCTTGCCTCTCTTGTAGTTCTTATTGAAGAACTTGTTAAACCTTTTAACCATCGGGGCTATTTCCTCTTGGTCAATGACTTCTTTGACCTCGGCTCTCTTGCCATCCTTGACAATTAGAGCACTATTTTGGGCACAGCATTGTTGTCTCCTCTGGTCTTTTCTTCTCGGCTCTAATTCGTAGGCTTTGAGATCCGAGAATAGCTCATGGTTGGATGTCTTGGATAGGTCGATGGAATGTCTTAGTGCCATGACCTTCATTTCCCATTCAATTTGGGAGACTTCTTAGAATCTTCATACACATTTCTTTCGTGTATATTTTTTTCAAGCGGCGAGATAGCTCGTTGGTAATTTCGTGAACCGAGCATCCAGTTGATCTAAGGTCTCTCCTGTGATCATTTTGAAATTCTCAAATTTTCGTACATCAACCGATAGTTTATTTTCCTTGATTTGCTCACGAGCCTTCACAAATCAATGTTAGCTTGTCCTGATTTCTTTAGCCGTTTTGCATGATTTGACTTTATTGAACATGGCTTTGTCCAAGGTTTTGTAAAGAATGTCCTTGGCCACATTATCCAAGTTATATCTTTTTTGTCATCATTTGTCCATTCGGCTCTTGGTTTTCAACCACGATCGGGTGTGGGAGCAACATCCTCTTCACCTTCAGCTGCAACTCTTCTTACAACTGTGTTCACTTTTAAAATTTGCAGAGGCCCATCCTCTATCACTATCCACATCTCATCGTGTAAAGCTGATAGATGAGCACGCATCTGAATTTTCCAATCATCAAATTCTTCAATTGTGAACATAGGGATGCGTGTCAAATTTGCTTCCATGATAATAACTTTTTCTTTGGTAAAATTTTTTTGAAAGATCAAGTACTAAAACAGACTTTGAAAAATTTGGAGATCTAGTTGATAAGAACTGCGGTCGGAAGGCTTAATGAACCAACCGCCCGATACCACTTGTAGGTCCCAAGGGGGTGTGAGTGTAAGGTTTAGAAGGGGGTTGAATAAACCTTACCAACTTTTCAAAATTAGTCCTTTTAAATATTCGAGTTAATACTTCACAATTTGTGTCCTTGGTGGACAACTAAGTTAGTTAATCGCCAGAGTTAGTCACTCAACAAACTCGACCGAAATTTGTTGATAGAATAACTCATTTGTTTTTGACTAAAGACTTAACTCAAGCTGTGATTTGTTTTCAGCGGAAGACTTAACACCCTTGAATTTGGTTAAGTTTGTTTTAATACTCGATTTTAGCATTGATTGATTATCAATTGGTTTGCAAATTAATGAGATATAAAAATAAGATGCACGAGAAATTAAAGTCTTTGAAATATAAATGACACAATAAGTTTTTATAGAGGTTCGAAGATGGGGTAATTCTTCTACTCCTCTCTTCTCCAACTTTTGGAGGAATCCACTAAGTATTGATCAATATAGAGAGTGGTTACTTGATCCCGATACAAGTCTTGATCACACAACCGACTTGATCCTTTGGGACTCGATCGGGAGATGCCTTGGTCACTCGGTGGCTTCTCGCACGACTCGGCTTCTTCACGCAGCGCTTTGCTACTATAGCCCACTTGCTCAAGCTTCTTGGATTTGATCACGAAGCCCTCCAAAAACTTGAGACTGGTTCGACCTTGAACCTTCCTACAATCCTCCGTGGAATGTAGACCCCTTGATTCTTCAAAAATTTCCTCTTCAACTGATTGAAGTTATCTTTCCTTCACGGTGAGTGTTGGATTGATTTCCTTCGTAATGTAGGCTTGAGGATTGATCTTGAATGATTTGAGAATATATTAGGTTACAGTTTAAATGTTTGCTTGAATGTTCGGGTTCAGTAACCTTCTCTCGAGTTATTCATCGCCTTTTATAGTGATCTTTCAAAAATCGCCCGTTGAAGAGATAGGCTTATTTTTGAAAGTCACTTGTGGTCGTTGGCTTGTCTTGTTGCGATCCTTGGAATTTCCATTTCATTGTATGAATAATTCTTGACTTTTGAGTTCGACATGGTGCAGTGCTTCCCATTGGTTTATTCCTCTTGCACGCTTCTCGAACCGAGCACTTCAAGAAAGGCAAGTATGGAGGTATTGCTTGTTTAAGTAATTCTCTTGATTTACGTAACGGATCTCTTTCGATTGTCTTGACTTGGATGTATTTTCTTAACATCCTCGGTGACTTGAGTCGGCTTCGGTCATTTGATGACTCTTGTCACTTCAACCTTGAGACTTGGCTGTCTTGAGTTGACTTGACCGATACTTCACTGTTGAATCTCTTTGCACCTTGATCGAGTTCCGTCTTTGCCATACTCAGTGCCCGCCTCGCAATGATTCTTCCTTCTAGTCTCCATTGTCTTCTTTCATGTTTAGGCATAGCGACTTAACTCGGCTCGACCGATCCTATCTATTACAATGCAGTTTACAACAAAAATGGGGTGCCAACTTCCTATTCTAAGTTTTTCATGGCATTCATCAAAATCTACAAAATAATTTCCCAACACCCAACATCATTGTTGAGGAGTTTGATGATTTGAAGATTCGTATGAAGGCATATCTCCCAGCACTGCACAATGAAATGTGGTTTGTCATTGAAAATGGACCCGCACAGATCATGAAAGTGAATGCAACTATGAGAGTTGCTGCCGCTACTGAAGGAGAGGCTGCTGCAGCACCTACTGCACCAAGGCCGATGGTTGAAAAACAAGATGCGAATGGACCAATGAGGACAGAAAATGATACAACTTGGACAATGTTGCCAATGATATTTTATACGAAACTCTTGATAAAGCCATGTTTAATAAAGTGAAATCTTGTAGGACTGCTCGTGAGATATTGGAGAATCTCTCTCTAATTTGTTAAGGATCAGAGCAAATAAAGAGAATAAGCTAACTATTGGTGTGCAAAAATTTTAAAATTTTAAAATGCCTACAGGTGAAACTCTAGATCAACTGTATTCCAGATTTAGAAAGATTACAAATGAACTTTCAGCTCTGGGTAAGGAATATACACATAAGAAAATGTGTATGAATATCCTTAGGTCGCTCCGAGCTGAGGGGGAAATGAAAGTGATGGCCCTGTGAGACATTCTATGGACTCGACAAGAACTTCCAACCATGAGCTATTCTAAGACATAAAGGCATACGAATTTGAGCTCGAAAGGAAAGAGCAAGAAGAGATAGTTGTACCCAAGACATCTGCTCTAAAGGCTGAAGAATCCAATGATGCTGAATCCAAGGACATCATTGACCATGAGGAGATAGCCCTAATGGTTAAAAAATTCAACAAGTTCTTTAACAAGAACTATAAAAGGAACAAGGGTGAAACCTCTAGAAAACACTCAACTCCTTCTAATACAAAGAAAGATAGACCACCAAAGAGAGCTGACAACCAGAGAGCTAAATATCAGAGAGTTGATTACCAGAAAGCTGAGAACATGTGCTGGAACTGGAGAGAGCTAGGACACTTTGCTGTTGACTGTTCCTATCCACCTGTCAACAAGTACAAAAATGAGGAAAAAAGAAAAGTTTTCAGAGAAAGAAGACAAGAAAGAAAGAAAGCTATGGTGGCTGCTGAACCTGACACAACAAGTGTAAGGAGACAACTGAGTCAGACAGTAGTGAGGCAGACTATTCCTCAGATACAAAAGAAGAGGCTTTGATATGCCTCATGGCCAAAGAACAAGAAGACGAGGTACATTCTAAATCATCTAGCTCACATTCACATGATAGTGATAGTGACACACAATTCATATCCCACAAATCTTTAATATTCATTAGGCAAAATGATGAAAGACTTTGAGCACATAAAATCCTCACAAACACTTGTAAAGACGAAAACCACAAGCTCAAAAGCCAAAACTCACAGCCGACTGAAGAGTTGAGTTCTCTTAGTCACATAGCTGACAAGAACAAAGAGCTGAAGGTTGAAATAGCTAATGTCATGGCAAACTTAGCTGAAAAGGAAAAGTAGGAAAAATAGCTGAAAAATGTGATTGCATCACTCAGTAAGTCATCCAAAACATTAGATGAATTAATGATGATTCAAAAGGAAATAGGTGATAAGGCAGGCTTAGGATTCAATTCCTTTGTCAATGCTCAAACTCCAAGAGTAACTTTGGAGAAAGGATTCTCAAGCAATGGGGAAATCTAGATGCCAAAAGCACCATATGTTGCACCCACTTACAATCACAAGAAGACACATGTTGTCCTAGGCTATAAAGGCAAAGGGAAGAAGCCAGCTAAAACAAAAATCAAAAGAGTCCATCAACAAACTCCAAACAGAATATATTCTGTGAAGGCAAAACATAACTACCCAAAGACCTAGAGGTTTCAACAGAGAAAGCCATATGAAGGGAATGGTAGAAAATATCCTAGACAGGCTGATTGGAACAATCAAATGAACATCAACCAAGTCCTATGGGATACAAGCCTAAGTGGCATAGACCTCTGACTCAGTATAGGTCATTCCCAAGGCAAATGAACCAATATCAACATGTATATGCACCCAAGCACAATGCCAATTATACGCAAAAGTTTCCATATTATCCAAAGAAAGCAAATGCACCAGCACACTCACAGGCATACAGACAAAAACGATAGCTATCTGTGCCTAAAGTTCCAATGGAATTTGCTAAGATTCATTATGATTATGGAACTGATAGGTGGCAACCTCTTAGAGTCAGATAATTTTGCTAGAGATTGGTTGGATCACCTTATAGTGCCAAACCCTCGGGAGCCAGACATGTTTGGGTACCTAAAACATGATTTCATTGATTGTAGGTTCTGGAAACAACTGAGTGCCAAGGAACTTGGTACATGGATAGTAGTTATTCCAGACACATGACAAGGAATAAGAAGAATTTATCCAACTTCAAGGAGTCAAGAGGAACAAAAGTAATATTTGGAGGAAATGAAGCTCCATGAGAGATAAGAGGCATTTGATCCATAAATGGATTGGAAATCACAAATGCAGCGTATGTTGAAGGGCTAAGTTTCAATATGTTGAGTATCAGCCAACTCTGTGATAAAGGCAACAATGTAGGATTCAACATGGGTGTATTTGTTGGGAAATTTATTTTATAGATTTTGATGATGCTATGTAAAACATAGATTAGGAAGTTGGCACCCCATTTTATGTTGTATATCCAACTTTGTAATAGATATGATCTATGAAGCTGAGTCGAAGCAGCCAAGTTGAAGATTGCAGAAGTTCACTAAAGGACATAGTGAAGATTCAGTTGTGTGGCGGCTGAGTGTCGAAGAGAAGTTTCAGTCAAGTACTAAAAAGCCGTCTCAGTCACGAGATTGACAACTTAGTCACTCCTAGATAATTGGAGAAGACTCTCAAAGGGGTCAACAGTAAAAAGAACTCAAGAAAGTCGAAGATGTCCGTTGCTAAGCAAAGTCAAAATATTACTGAAAGAGGAAAGAAGACAGACTGCAACCTTAAAGTTGTTTTGCTGAAAGAGTGCAAAAGGCTAGGAACCAATGGGATGTTCCTGCACACCTGCAGTGGTTTAGGCAAACCTGCAGTGCATTAAACCAAGATTGGGTCAACATAAAATTTCTTCATAACAAGACAAGCCAACGACCATGAAGTGGAGTTTGAAAATGCATCGTCTATCTTTTCAACAGATACATTTCCGAACTACCACTATAAAATGTTGAGGAGTTTATGATAGAGGATACTTTTGCAACAGACACATACCTGAAAACATTCAAGCAAAGAGAAAAATACTCTCAAGCAATACACTTAATCCTCAAGCCTAAATCTTGAAGTATATCTGACCAACACTCTTAGTGCAGTGCAGTGAGGTTCTAGTTGAACCAGAATTTGGATTCATTGGAGGACTTCGTGATCAAATCCAAGAATTCGAAAGAGCTGAAGTAGTAGGACAACCGTCTTGTGAAGAGCTGGGTCCCAAGAGTGAAGCCAGTTGTGTGATCAAGGCTTGCTCAGACTGTTCATCAATTTCGTAACTCGTTGTTGTATTAGTGAATTACCCCCAAGAGTTGGAGAAAAGTGGAGTAGAGGAATTACCCCATCCTCGAACCACTATAAATTGCTTTGTGTTATTTACTTTCAACACATTTATTTCTTGCACATTTATATATGCTGATTGATAAATTTGCTAAGTCAACTAATAACAACTTAACCTAAAACAAGTGTTAAAAAACATCTTTCAAACTAAGGGTGTAATGCTTCCGTTGAAAACCAAGTCAGCTGTATTTATAAAAAGGTCACTTCACTCAGCTGAGTTATTCTATCAACAACTGAGTCGAGTCTGTTGAGTGCTAACTCTACTGTTCAGGTTGAATTAAGCTGTCCCTCAAGGACTTAGCTCACTTGTGATTAAAACTCTGATTTAAAGGTCAAAAATAAAAATTGGCGAAGTCTATTCAACCCCCCTCCCCCCTTCTAAACTTAACACAAACACTCCTTGGGACCTATAGTATGCCAAATCAATGATGCTGAATCGAATGAAATTGTGCTATATGGATAAGGACAGAAGAATATGTATTTAGTGGATTGGTCTACTGCTACTCCAAGTACATGCCTACTAGCAAAGAGCACAGCCGAATCAAGTTGGCTGTGGCACAAAAAGATGAGTCACCTGAATTTCAATATAATCAACAAGCTTGCAAAGAGTCATCTGGTAGAAGAATTGCAAGACACAGTGTACAAGAAGGAGAGCATCTGTGATACATGCCAAAAGGGAAAACAAATAAAGTCTTCATTCAAGGATAAACCAAATCCTTCTTCAACAAGGATCTTGCATTTAGTGCATATGGATTTATTCAGTCCTATTGATCCAGGTAGTATCAGTTGAAAGAAATACACCTTAGTGGTGGTGGATGATTATTCAAGATACACTTGAACCATCTTTATGTGTAATCAAAGAACTTATTATCAAAAAGACTGAGAACCTGTGTTGGAACTGCAGATAGCCAGAACACTTTGCTTTTGACTGTTCCTATCCACCAGTCAACAAGTACCAGAATGAGGAAGAAAGAAAGGTCTTCAAAGAAAGATGGCAAGAAAAGAAGAAAGCCATAATGGCTGTTGAAACTGACACAACCAAGTGCAAAGATACAGCTGAGTCAGACAGCAGCAAGGTAGACTATTCCTCAGACACCGAAGAAGAGGCTTTGATATGCCTCATGGTCAAAGAACAAGAAGATGAGGTACATTCTAACTCATCTAGCTCTAATTCTGATGATAGTGATAGTGACACACAAAATTCATCACCCACAGATCTTTATGATTCATTAGGCAAAATAATGTAAGACTTTGAGCACATGAAATCCTCCCACACACTTTTAAATGAGAAAAACAACCAGTTCAAAAGCCAAAACTCACAGCTGGCTGAAGAGCTGAGTACTCTCAATCAGGTAGTTGTTGAGAACAAAGAGCTGAAGGCGGAGATTGCTGAGGTCAACACAGACTTAGATGAGAAAGAAAAGAGGGAAAAATATTTAAAAATGTGATTGCATCACTCACTAAGTCATCTAAAATATTAGATGAATTATTGATGATCCAAAAGGAAATAGGAGATAAGACTGGCTTATGATTCCATTCCTTTGTCAACTCTCAAACTCCTAGAGTGGTTATGGAGAAAGGATTCTCAAGCAATGAATGAGTCCAAAAGCCAAAAGCACCATATGTTGTACCCGCTCACACTCAAAATCACACACATGTTCGCCTAAATTATAATGGCAAAGGCAAGAAGCCAGCAGAGTATGCTGAAAGGACAGTTGAAACTAAATTCAGAAGAGCCCATCAGCAGACTCCTAACATGAAGTATTCTGTGAAAGCAAAACAAAACTACCAAATGTCCCAAAGGTTTCAGCATAGAAAGCTATATGAAGGGAATGGTAGAAATTATCCTAGCCAAGCTGATTGGAATAATCAAATTAGATATCGGCCAAGTCCTAAGTGATACAAGCCCAAATGGCAAAGACCTCAAACTCAAAAAACGTCATTCCCAAGGCAAAGGAACCATTATCAGCACCTATATGCACCCAAGCACAATGCTCAATATGCACAAAATTTCCATACTATCCAAAGAAAGCAAATGCACCAGCACACTCACAGGCATACAGACAAAAAGTGATAGTTGTATGTGCCTAAAGCTCCCAGGTAATTTGCTAAGATTCATTATGATTATGGAACTGATAGGTGGCAACCTCTTAGAGTTAGATCATTTGGATATAGATTGGTTGGATTACTTTATAGTGCTGACCACTGAGGACCCAGACAGGTTTGGGTACCTAAAAACTTATTTCCGTGATGACATGTTCAAGGAAGAACTTAGTGCCAAGGAACCTGGTACATGGATAATGGCTATTCCAGATATATGACTGGCAATAAGAAGAATCTATCAAACTTCAAGGAATGAGTAGGATCAAAAGTTATATTTGGAGGAAATGACGCTCTAGGGGAGATAAAAGGCATTGGATCCATAAAGAAAAATGGTGTGGAAATGACAGATGTAGCCTATGTTGAAGGGCTCAATTACAATCTGGTGAGTATCAACTAACTTTGTGATAAGGGCTATAATGTAGGATTCAACATGGGTGTATGCCAAATCAAGGATGCTAAACCAAATTATGTTGCGCAATCAAGATCAAGACAGAAAAACATGTATGTAGTGGATTGGTCTACTGCTAAACCAAGTACATGCCTATTAGCAAAGAGCACAACCGAATCAAGTTGGTTGTGGCACAAAAAAATGAGTCACCTGAATTTCAAGACAATCAACAAGCTTGTAAGGAGTCATCTTGTGAAAGGATTGCCAAACTCAGTATACAAGAAAGAAAGCAACTGTGATGTATACCAGAAGGGAAAGCAAATCAAGTCTTTATTAAAGGATAAGCCAAGTCCTTCTTCAACAAGGATCTTGCATTTATTGCATATAGATTTATTTGGTCCTGTTAAACCAGCTAGTATCAGTGGCAGAAATACACCTTAGTAGTGGTGGATGATTATTTAAGATACACATGAACTATCTTTATGTGTAAAAAGAAGGAAACTTTGCTAGAAGCTTCCACAACTTATTAGGAGAGTTCAAAATGAGAAGAGTCAAACTATTATCAAGATAAGGTCTGACAGAGGAACTGAGTTTGTTAATGGGATTATAACTCAGTAATTCAAAGAGAATGATATTTCTCATGAGTTATCAGCTACAAGAACTCCGCAGTAGAATGGAATGGCTGAAAGAAGTAATAGAACCCTCAAGGAAGGTGAGAGGACCATGTTAGTTTTGAATTGCCTAATGAGATATTAAGTTTGAAGCCATTAATATTGCATGCTACACTCAGAATAGGTGTATGATCAATAGGTAGTTGTCCAAAACTCCTTATCAAATTTGTACAGGACGCTTGCCAAATGTTGGATATTTTCATATATTTCGATGTAAGTACTTCATTCACAACAACGACAAGGATAACTTGAAAGCTTTTGATGTTAAAGCTGATGAAGGTATCTTTTTGGGATACTTAGTTGAGAGTAAAGCTTTCAGAGTGTTGAACAAGAGGACTATGGTCACAGAAGAGTCTATCCTTGTGGTTTTTTATGAACTTAATATTAATGGAGAAGACATTGATGAGTTAGCTGACTAGATGAATCAACCAACTGTTCAGAAGAGTCCTTATGTTGAGGCAGATATCAAAAGACTCAACCAAGATGAAAATGAAATAGCTGAATCTGAAAGACAGCTTGAAGGCTTGCAAGCTGAATGATGAAGAAGAAGAGGTTGTTCAAGATAACTTAGCTGCAACAAGACTTAATCCAACTGACTTACACCAACCATATGTGAGATGGCTGAGAGACTATCCACCAGAGCTTACTCAACATGAAGCTATGTTCACTTGTTTCATTTCTCAAATCCAGCCTCAAGATGTGTCACAAGCATTGGATGACAAACATTGGATTCTAGCTATGCAGGAAGAGCATAATCAGTTTGAAAGAAACAAAGTATGGGAATTGGTTCAAAGGCCTACCCACCAAAATTTATTGGTACTAAGTGTGTATTTAGAAACAAGATGAATGAAGAAGGATTTGTAGTAAGAAACAAAGCAAGATTGGTGGACAAAGGGTATTGCCAAGAAGAGGGAATATATTTTGATGAAACATTTGAACTTGTTGTTGGATTGGAAGTAATAAGGATGTTTCTTGCTTATGCAGCATAAAATGCTTCCATATAGACTTCTTCTTCCATAAGTCCTTTAAAAAATGCACTCTTCACATCCATTTGATATACTATGAAGTTCTCCAGGTTTTGAGCAGAAAACTATTGGAGATAGAGTCTACAAGCTCAAGAAGGCATTATATGGTTTAAAGCAAGAACCAAGAGTATGGTATGACACATTGTGTCAGTTTCTTATACACAATTAATTCACCAAAGGCAAAGTTGGTAGAACATTCTTCATAATTCAAAATGGAGAGAGTATACTGCTTGTTCAAATATATGTGGATGACATCATCTTTGGATCCACAAACAAAGTGTTGTGTAATAAATTCTCAAACCTTATGCAAAGAAAGTTTAAGTCTATTCAACCACCCCCCCTGTAGACCTAACTTAAACACCCCTTGGGACCTACAATGATTCATTAAGCAATATAATGAAAGACTTTGAGCATAGGAAATCCTCACACACACTCTTAAATGAGGAAAACAGCCAGGTCAAAAGCTAAAACTTACAGCTGACTAAAGAGCTAAGTACTCTTAGTCACATAGCTATTGAGAACAAAGAGCTAATGGCTGAAATTGCTAAGGTCAAGGCAGAATTAGCTGAAAAGGAAAAGAGAGAAAAAGAACTGAAAAACATGATTGCATCACTCAGTAAGTCATCCAAAACATTGATGAATTAATGATGATTCAAAAGGAAATAGGAGATAAGGCAGGCTTAGGACTCAATTCATTTGTCAGTGCTCAAACTCCAAAGTGGTTCTGGATAAAGGGTCCTCAAGTAATGAAGGATTCCAAAAGCCAAAAGCACCATATGTTGCACCCACTTTCAATCACAAGTACACACATGTTGGCATAGGCTATAAAGGTAAAAGCAAGAAACAAATTGAGTACGTTGAAAGGAAAGCTAAAACAAAATTCGGAAGCGCCCATCAGTAGACTCCAAGCAGGAAATATTATGTGAAGGCAAAATTGAACTATCAAAAACCCCAGAGGTTTCAACAGAGAAAGCCATATGAAGGGAATGGTAGAAATTAACCTAGTTAGGTTGATTGGAATAATCAAATGAGATATCAGCTCAGTCCTAAGGTATACAAGCCCAAGTGGCAAATACCTCAGACTCAAAATAGGTCATTCCCTAGGCAAAGGAACAAATATCAGCACACATATGCACCCAAGCACAATGCTCACTATGCACAAAAGTTTTCATATTATCCAAAGTCACTATGCACAAAAGTTTTCATATTATCCAAAGTCACTATGCACAAAAGTTTTCATATTATCCAAAGAAAGCAAATGAACCAGCACAGTTACACGCATACCGACAAAAGAGACAGTTGTATGTGCCTAAGGCTCCTAAGCAATTTGCTAAGATTCATTATGATTATGAAACCTATAGGTGGCAACCTCTTAGAGTCAGATCATTTGGTTATAGGTTTGTTGGATCACCTTATAGTACTAACCCCTCAGGACCCAACAGGTTTTGGTACCTAAAATTTGATTTCCTTGATTGCAGGAAACAGTTGAGTGCCAATGAACCTGGTACATGGATAGTGGCTGTTCCAGACACGTGACTGGAAATAAGAAGAATTTATCAAACTTCAAGGAGTCAAGAAAAGCAAAAGTTATATTTGGAGGAAATGAAGCTCCAGGGGAGATAAGATCCATAAAGAAAAATGGACTTCAAATCACAGATATGGCCTATATTGAAGGCCGAATTTCAATCTGCTAAGTATCAGCCAACTATGTGATAAAGGCTACAATGTAGGATTCAACATGGGTGTATGCCAAATGAAAGATGCTGAATCAAATGAAGGTGTGCTATCAGGATCAAAACATAAGAACATGTATGCGGTGGATTGGTCTACTGCTGCACCAAGTACATGCCTATTAGCAAAGAGTACAGTCGAATCAAGTTGGTTGTGGCATAAAAAGCTGAGTCACCTGAATTTCACGACAATCAACAAGCTTGCAAGGAGTCATCTTGTGGAAGGATTTCCAGACTCAATATACAAGAAGAAGAGCATATGTGATGCATGCCAAAAGGGAAAGCAAATCAAGTCTTTATTCAAGGATAAACCAAGTCCTTCTTCAACAAGGATATTGCATTTATTGCATATGGATTTATTTGGTCCTGTTGAACCAGCTAGTATCAGTCTAAAGAAATACAGCTTAGTGGTGGTGGATGATTATTCAAGATACATATGGACCATATTTATGTGTAAAAATAAGGAAACTTTGCAGAAGCTTCCACAACTTATGAGGAGAGTTCAAAATGAGAAGAGCCAAACTATTATCAAAATAAGGTTTGACAGAGGAACTGAGTTTGTCAATGGGATCATAACTTAGTATTTCATAGAGAATGGTATTGCTCATGAGTTATCAGTTGCAAGAACTCCACAATAGGAGGGAGTAGTTCAACGAAGTAACAAAACCCTCAAGGAAGCTGCAAGGACCATGTTAGCTAAAGCTGGACTGCCTAAGAGATTTTGGGCTGAAGCTATTAACATTGCTTGCTACACTCAAAATAGGTGTATGATCAATAGGAAGCTATCCAAAAACCCTTATGAAATTTATATATGAAGGAAGCCAAATGTTGGATATTTCCATATCTTTGGAAGCAAGTGTTTCATTCACAACAATGACAAGGACAACCTGAAAGCATTTGATGCTAAGGCTGATGAAGCCATCTTTTTGGGATACTCTGCTGAGAGTAATGCTTTAAGAGTGCTGAACAAGAGAAATATGGTCACAGAAGAGTCTATCCATGTGGTTTTTGATGAACCTAATATTAATGGATAAGACATTGATGAGTTAGCTGATTAGATGAATCAACCGATTGTTCAGAAGAGTCCTTATGCTGAGGCAGATATCAAAAGACAACCCAGATAAGGATGAGAGAAGTGAAACTCAAAGAAAGCTGCAAGGCTTGCATCTGAATGATGATCAAGATGAAGATGTTCAACACAACTTAGTTGTAAGATGACTTAATCCAGCAGACGTACTCCAATCAGATGTGAGATGGCTGAGAGACCATCCACCAGAGCTAATCATTAAAGATGTTAGAGTAGGAGTAAGAACCAGATCCAGGACTCAACATGAAGCTATGTTCACTTGTTTCATTTCTCAAATTGAGCCAAAGGATGTGTCACAAGCATTGGATGATACACATTGGATTTTAGCTATGCAAGAAGAGTTGAATCAGTTTGAAAGAAATAAAGTTTGGGAATTGGTTCAAAGGCCAACCCACCAAAATATTATTTGTACTAAGTGGGTATCCAGAAACAATATGTATGAGGAAGGATCTGTAGTAAGAAACAAAGCAAGATTGGTAGCCAAAGGTGCCAAGAAGAGGGAATAGATTTTGATGAAATCTTTGTACCTGTTGCCAGATTGGAAGCAATAATGATGTTTCTTGCTTATGCAGCACACAAGAACTTCACAGTCTATCAAATGGATGTGGAGACTGCATATTTGAATGGACGTTTGGAAGAAGAAGTCTATGTGGAACAACCTTTTGATTTTAAGCAGAAAACTATTTGAGATAAACTCTAAAAGCTTAAGAAAGCATTGTATGGTCTGAAGCAAGAACCAAGAACATGGTATAACACATTGTCTCAGTTTCTTATAAACAATGGACTCACCAAAGGCAAAGTTGATAGAACACACTTTAGAATTCAAGATAGAGAGAGTATACTGCTTGTTCAAATATATGTGGATGCCATTATCTTTGGATCCACAAACAAAGAGTTGTGTGACAACTTCTCAAACCTTATGCAATGGAAGTTTGAGATTAGTATGATGGGAGAGCTGACTTTCTACCTAAGTCGCCACTACAACATAAATGACATTAGGTAACACAAAATTGTAGCACTTTTTACATAAGACACATTATGTAACACATGTTTGTAACACTTTTAATATTACAATTTTTATGTAATACTTTTGCAGCACTTTATCAATATGTAACACTTATATGTAATAGTTAAAAATAAGTAACACTTTTAAGTATCACTTTTTTATTGTTATTTCTTTTGTAACACAAATAGGTATCACTTTAATTAAGCAACACTCTAGGTAACATTATATTTTATTAATTGTAATACTTTTTTGGTTATCTTTTGGTAACACAAAATTATATCGTTTTCATTTACTAATGTCAACGATTCATTTAATTAATTTATATCCCAAAATAGGTGAAGACAAAAGTAGTAACTAAACATAAGATGTGTAAATCGTGTAATATGTATTTTGTATTGAATTTTTATTTTTTTATAAAGTCTCTTTATTTTTTTTAATTTTAATTTTGAAGAGGTAATTAATTTCGTCGTAAATACCAACGAAAAATCCATAGCTAAATATTCTATTATAATTATTATTTTTTTTTCAATTTTTATTGACGAAAACCAATTTCATTGGTATTTTGTTTTTCTAATGTTTTCGTACTTTTTCAGAAAATATTTACCAACAAGAATTTATATTGTTCATTATTACTTACATATTTTTTTCTGTCAGGAAATGATTTTTTTAGTATTATTCATTAATTTGTTTTATTGTTAGAATTATTTTTAATTTGTTGGTAAATTAATTTCATATTTTAAGATTTGTTTTTATTTTTATTGGTGGAAAAATAATTTATATATTTTTTAATATTAATTTTTATTATGTTCTTCAATATACAGTTTAATTTTTAATATATATTCTATATAATATGCATTTTAATATATATAGTATATAATATAATTTTAAATATATATATATATTATAGTATAATCTTTAATACATAAATTATAATATATAGTTTATATATAAAATAATTCAAAAGTTGTAATAAAAATCAACTTAACTTAGTGGTAATTTGTCACCTACGCACATAACAGGTCTTGGGTTCAAAGCTCATTGGGTGCAAAAAAGACAAAGCGCTGCAAAAAGTGCTACAAAAGATTCATATGTAATACTCTATAATTTGTTTTTGAAAGTGTTATAGATAGAAAAAGTGCTACTAAGAAGTGTTACATAACATTCCTATGTAACACTTTAGAAGTGTTTCTTAAAAGTGATACAAATATCAAACTTAATACAACATTTAGAAAAAGTGTCACTGAAAGCTACTAAAAGTGATACTTTAGACTATAGGTAGCAGGGGCAACTGCATTACCAAAAAAAGTGGTATCTATTATCTATAGTAATATTTTATGGCTATTATCTAACACTTTTTGGGTGTTACCTTGTCACTTTTGTTGTAGTGTGTCTTCAATTAAAGCAAATGAAGGATGGAACATTCATAAGTCAAACCAAATATACCAGATATTTAATGAAGAAATTTGGTATAGAAGAGATGTCATATGTTAAGATTCACATGAATACATCTGTGAAAATGGATATGGATGCAGAAGGAAAGTTTGTTGATCGAACAAGATATAAAGCACTCATTGGATCATTGCTCTACTTGACAGCCAGCATACCAGACATCACCTTTGTTGTAGGGTGTATGTGTCAGATCTTAATCTGCTCCAAAAGAAAGTCATATGACTGCAGCCAAGAGAATCCTAAGATATTTGAAGCGAAGACAATAAGTTGGCTTATGGTATCCAAAGGAAGGAGGATTCAAGTGGATTGGATATTCATACTCAGACCATGATGGATGTAGAGTTGACAGAAAATGTACATCTGGTACCTGTCAAATGCTTGGAAACAGATTTGTTTCTTGGTTCAGCAGAAAACAAAACTCAATAGCTCCATCCACAGCTGAAGCAGAGTACATTGCTGCAAGCAGCTATTGTGCCCAAGTTCTATGGATGAGGCAACAACTAAGAGATTATGACATTGAAGAAACAAAGATTCCAATTATATTTGATAACACAAGTGTCATTGCAATTACTCAGAATCCAGTATTGCATTCAAGAACCAAGCACATTGATGTTATATATCATTTTATAAGAGATCATATTGAAAATAAATACATCACATTGGTATACATATCAATTGAGAAGCAAATAACGGATATGTTCACAAAACTTTTATGTGAGCAGAGTTTGAAGAACTCAATAATGTGCTTGGATCGATTGAGTTATGTTAGGAAGCTCAGAAGACTCATTCAACATAATTGAAGTTGGGAGAATCGTATCTCAGAAGAGTTTAACTTATTCAGCCAAGTGAAACAACTTATGTGGCCAGTTGAATCATGTTAGTTGGTCAACCAATTATCATTCAGTCAAATCAAGGAAGAGAGAAACAGAGTTAATCCATAAATGAAGAAAGATAAAACATTTATGAGATAAGTGACAAAATGAGGTCGTTTTCCTCGACCGGGATTGTTTTTAGTCTTGACGTCAGCACTATTAAATGGTGTCAGTCAAAAGCTACAATGGTTAATCCATGATTGGATATAAGTGCTGATGCATTTAATGCGGGGAAATTAATGCATTTTGAAAGAATTGATCTCAACCGTTGATCACTTTTTACACTTTTCAATTCTGAAAAACCATCCTTTCAAGTCACATATATAGAGAAAATCCATTTTCTCTCTCTTCATTTTCACTCTCTTGCTCACGAAGATTACCAAAACTCTCTCTGCAAAAACTCCGAAACCCTAGTTCATCACACTCGCCTTCAAGAGTCAAAATGGAACCGAAATAAGATTTTACTAAGCTTGCTGAGAAAATCCACACTAGCGCTCTAGTGTATTTTGAAGGCCTTGTCAAACAGGCCATTGACAAGGATCTGGCTGAGAAGATCATGCAGAAACTTGAGAAATCTGGTCTCAAGAAGTTTCTCACATTGGAGATGTCCCAAAAATTTCCTGAGGAGGTGGCTATGTACTATGTAAATGTCTCAATTCACGATGATGAAATTCGTTCATTTGTAAATGGAAAGGACTTCAAGTTGGATGCGGCTGACCTAGCTGAGCACTTGTACCTTTCTACCAGTGGCATTAATGAGTTGACATGCAAGGAAGTGGATTTGGTTGTGGCTTGGAAAGAAATAGCCAAGCCAGAGAATGATGGAAAACCCAACTACTCAGCTTTGAAGAAGCTGATCAAAGACGACTACCACAAGCTCATGGACGTGGTGGACAAGTGCATCGACATGAAGCTTGGCTGCTTCAATCAGCTATATCAGATTATGCTGATTGTTATGTCTGCCATAATGGAGAAGAAGGAGGTGGACTGGGCTGAATTCATCTTTGTGAAGTTGTGCCAGAATGTGCTCAGCAGAAAAGGTGGTTGATGGGAAGTTCGTGGGTTTTCTTGGTTATGGCCTGATTCTAGGTCATTTGATGGAGAAGAAGGGTGTGCCCCTTTGAAACGGGAAACCCTTCCATGCCAAAAAGAGGATGTTCAAGGCTAACCTTTTGGGCGCCCAGAAGCTGGCTAATGCGAAGAAGATTGCTACCTCTGAGGGGGAATCCACTCCAACTCCCTCACCAAAACATGTTCCAACTCCCTCCCCTGTGGTAAGAAAGAAGAGAAAAGATGTGCCTCGCAAGCCAGCTGGTAAGAAGAATAAGACAGGAGAGTCAGCCCTCAGCCGGCTGAGGGCCTGAACAAATTGAGGCTGAAGTTCCCAGGAGAGGAGGACAAGGAGGAGACTTGTAAAAGCAGCTGAGAAAACTGTTGAGACAGTTGTATCCGCCACAGCTGAGACCGAGAAAGTTGTCATCGTTGAGAAACAGAAATCAAATGATGGCAGTGGTGAACAAGGCACTGCTTAAGAAACTCAAGCCGTTGCCCCACCACATACATCTGAACAAGACAAATCAAACGTACAACTGAACAAGACACAAGTGATATAATCAAATATGATCCAGTTGTCATATCTCAGACTGATGCTACTGTTGCAGAGGTGGAAAAGGCTACTAAAGAGCCTATGCAAGTAGAATCGCCAGCATATCCAAAAATTGAAGATAGGTTGCGCGCATGGAGAGCTTTAAAGCTGAGTGCTAGCCGAATTCAATTTGAAAGGCGCTGAGAAATACCTCCTAGGATTCTTGAACTACACCACTCTTCGCACTGATCTTGATGCAGACTTTTGCAATGTCCTATTGTATGAAAAGAAGTATAGGAAAAAGGCTAAGGCGCTGGGAAAGGCTAAGTCTCTTGAGCCTCATGTATGTCTATTTTCCAATCCAATATCCCTCCTGATGCCTTAGAAAGTGCGAGCATCAAGGATGCAGCTGACCCAGTCGAGAAGGTTCAGCTGCAGCGTGCACTCAAGGAGTCCCTAGTGATGCATGAGTAATCCCTGCTCAGGGGTCCGGGAGAATCTTCTAGTCAAATTTCTCCAACCCCTGCTATTCTTGAAATGGTGAGGACAATTGATGCTACTACTCAGAAGGACTCACCAGGGAGGATGACGATGAAGTTAGGGATTAAGATGTAATGGGAAACCTAACTGAGCCACGCCCTGTTGAAGTTGTTGAGACAACTGCCCAGACGGTTGAATACTCAAAGGAAATAGCCAAGTCTCAAGTGTTAGTTGGCCCCACTGTTTTCAGCTGGTGAGCAAGCTGAGGGGGAAACTGAACACACTACAGCCGGGTTGGAGGAGGCTGTAGGAGACCTTAATAAATTGAATTTAGGAGGTGAAAGTGAGACTCAAACTGAACAGCAGAGTGGGACTAACGAAGGATGCTAATGTCTGAGACTCAAATTGTTGGTCATGAAAGTGCAATCCAAGAGGTTGAGACCTCGAAGGATGCCAATGTCGAAGACCCCAATGCATCTCAGTCTGCAGAAGGGAATATTAAAGGCCTTGTAGTGGTTGAGACTGCTGCTAAGGTTACTGAAGGCCCCCAGGAGGTTTAGACTTCCGGTGTTTCACAAGGAAAAGGAAAAATGCACGTTCTTACTATGCCTGCATTAGAGTCTAATGATTTGCAAGAAATAGACGCATTGCACGACTCCGATGATAATGTGCAGTTGGATTTCCTTGACTTAGAGAATGAAGCTGAGTTAACCCCCATTGATCTAGCTGAGATGGAACATGTGGCAAAGTTGAAAGAGGCCTGTGACAAAGCTGCCTCTTCCAAATTTGTTTTAGTTGATGGCCGACCCCCATTGGTGCCATCACCAGCCTATGATATTGCTAAGGCGACTGAAGCCACGTTGACTCAAAAGAAAGTAAACACCGGAGTCAACGATGTTATTGAGACAGTTGAGGCCCAGTCAGCTTAGCAGACTCCCACAGTTGCGTCTGCTGAAGAAGCTCACACATCTGAGGCACCTAGAGCTAGAAGCCAGGGAAATAAGGGAAGGCGAAGGAGGAGTGGGACCCTCTTTAGTACCTATTGGCCTATATGACGATGTTTTCCCCTACATTGATAAAGTTCTGCTTGAAGAAGAATCTGCTGAAGAACATGCAAATTACAAGGTTGATAAAGGTCCAGAAGAATTCCAAGCTCCGGATGACTTGAGGGTGGTTCCACTTAGTTTTGATTTTGACTCTGTTCCACTGGAGGATCAGTCACCTAAGGAAGCTGATTTTAGAAAAGCCTTCAAGGCCATGTGTGCTGAGATGGAGGCAATGGAGAAAAGCTTCGCTGCACTTAACCGAAGGATTGACAACCATGCTGCCATAATTTCATGAGACATACGAGGAGCAGTTTTGAGAATTCGAGAATGGACAATGCAGACGAAGGCACTTATAAGAGAGCAAGTTAACTACTTAAAATCACTTTTCGCGAAATTGGTGATTTGTTGTGGTGAGCAAGCTCAATTCCAGCAGAGGCAGCAAGACAACATCAATAGGATGGAAAGAATGCACATGAATGACTTGGAGTTTCTCAGGCTTCAATATAAACAAGATCTTCGGAATACATAAATCACTCTGCATGATGAATTGATAGAATTGAAGGTAGATATGAAGATTCAACAACCCGAACAGAGAGCAGCACACTCAGTCACTCATGATAAACTTGACAGCCTTCTAAAGCACACTTCTCAAATTCCTAAAGTTGGTGTTGATGATACCAAAAAGGGGAAGATAACCTGAAGGAAGGAAATGGAAGTAAGGGGAAACAATTATTAAAGAATACCCCCAACCCCTTAAAAATTGTGTTGAATAAAATGAAAATTATCTCATCTACCAGTTCTCTCCACTCTCAGCTGCCAAAGGAGCTGTCAGCTGCTAAAAAATCGTGAGCCGCAATAGAAGCTGAATTACAAGCAGGCAGCATGGTCGAATTGAAGATTTGAAAACCAAGTTCCAAGGTCTGCTAGTAGGGAAGCTCCCTGGTCCGCTAGCAGTGAAGATCTCAGACTCAACTGAAGGATTCGTTCCCCAAGAAGGCATCGAGCCAAGGTCATTTGGGGAGTTCAAAACTCTCAAGTCTGAAGGCTATTTTAAAGGAATGAATCTTAAAAGTGCGTGGAAACTATACTAGGAGAAGGGCTTAGAAATTGTTCAAATAGCTGAGAAGCAGCAGACTCAGTCAAGTAGTCAGCAGACTTTGAGGGCTCAACCTGTTCAGTACACTCCCAGAGGAGCTGACTCTGGAAGAGGAAGAGGAAGGTCTGGTGGAAGAGGTAGAGGTACTCCACATACAAGACAAAAGGACACAAGGTATATTAATCCCCTCAAAAAAGATTCTTTATACTGGTTTGGACTTAGAGAAGTGGAAAACAGAGATGTTGGCAGGTGTAATGAACAGGCTGCAAAGCAACAAGAAGAAGAAAACACTAGGCAAATCAAAGAGTATGAAGAGAGGAGGAGAAGAGATCAGGCTCAGAAAAGGAGATATGAAAAGAAGAAGAGGAAGGAAGAAAAAGACAGAAGGAGGAGAGACGATGAAGAAGAGAAAAGCCGAAAGAAGCAGTAGAGGCGCTGAAGGCTGCTCCAGACATATTTTTGTTGTATTTTTACATGACTATAAATACACAAAAAGAAATTTTATGTACTTTGTATTTTCTTTGTACTTTGTAAAACTTATTAAAGTGCGGAATGATGTGATCAATAAAACGTCACATTTACATAATCATTCTTTAATATAAACATTATTTACATTGTTATTTTATTTAAGTTTTGACTCCATCGGAAAAGGGGAAAATTAACAGGAAATTTATCGTATAGATTTTGATGGCGCTATGTAAAACTTAGATTGTTGTATATTCAACTATGTAATAGATAGGATCTATGAAGCTGAGTCGAAGCAGCCAAGTTAAAGATTACGGAAGTTGACTGAAGATCAAAGTGAAGAATCAATTGTGTGGCAGCTGAGTATCGAGAAGAAGTATCAGTCAAGTACCAAAAAGTCGTCTCAGTCAGCAGACTGACAGCTAAGTCACTCATAGATAAGCGGAGAAGACTATCAAAGGGGTTCAGGAGCAAAAAGGACTCAAGAAAGCTTAAGATGTCCGTGGATAAGTAAAGTCAAATATTTGCTGAAAGAGGAAAGAAAACAGACTGCAACCTTAAAGATGTTTTGCTAAAAGAGTGCAAAAGGTTGGGAACCAAATCACCAATGTGATATTCTTGCACACCTGCAGTGGTTCAGGAAAATATGCAGGGCATTAAACCAAGGTTGGGTCAACTTCAATTGCTTCATAATAAGACAGGCCAATGACCATGAAGTGGAGTTTGAAAATGAATCTATCTCTTCAACGGATACATTTTCAAACTGCCACTATAAAAGTCTGAGGAACTTATGAGATATGATACTTTTGCAAAAGACACATACCCCCAAACATTCAAGCAAAGAGCAAAATAATCTCAAGCAATATATTTTATCCTCAAGTCTAAAACTCAAAGTACATCGATCCAACACACTCAGTGAACTAAAGAAAAGCTTTAATGATGTTGAAGAGAAAACTTGTTGATAGACAAAGGGGTCTACACATCCAAGATTGAAGGAAGTGTAGTGAGGTTCTAGTTGAACCAGGCTTTAGATTCGTTGGAGGGCTTCGTTATCAAATCCAAGAATCTAAATGAGCTGAAGTAGCACTTATAAGAGAGCAAGTTAACTACTTAAAATCACTTTTCGCAAAATTGGTGATTTGTTGTGGTGAGCAAGCTCAATTCCAGCAGAGGCAGCAAGACAACATCAATAGGATGGAAAGAATGCACATGAATGACTTGGAGTTTCTCAGGCTTCAATATAAACAAGATCTTCGGAATTCATAAATCACTCTGCATGATGAATTGATAGAATTGAAGGTAGATATGAAGATTCAACAACCCGAACAGAGAGCAAAGACACTCAATCACTCATGATAAACTTGATGACCTTCTAAAGCACACTTCTCAAATTCCTAAAGTTGGTGTTGATGATACCAAAAAGGGGAAGATAACTGAAGGAAGGAAGTGGAAGTAAGGGAAACAATTATTAAAGAATACCCCAACCCCTTAAAAATTGTGTTGAATAAAATGAAAATTATCTCATCTACCGTTCTCTCCATTTGCCAAAGGAGCGTCACCGCTAAAAAATCGTGAGCCGCAATAGAAGTGAATTACAAGCGGAAGATGGTCGAATTGAAGATTTGAAAACCAAGTTCCAAGGTCTGCTAGTAGGGAAGCTCCCTGGTCCGCTAGCAAAGTGAAGATCTCAGACTCAACTGAAGGATTCGTTCCCCAAGAAGGCATCGAGCCAAGGTCATTTGGGGAGTTCAAAACTCTCAAGTCTGAAGGCTATTTTAAAGGAATGAATCTTAAAAGTGCGTGGAAACTATACTAGGAGAAGGGCTTAGAAATTGTTCAAATAGCCGAGAAGCAGCAGATTCAGTCAAGCAGTCAGCAGACTTCGAGGGCTCAACATGTTCAAGACACTCCCGCAGGAGACCGACGGAAGAGGAAGAGGAAGAGGATGTCAGTGGAAGAGGTAGAGGTACTCCACATACAAGACGAAAGGACACAAGGTATATTAATCCCCTCAAAAAAGATTCTTTATACTGGTTTGGACTTAGAGAAGTGGAAAACAGAGATGTTGGCAGGTGTAATGAACAGGAGCAACAACAAGAAGAAAACACTAGGCAAGTCAAAGAGTATGAAGAGAGGAGGAGAAGAGATCAGGCTCAGAAAAGGAGATATGAAAAGAAGATGAGGAAGGAAGAAAAAGACAGAAGGAGGAGAGACGATGAAGAAGAGAAAAGCCGAAAGAAGCAGTAGAGGCGCTAAAGGCGCCTCCGACATATTTTTGTTGTATTTTTACATGACTATAAATACACAAAAAGAAATTTTATGTACTTTGTATTTTCTTTGTACTTTGTAAAACTTATTAAAGTGCGGAATGATGTGATCAATAAAACGTCACATTTACATAATCATTCTTTAATATAAACATTATTTACATTGTTATTTTATTTAAGTTTTGACTCCATCGGAAAAGGGGAAAATTAACAGGAAATTTATCGTATAGATTTTGATGGCGCTATGTAAAACTTAGATTGTTGTATATTCAACTATGTAATAGATAGGATCTATGAAGTTTCGAGTCAACAACCAAGTTAAAGATTACGGAAGTTGACGATCAAGATCAAAGTGAAGAATCAATTGTGTGGCGGTGAGTATCAAGAAGAAGTATCAGTCAAGTACCAAAAAGTTGTCTCAGTCAGCAGACTGACAGCTAAGTCACTCATAGATAAGTGGATAAGACTATCAAAGGGGTTCAAGAGCAAAAAGGACTCAAGAAAGCTTAAGATGTCCGTGGATAAGTAAAGTCAAATATTTGCTGAAAGAGGAAAGAAAACAGACTGCAACCTTAAAGATGTTTTGCTAAAAGAGTGCAAAAGGTTGGGAACCAAATCACCAATGTGATATTCTTGCACACCTGCAGTGGTTCAGGAAAATATGCAGGGCATTAAACCAAGGTTGGGTCAACATCAATTGCTTCATAACAAGACAGGCCAATGACCATGAAGTGGAGTTTGAAAATGAATCTATCTCTTCAACGGATACATTTTCAAACTGCCACTATAAAAGTCGGAGGAACTTATGAGATATAATACTTTTGCAAAAGACACATACCCCCAAACATTCAAGCAAAGAGCAAAATAATCTCAAGCAATATATTCTATCCTCAAGTCTAAAACTCAAAGTACATCGATCCAACACACTCAGTGAACTAAAGAAAAGCTTTAATGCTGTTGAAGAGAAAACTTGTTGATAGACAAAGGGGTCTGCACATCCAAGATTGAAGGAAGTGTAGTGAGGTTCTAGTTGAACCAGGCTTTAGATTCGTTGGAGGGCTTCGTTATCAAATCCAAGAATCTAAAGGAGCTGAAGTAGCAGGACAACCGTCTTATGATGAGCTAAGCTCTAGGAGTGAAGCCAGTTGTGTGATCAAGGCTTGCTCGGACTATTATCCATTTTGTAAATCATTGTTGCATTAGTGGATTACCTCCAGGGGTTAGAGAAGTGTGGAGTAGAGGAATTACCTCATCCTCGAACCACTATAAATTATTCTTTGTCATTTACTTTCAGCAAATTTATTTCTTGCACATTCATATTAAGGGTGTTAGACTTGCGTTGAATACAAAGTTAGCAGTATTATAAAAAGGTCACTTCACTCAGTTGAGTTATTCTATCAACAGCTCTCTCGAGTCTGTTGAGTGACTAACTCTACTGTTGAGGTTGAACTAAGTTGTTCCTCAACGACTAAGCTGACTTGTGATTAATACTCTGATTTAAAAGGATAAAAATCAAAAATTGGTTAAGTCTATTCATCCCCCCCTTCTACACTTAACATAAACACCCCTTGAGACCTACACTATTGCTATTGACTATTGACGTGAGGGACAAAAGTGGTCCAGAGAAAAAGAATCCATACGGTGAAACTCCTGTAGAGCTAACTATTGATATTGGCTATTGATGCGAGGGATGAAAGTGGTCCAGGGAAAAAGAATCCCTCCGGTGAAACTCCGACAGTGCTAACTATTGCTATGAAAAATCATGTTCGTTCGGATATGCTTAATTGTATTTAATTTGGACATTGTTTGACCTCATTAGGGAGTTGATTCCTCACCCCATGTATAATTTCCACAAATGAATGAAAAAGTCGGAGCGTGCGTAGAGGGGGCAGTGGAAGTCGATCGAGGAATTTTTAAAGACCATTTAGTTTAATTTATTTAATAATGCAACAGACTATGACATTATTTTGGGATTTTTTTTTTAATTTTTTAAGATATATTTTAGGAGTATTTGGAGATTTTGAGAAGTCATAATATTAGTTTCTCTTTAAAATGCATTTTCAAGTTTGGGATTGTTTTAGCACTTTATAAAATCGTAGACTGTTATGAAACTTGATGTTACAAAAGTGGTATCAGAGCCCAGGATTTTTTAAAATCGGTTCGTAGACTTCAAAATGTTTAATGTACAATAAGTCTTAAGTCGAGTCATGGGTTATGAGTCGCTCTTCGAGAAGCTCCCTCCACAATATGGTAAGCTTTACATTGAATATGATTATGCCCGTACAATTATGTGTTAATGCTTTAGACTGCAAATGTGAATATGTTTGAGATAGTATTGATTATTTAATACACACATAATATGTTTGTCCTTTGTTATTAATTTAATTGTGTTTGTAATTGTGCCTTCAATGCTTATGCTTCATCGAATATGAGAGTTGTTTTCATGCTTTAGCATATTATGTTTCTTATTTTTAAAAATTTTCGAGGACAAAACTTTTATAAGGTGGGGAGAATGTACAGACACAAATTTTTATGTCTTTATAAGAATTATGAATTTATTTTATTTTGTTGGATTTTATAATATTTGGGCCTTATAATAAATAATTGGACTTTTAATTTGTTAGAGTATTAAGTCAGACCCATAAGTCCTTTTTGTTATTAATGGATTCATAAATAAGCCCATGTACCAAAAACCTAGTTTAATTGGGAGTAGGTTAAAACACAGATACAAAACACGCAAAACATACACATTGAGAATACACACAAAAATACAAAGCGAGAGGGGGAAGAGAACGGAAGAAGAATGACCAGCGAAGATAAAAAAGAAGAAACGAGAAAAGCGAAGAAAGAAAAGTGACTTCCCCAACGTGGTTGGTTCGATAGAGGCCTAAGAAGAATTTTGCTGTCCATAAGTTGAACAGGAAAGTAATCTCTGTAGTTTTTCACATAGATTTAGGTTTGGATTTTTGTTATTGTTCGCCAAAAATATTTTGGATCATACAACTGCACATGTAGAGTGTAGTTTATAAAATAATGACAAGCGAGGTCGTATTCCTCAGGGATTAATATGTGAAACGCTCAGGCTATAATAATATCGCATTCCAATTTTATTAAAGCGACCGAATAACAAGTTTGTAAAAAAATCGAAAATAAAAGAAAAATAAAATAAATTTGCGAAACCCACAAGTATTTTCAACAACTACAGGAGCAACCTTAGGCACATAATCTCGACATGTTTCTTCGATATTAAATACAATTAAAGTTTCAAAACCAATTCATGCAATTCTATGGTTCAATAACTAAGATAGTTTATTCCCCCTCACGGGCGGTGCATAAACAATAGATTAATAACAATTGTAGGTCTCCCAACTCGATACAACTATTATTAACTCCGAAAAGATTTATGAATTGAATGACTCCCCACAAACTGTTGTAGGTCTCCCAACTCAATACACCCGTTTATGTCTAAATTTGATTTTCGTTTTTGTTAGAAATCCTCTTCCGAATTTCGCACAAATAGATATGACATGCAAAATATTGGCCAAATAAAAAACAATTATGAATAAGCACCCGAATTCATAAAATAGAAAGCATGAACAAATTAAGAAAATAATTAATCAAGATTTAACATTACTCCACCGTTTTGATTATGCCCCTAAGATCAGAAAGATTAGCCAAACATTGATAATAAATTCATAGACAAATTTGAAATCAACATTATGACATCGTTTAAGCACAGACAAAAGATCTAGATAACAAAACCCCTTCGTGTCAAGATGGATTCTCCTCTTAAGCCTTCGAAACTCTTGTGCTCACGTAGATGCGAAAGGCCCTGTGGTGTTCTTTGCGACTTAGCCCTCCTCTCTCAGAAGACTTAGAATCTTGTGTTCCTGCATAATTTGATGTGTTGTATAATGTATTAACGAATTTGGAATGATGAAATTTTGTGCAAGCCTTGGGTCCCTTTTATAGATGCTTAGAGAGGTCACTTGTAGAGTTGGAAAAGGAAAAGAACTCCAAAAAACGGTGGCAGAGTCCCACACGGCCTGACCGTGTAGCCTGGCATGTGGGTTTTTCAAGTCAACTCCACCCAACCGTGTGGGTTTCACATGGTCCGCCCATGCGGCTTGGTTCCGTCCCCTGTTTTCGTCTCCTTTTCACACGGTTGTGTCACTTTCACATGGGTAATTTCACACGGCTGTGTTGCACCACACGGTCCGGCCGTGTGAAGTGTTTTTGTCAATTTTCTTCGTTGTTTTGATCTTCTGTTCGCATTCGTTAGTCCTATCCGGACATTCCAACTGATATTTCTTCATTTTAAGCTCCATTTTCTGTAAAAAGTTACAAGAATGCGCAATATCATGCCCTTCTAAGAAAACTAAGTAAAACATATTAAATATGCGTGCAAATGCATCAAACTTATATCATTTTAAGCCCCAAAATGCACGTATATTTTACACATATCAAAATTCCCCAAAGTTAAAGCATTGCTCGTCCTCGAGCAATTTAATCAAAATAATATCTAGGAGTAAAAATGAACACCCAAGAACACTATGAACATTAAATAGCATTTGACTTCATACTTAAGAAAACCATGTAATTCCAAATCAAGAAGTCATCATTCATAAAGTTGGCATAGTCAATACTCTCTTGGGCACTTGATATCGTGACTCACAAGTAGGTATTGTATCACTCGACTCTCAGAAGTGTATGTATAGTGTTTACGCTCAAATTCAATTCAATGAAAGTAGAACTACCATAAGCTTGCAAATTCTCTTAACATCTCAACCACGTTTGTCTGCACAACTTAAGAATCAAAAAGGACTTTTATTAGGTTGTAATGTAGGCTCTTTGGTAAGGGTAGGAAAACTTTGAATAAGTGACTTGACTTGAGCAAATACAATTTAAACGCACATACTTGCAATTTACCAACCCAATTTGAGCACAATACTCATTTTTTTTCAAGATATATTCTTTTTTTCAACTCAACTCCACCCTTATTTCTCCTTTTTCATTCTTTAGGCCTGTTGCCTTTTTTCTGTTTCTTTAGCCTCAAACTCTCATTTTTCACAATTCTTTTAGAATTTTTTCCTATGTTTTGCTCGATTTTCTCTTCTTTTTCAGAGATATTTTTTTCTTTTTCGAGCTTCATTTACCAAGACACTGCTCATCCCTCTTTCTTTTGCCAACTTTCTCTCTTTTTTCATAAATTTTTACCACGCCTTCCCCAAGCTTGTTCATTTTCTATAAGCTCAAGAAATTTCAGGGATAAATTCATGTTGCAATTTTAAAGATCAATGTGGCTAAGAATAAAATGTTTTGGCTTAAATTGGGCTGACTAGGGAATCATGAGTTCATAGGTAGGCTTTTTAGGCTAAGTAGGCTAAAATAAAGATGGCCTTAAATCATTTTAAAAAATTGTACACACACATGGCTTCAATGAAGATACCAGAGCAAGTTCTAGAGTTCTATCAATCATGGATGACACACTCAATAAAAAATAAGTCTCTATAATATAAAGCAACTTAAGACACAAAAGCTTACAGGCTTATTTTTCGCAACATGCTCAAATACCCAATTTTTTCAACTAATGCTAAGCAAATAAATGACATATTCCCAATAATTCATCACATTATTCCCAGAAGTATGTTATCTCATTCAATTTAATGTTCATAGTAAAATCATACGGAAGTTGGGCACTTTCGAAAACCTTGATTAAAAATCACACACAAAAGTAATTAAACGTGCTAAAGCGATAAACATGCTAAAAAAAATCTAAAATAAACCAAAAAATTCGAATTTTTTTATGCAAATTTTTTTATGGTTTACATGCAATCCTAAATGCAAGAAAAGAGGAATGCGTAATAAGTACTTACGTAGCTCACTTTGGTGGTGGCGGTGGAGGGTAGTGGCCCGTGATATATGCCATCGGGTCGACACGAGACATCATCGCGCACTTATGTTCCTCTTCGCCGGGTGATGCCATCGACCGCCAGACGCACTCGTGGTGGTACTCATTAGTCGTGGGTTTGTCAACCGATACGTGTCATCTATCAATTTGCCACGCCGCCTTCTACGTTTTTGAGCCTCTCACTCATAGTAAATGGCCGATTAACCCTTGTCAGAGGATTTCGTCACCTCCCTCACGGCTCATCCCGCTCTTCTTGAGCAAAGCAGCCCCTTGTTCCTCTCTGCGACCCAATTACCCTATTTCTAATGGATGTTACCTCAGGGGTTAGGAAGCTTAACCGTTGTTCTATTTGCTTGGTTGAGCCGGTAATCACGCCATCGAATTTTATCATTTTCATAGCAATTAGAACGGTCGATAAATTAATTTATGTCCCACGGCCTCCGAAACCCCTCCAAGTTAATATTGAAGTATTCAAAGAATAGGATAATCATCCCCAATGCAAATTCCACCCTCTCGATTTTTCTTATCCTATCAAATTGATGGGCTATCATAGCCCCGGCATTTGGCACAATTTCAAATTCCCCGATGCCATACACCATATGATGAATAATTCATCTACCCTCAACGTCCCTCTACTCTCCTCCCTGACAAAAATTGTTTCAGCTAAGACTCGCTGAACATAGCGGAATACTGGGTTTTGAATACTAGACGCCTTTGAGGTACCTAGCGTGTAGATTCGTTTCCCAGTTATCTTTCTCCAAAACCTATCCTTATCAAACTCCTTGTGCTCCTCAACCAAATAAGCCGGAGTTTTGTAAATTTCATTTAAATCATCAATACTTAGTTACCTCACTCATTCCCCGCCGAAACCTAATTCCCATCAAGTTTCTTTTTGAACCATCAATTCAAAGCTCTTGAGAAAAAAATTCAAGTGTGATAACCGAATATGTGGCCGCCCAATGCCCATTTAAAAATTCATGCCAATCAATTCTACCACACATAGCTCTAAAATCATCCAATAAACCTAAATTAGTAAGAGTAGGTTCATCGGGATACCTTGTATTAAACCATGGACAAAAAGAAGAGTATCGCTTATCTAGCCCGGTATGTGTTGTTTGGCAAGATGACATTTGAAGCTTTAAACTCTTCAAGGTCGAATATTGGTTGAGGCTCGGGTTCGGGCTCAAGAGTCGGCTCCCTTATTCTTTTTGTATTTCTCCTTATTCCTCTTTCATCTCTAGAAGCCATGAATTTCAGATTTTGAGGTGAAAAATCTGAAATTTTGAGTTTTGGAGTACCCCAAACTTGGTGTAGAATTTGGAGAAGTTGGAAATTTGAAGTCTTTTGGTGGTGGGTTTCTTGAAAGGATGAAGGATGTGTGATTTTGGGTTATGATTTATGGTGAATTTGGAGAGATTTGGAGAGGGGTTTGGGAATTTAGGAGAGAATTTTCGTGTGTTAGGGTTTGGGTAGGAAAAGGTGGGAGAAAAAGTGAGGTTTTTTGGGGTAAAATAGGAGATTTTCTATTTCTACCCGGTTCGCATTCATGGCCACACGATCATGTGATATCACATGGCGGGCGTGTGGCCCCGGGCGTTGCTTGTGGGGTCCGTCTGCGCCCTAGTCCACGCGACCGTGTGGTGGCTATACGGTCTGGCCGTGTGGTGCTGGGCGTTGCATCCTCTCGCACGGCCTGGTCGTGTGGTCTCACACGCCCATATGGGATAGTTCCCTCCTTTTTTTTTCATAACCGGGAGTTTGTCGTGACACCTCCTACACAACAACTCAAGAAAACTAAACAAAACTAAAAATTAAGTGAATAAAAATAAATTAAATAAAATTGAAATTAAAATTGAAGGCGATTAAAAGTGAACAAAAATAGGAAATAAATTGGCTTGCCTCCCATAAAGCGCTAAGTTTTACGTCTTCAGCCAGACCTCAGATTTCTAATCACTTTCACTGAATCGAGTCATTTGAAATCTGTGAACCCTCAGTGCCATCCATAAGAAGAATGGCATTACATTGTTCTCGCGGATTCAACTCAGTATCGATTGGGAATTTGCAGTTTTGATGTTGGCCTCCCACAACAGTTGCAATCTGGGCAACTTGTGTTTCCAGAGATTTCAGTCTTGCGTTCACGTTCGTGTTCAACTGCATGACCAGTTCTTTTATCCTGTCTATCTTTGCTTCATCTCTGTTAAGTCTCGCACTTGTCTCTTTGATAAACAAGGATAACATCTCTTCAACAGATGCTTTCTTTTCTTTTGACTCCGCTCTGCCTTGATTACCCACATTGTATCCTGGAGGTGGCTGCAAAACATTTATATTGTTAGCATAAGAGAAATTTTCATGGTTTCGCAACCCCGTATGATAGTAGTTGGGTGACTGATTATTTCTATAATTGTTGTTGAAGTTCCTTTGTTGGCCCACGAAGTTTGCTTCTTCTTCAACAACAGTAGGATCTCTTGGACTCATTTGCTGCATCGCATCCAGTTTCATATTCAACACGGATACATGTTATGTGAGCATGGCGACCTTCTCATCCTTGAATTCTGCCACACGTCGGACAGTAGACCTCTCGGATGGCCATTGGTAGTCGTTGTTCGCGATCCGCTATAACAAGTCTAGTGCCTCCTCCGGATATTTCCTTGTAGTGCACCCCCAGATGCATCATCTGTAATTGTTCTCGTGTTGCCACTTAAACCATTATAGAAGTACTAGACCTATTGGCAGTCGGGATATCCGTGTTGAGGGCTCTTCCTTAGCAATTCCCGGAATCTATCCCATGCTTCATATAGTGGCTCAACATCTAATTGCCTAAATCGGGCGATCTTTGATTTGATTGTAGCGTCTACCTGGGGTAAGTATTTGACTAGAAACTGTTGACTTAGTTCTGCCCAATTTGCTGCTGGTGGTATTAGAGAGCATAACCACCCCTAGAATCTATCAATCCCCGACAATGATGCCAAATACTTGTTCGCCAGAAATATGTTGGATCATACAACTGCAAGTGTACAGTGTAGTTTATAGAATAATTGCAAGCAATGTCGTATTCATCAGGGATTGATATGTGAAGCACTTAGGTTACAATAACATTGCATTCCAATTTATTGAAGCAATTGAATATCAGGTTTGTAAACAAATCGAAAATAAAAGGAAAATAAAATAAATTTGCAATTCTTTGCACATAATCTCAACATGTTTCTTCAATATTAAATCCAATTAAAGTTTCAAAACCAGTTCATGCAATTTTATGGGTTCAATTCCTAAGATAGTTTATTCCTCCTCCCGGGCGGCACATAAAATAATAGATATTAACAATTGTAGGTCTCCCGACTTGATACAACTATTATTAACTCCCAAAAGATTTTTGAATTGAATGACTTCCCACAAATAATTGTAGGTCTCCCGACTCAATACACCCATTTATATCTGAATTCGATTTCCGTCTTTGTTAGAACTCCTCTTCCGAATTTCGCACTAATAAATATGACATGAAAATTATTGGCCAAATAAAAAGCAATTATGAATAAGCACTCGAATTCATAAAATAGAAAGTATGAATCAATTAAGAAAACAATTAATCAAGATTTAACATGAATCCACAATTTTGATTATGCCCCTAAGATCCGAAAGATTAGCCAAACATTGATAACAAATTCATAGACAAATTTGAAATCAACATTATGACATCGTTTGAGCACGCACAAAGAGATCTAGACAAAGAAAGAAAACCCTTCATGTCGGGATGGATTCTCTTCTTAAGCCTTCGAAACTCTTGTGCTCCCGTAGATGCGAAAGGGCTTGTGGTGTTATTCGCGACCTAGCCCTCTGTAGGTCCCAAGGGGTGTAAGTGTAAGGTTTAGAAGGGGGTTGAATAAACCTTACCAAATTTCGATTTAGTCCTTTTAAATCTACAGAGTTGATACTACACACAGTGTCCTTGATGGACGTCAACTTAGTCACTTAGTAGAGTTAATCACTCAACAAACTCAATCGAGCTGTTGATGGAGTAACTCACCGTTAGCTCTAAATTAACTCGATCGTGGTTTTGTTTTTTCAGCGAAGACTTAACACCCTTAAGTTTGATTAAGTAAGAGTTTAGTGCTTGGTTTAGTACTTATAATTTATCAAGTGGATAGCAAATTTATCGCCAGATATAAGCGATTAAAATTGCAAGAATTAAAGTCTTGAAATGTAAATGACACAATGAAATTTTTATAGAGGTTCGAAGATGGGGTAATTCTTCTACTCCTCTCTTCTCCAACTCCTGGAGGAATCCACTAAGTAATGATCGGTTTACAAAGTGGTAACTTGTCCGGATACAAGTCTTGATCACGCCGACTTGATCCTTTGGGACTCTCACCGAGACGCCTTGATCACTCAGCTGGCTTTCGTCGACGACTCGCCTTCTTCACAGGGCGCTTGCCTTGCTACTACAGCTCACTTGCTCAAGCTCTTTGGATTTGATCACGAAGCCCTCCAAAAGCTTAAGACTTGGCTTAACCTTGAACCTTCCTACAATCCTTCCTGGAATGTAGACCCCTTGTTTTCGAGATTTTCCTCTTCAACCGATTGAAGTTATCTTTCCTTCACGAGGTGAGTGTTGGATTGATGTTCTTCGTAGTGTAGGCTTGAGGATTGAGAATATTTCAGTTTTTCTAATATGCTTGTATATCTCACATATGTGTCATCTATGTATCTCTCCTTTCTCAAACAAACTCCTCGGCCTTTTTTATAGTGAACTTTCAAAAATTTGTCAGTTGAAGAGATAGGCTTATTTTTGAAAGTCACTTGCGATCGTTGGCTTGTCTTGTTGCGCTTCTTGGAATTGCCATTTCCTCGTATGAATTGTTCTTTCACCTTTTCGTGAGTTCGACACGGTGTAGTGCTTCCCATTGGTTCATTCCTTTTGCACGCTCGACCGAGCACTCCGAGAAAGGTGGTATGGAGATATTACTTGTTTAAGTAATTCTCTTGATTTTCGCGGCAACGGATCTTTTACGATTATCTCGACTTGACTCGCATTTCCTTGCTTTCCTCGGGTGACTTAGAGTCAGCTTCCAATCATTGGATGACTCTTTCCGTCACTTCAACTTGAGACTGGCTTTTCTTGAGTTGACTTGACCGATGCTCCACTCGATTGCATCTCACCGCTTCTTCAAAGAGAGTTCCCATCTACTCTTCTTTGCCATACTCGGTGTTTTACAATGAGTCTTCCTTCAAGTCTTGATTGTCTTCTTGCATGTTAGGGCGTAGGCGACTTAACTCGGCTTGGCACTTCTATTCATTACAATGCATTTTACAACAAGAATTGGGGTGCAACTTTCTATTCTAAGTTTTACATGGCATTCATCAAAATCTAAACAATAAAATTCCTAACAATTTCCCCTTTTTGATGATGCCAAAACTTAAACCATACAAAAATGCAAATAACAAAGATACATACTGAGATAGTGTATTGACATAGAATGTATGCGCAGAATCAATCTTTTTATTGATCATATCATTCTTGTACTTAACACAATTTACAAGGTGTATCGAGTATATAATTGTCTTCAAAAAAAAAAAAAGAATTTATAGCTTTATTACGTAAGACTTACATTGTATGTATTTACATAATAAAATACACGAAGGGTTGGACAACAACACTTCATCTCCTTCATTGTCTCCTTCTTTCATCTTGTTCAAGATCTTCTTCTCTTCTTTCTTCTTCTTCTCGTCTTCACTGCTTCTTTTTCTTTTCATATGCCTTCCTGGCAGCCTTCATCTTTTCTTATTCTTTCTGTCTCTCCCGCCATAGCCGAGTTTGTCTCTTGTTTTTTCTTCTATTCTTTTTGCATACTCAGCATTAGTTTTAGCCACTTTCAAATTTGCCACTTGGTCAAGCCAGCCCAAGTAGATCCCTCCTTTCTTTCCCTCGGATCTACGTATTCAATATTCTTGGGCAGAGGCCTAGGGTGAAGCTTCTTCCTCCACTACGCTTCTTCCTCTACCTCGGGCGTATATCTTGTCTTGGGTCTTTTTCTTTCCACTGAGTGACTAGCAGAGTGACCAGCAGAGTGATCTGCGGTAGTCTGCTGCCGTCGCCTTCTTCACATAATGTGAGACCCTTTTCCCAAGATAAGTCCCAAGCTTGAGCCATAGACATATTTGCAAAGTATCCTTCAGATTCGAGCGTTTTGAATTCGTCAACTGATCGTGGCTCTGTCCCGACATCGAAATGGCATAAGTGTCTCTGTCTACTGGAATGCCTCCGTGTTCTTTCAAGATGTTCATAACTCGCATCCATTCTTCCTTCCACTTCCTTCATCCCCGCTTCAATTGTTTTCTCTTCTCACCATAGATACAGAGTGTTGGAGTGGCGAGTCACGGGAGTTTGCCGCTTATAATGTCACCAGTGACAGACCCTGTTGAGGGGTTTGTGCAATCATCAAGGTCATATCTTTTGATCCTTCCCCTCAGCAGATTTTCCTTTCTTTTGTTTCAAAATTTCCTCGCTTGTTTTTCCCTTCTCACGCGCTCCTTTCTTTTCGCCTTGATTTTTTTGCTTTAAGGTATTCCTCTTCCCCCTTTTTGGCATCATCAAAGGATAGAGGAACCCTGTGGAACATGCCGGGCAAGCATGAAGTCGAGCCTCATGGATAGTTGAGTTCTCGCTTCAAGTCTCGCTGCGCTAGGCAAAGACATTCGGATCAAGTAGCGTTGGACTCACAATCGGCTTCATCTCAACCATGAGAAGGCTGAATTTTCTAGTCATGTGTTCTTCCAAACGCAGTAGATCATTTATATTTCGCTCACGCAGAGCTTTATCTCGGCAGATGAGCTTCATGCATGTGCTCAATATGTTCTCTCACTGCGTTTTTGCATCATCATTTTCAGACTCTCCACACTAGCAAGCCTTGTTGAACAATGTCTTGAAGTATCTCACTTGTTCCACACGCATTGTTTGTCTTGTTGCCACCATTCCTGATTCGGATTGTTATGCCTCTCAAGTCGGCCGTGTGGTGGCATCTCTCGTTGTCCATCGATATCCAAAGAGGCCTCGATGCCTCTCCATCCGCTCAACCTCAAAAATAGTGCCTTGAACACTTCTTCGACTTCACCGATTCTTAATTTGAAGCCGATGGCCATGCAACATCAAAATCATAATCACCGGAACAATGGTGTCGATGGAAGAACAGAGCTGGTTTGTGATAGCGTGCTTGTTCGTTTTCGACTCTTCGTGGAGTTCGTATCTCCAGTGAAAAAGGGAAAGATTTTACAAAAGATTCATCGCCGCCAACCGGGATCTGTTCGATGATGAGCGGTGCGCGTGAAGTTCTTTTTGGGAATCGATCCGCTGCAGCTTGAGGAGCTCAAAGTGGATCTTTGGTTCACCTGGGTTTTGTTGTGAAGTAGTCCCATTTGCCGAGCTCACTGCCTCAACAAACTTCGTTGGTCTCGGTTCTTTGAGCTGCCTTGTCTTAAACTTCGTTGGTCTCACTGATTTTTCCATTGCGTAGACTGTCCTCGCCTTATCGCAGGCGTCATCGGACGATGATGATATTTCCATTGGTGGCTCATCATCAAAGTTAAAGGTTTGACGAGTAGTCTTGGGATCGACTTACTCGTGCTTGGAACATCCGTTGAAGTCTTTTTGATTTGGCATCGGGATGACTCATCTTCTTCTTCGCCTTCGATCCGAGAAAGGATACATCGATTATCTGGGAATCATGAAGTGCGCTTATCTCATTCTCGGATGGGTCGATTATAGCAGAGGGATGTTCTCTACTTCAGCTTTTCTTTACCCCGGAAGTCTCAACCTCCCGGGCCTTCATTACCTCCAGCCAGTCTCTCCGCAGCAATGAGGCTTGGTCCTCCCTTTCGACAAGTGTCACTGTCTTAGTGGTCTTCGCGGTGGCATCCATGGAGTCTCAACCCCATGGATTGCACTTTCATCGCCTAGAGTGTTAACTCCCTGGGCGTTCCATCTCAGGCTCGATCGCACGCTAGCCGCGTCATTAGCCTTCTGAGCGATTGGCACTCACCGAGATAGATCTCAATCGCCTGAGCTTCGTTGATGGCAACTTGCATTGTTCTCTTGTGTTTGTATTTTCTCTACTTCGCCTCCTTGATTCGTTGTAGGAGTCATCTCGCAAAGATCCTCCGACCTTGCCGCAGGTGGAGGAGTTTCTCACCGGCGCACGTTGAGTGACTTGAACGGAATGGGGTCACTCGTCTCCAAGCTCCCGGCTGTTTCGATTGATTGTTCAAATTGGGGCGGTGGTAACACACCTTCAATAGGGGTTGGCTCGACCGGGTCCCCATTGTCCCGTTCATCGCCAGATTCCTTATTTTCTTCTTCCGAGTGAGGCCGGGAAGTGGTAAAGAAAAGAACAACATTGGCGATTTGTGAACCACTCCCATTGGATCAATTTCGGTGTGTTCGAGGACTCTCCTGGTCCCTCCATCAATCTTTGCTCGTGAAGGATTCTTGATTAGGCAATGCTTGCAAAAGATTTGCAATTCTTCTCGGGCGCAGATTCTCTCGATCCTCATCACCGTCCGAGAAGACATCAAGGAGAGGATGTGTGTGTTCTGGGTGCCGAGATAGGGGATGCTTGCCTTCTCACGTGCCTCTCCCTCCTTTGCCTGCTTTTCTCTCCTTTTCCTTGTAAACTGGCAGGATATCTAAGCAGCTTGTCTTCATCAAGTGCGGGGCACAGCTTTTAGTCCAAGGAAATTTAGCAGTTCTCTTCTTCTTCTATAAACTCAAAGCCGTTGAACTGCTCTCTGACTTACTCAACTTCCATTTCCTCCACTCACGCACGATTTTGGATGTCTAGGTAAGGTGGAGATAGGATCATTACATCACTATCCGCTCTAGCAGTTCTTCTTGTGCTTGATTTGTGAATTACAACAGTGTGTCTTCGGGTTGCCTCTGGGACGCTTCAAAGAGATTTGGTGTTTCATCAACTACATCCTGAGACTCTACTTCTCAAAGAGTCTCTGTATCTTCTCTAGCCGAGTAATCGACTCAAATTTTGGTTTCTCGGGCCGGATCGCCTTGATGATTCTTCTTCGTCTCCTTGTTTGTACGAGGGATTTCTGTTGCAGACGGTGTCCTCTCGAGTCTCTGAGCGGCCGAGGCCGGTCTTTGGTGTCTTTTTCTCGGGAGCGGGCCGTCGTGGCTTCTCGGTTCTCCTCTTTTTGACGATCGGAGAAGGTATTTGTGAGTCCTTCTCGACCGCTGCAGGGCAGGGGACACGCTTGGGGCAGTGACTGCTGCAGGGCAGGAGCATGTTTAGTTTTCTTTCTGCAGGGCGGCAAAGTCTTTCTTCTTAGTAGTAGGGCAGCCTCTTCGGGGGAGGGAAATTTGTATCTTCAGTGGTCACCGATTCCCCCCTCACGTGTCGCTCTCTTGGCGTAAGCTCTCTTCTGTGCGCCAGGAGAGGTTTGCTCTGAACATCCTCTTGTTAACATGGAATGCCTTCCCATGTCTAAGAGGGACTCTTTCACCTCCAATAGCCGGCCAATCACTAGGCCATATCCTGGGATCCTACAAATGAGCCATCTTCTTTGAAGGACTTGTTCCCCACGCTCGCAGAGTCCGTAGACAAACTCAGCCAGCTTTATCTTCTTTTCTTCGATGATTGCAGCCATTACAATCAGCTTTGCCTTTGACATTGGTCAAAGTCGCCAAATTTGATGTCGATACATTTGGCAACTATGTCCAACAACTTGTGATAATCCTCCTTCAAAGCGATCTCTTGTTTGTGTGTATATTATTTTATCAAAGAAAGTCGGACTGGGCTATTTCTTTCAAAGCGTCACCAAGTTTACATCACTTCTTTAATCTCGGATGCTCCTTTCTCGTCAGTAGTGAGCAATGTTCAAACCAAATCCATGGCGATTGATAGTCACCGCTTTCCATGAACAGATGACTTGATTCCTTCATTGTGAATCTCAAAAGATTCACGTAGAATTGTGCGACCTCCTCCACATAGGTCATCGGATATTCTAACGTTAGAAACGGTTTTAGCCCGGACTTTTCCAACTTCTCAGCAATTTTCTTCACTAGGGTGTCGTCGGACCCTGTTTCATCATTAGTCAAAATCCACCGTAGAGCCGGTGTGGATATGCTTTCCTAACTTGGTAAAGTCATAAGTTGGTGCCATTTCTCAGGATTATTTCAAGGAAAACTCAGAAAATGATTTGAAGATTGATAGGGTTTCGAGAGTATTTTGCCTTTGCTTTTGAGAGAAAGAGATGAACAGTTTTTAGAAGTGTGAGAGAGAAACGGACGAAAATGGTTTAAATATGGTTTATGAAAGGACGTGCGGGTGGTTTTGAATTGTGATCGAAATCAACGGCTGGATTTCACACGCCTATTGAGCATTTCATGTCTCGTATTTAATGCGGCAGCATTTATATCCAATCATAAGCTTGGTGTGCGGCTTTATGTCCACACATCATCATTATGTCGACGTGTTCCTTAAAACATTCCCGCTTAGTCAAACGACGGCTGATTTTTGTCACTTTGCTCATAAGTTATTCACTTATCCCTTAGCCGATTTAACTCTACTTCTCAGATTCTTTTAGTGACTCAAATATCACCGACTTGTAATGCTTTTCCGACAACCTGGTGATTCGAAATGATTTTTGTTTTCGGCTCTTTTTCACCCCTTTTTTTTTTTGATTCGTCTCGAGTGTCACCAGCTCAATTAATCCCAACTCATGTTTGAGTTCTTCAAATCTTGACTCACATAATGGTTTTGTGAAGATGTCACTAGTTGTTTATCGGTTGAAATATATTCAGGATGATATCTTTCTTTTCAACATGATCTCTTATGAAGTGATATCTCGACATCAATATGCTTTGTTCTTGAATGCAACACAGATTTTGAGTAATTGCAATTGCACTTGTGTTATCACACATGATTGGAATTTCTTTTTTCCTCAATTTTATAGTCTCTCATTTCTTTGTCTCATCCATAGGACTTGGGCACAACATTTGCTCCGCAGCCTATGTATTCTCGCCTCACCAGAGGTGGCTATTGAGTTTTGCTTCTTGCTAAACCAGAAATTAGTCTGCTTTCCTAGCTTTTGACATGTGCCTGAAGTGCTCTTCCTGTCCACTCGCATCCAAAGATAGTGGAATCAATAGCCAATTAGCTTGAATCCACCTTCCTTTGGATACCATAGGCCTACTTCTTGGCTTCCTTTCAAGTATCTCAATATTCTCTTAGTCTTTGTCATATGGCTCTCTTTTGGAGCAGATTGAAATCTTGCACATACACCTACAAAGAAAGGTGATGTCCGCCCGCTTGCTTTGTGAGATAGAGCGTTGATCCAATAAGTGCTCAGATATCTTGTTTGATCTACTGAGTTTGCCATCCGCATCCATGTCCATTTTGATGATGTGTTCATTGGTATTTTTACGAAGACTTCTCCTCCATACCAAACTTCTTCATTAAGTCTCTGGTGTATTTTGTTTGACTTATGAAGGTTCCATCCTTCATTGCTGTTGAGTCCAGGAAGAATGTCACTCTCCCATCATGCTCATTTCAAATTTACTTTGCATGAGGTTTGAAAATTTTTCACACAAACTCTTTGTTAGTGGATCCAAAAATGATGTCGAGAACATATATTTGAACAAGTAGAATACTCTTCTTGTCTTGAATTCTAAAAGTGTTCTATCTACTTTTCCTTTTGTGAATCCATTTTCAAGTTAGGAATTGTGACAAGGTATCATACCATGCTCGGTGCCTGCTTCAATCCATACGAGCTTTCTTGAGTTTGTATACCTTATCTCCAAGAGTCTTGTTCAAATCCTGGAGGTTGTTCAACATACACTTCTTCTTCCAATAAACCATTAGGGGGAATGCACTTTTTACATCCATCTCGATATACAATGAAATTCTTGTGAGTCGCATAGGCAAGAAACATCCTTATAGCTTCCAATCTTGCTACGAGGGGCAAATGTTTCATCAAAATCTATCCCTTCTTCTTGGCAATATCCTTTGGCTACTAGTCTTGCTTTGTTTCTTACCACGTAACCTTCCTCGTTCATCTTATTTCGAACACCCATTTGGTTCCAATAACATTTTGATGTATGGGTCTTTGCACTAATTCCCATACTTTATTTCTCTCAAACCGATTGACTCTTCTTGCATAGCTTGAATCCAATGTGTGTCGTCCAATGCTTGGGACACATCTTTGGGCTCTATTTTGCGAGATGAAGCATGTGAACATGGCTTCTTGTTGAGTTCGATCTTGTTTTGACACCTTCTCTTATATCTCCAATGACAAGTTCGTGGATGGTCTCTCGGCCCATCTTACATCGGTTGGAGTAAGTTGGTCGGATTCAATCGACTTGCGGTACATGTTGTTGTGGTCGAGCCTTTCTCGTTATCACTTAGCCGCAAACTTTCCAAATTGTTTTTGAGATTCGGCTATCTCATCTTCTTCTCAATTGATGATTCCGCCTTCACAAAGATAGGGATTCTTCGTATGGTTGGATGATTCAGCCTTTATCACCGACTCTTCAATGTCTTCTCCATTTACCTTTGGCTCATCGAATACTACATGAATGGATTCTTCAGTAACCATAGTTCTTTTATTGAGTATTCTCAGAGGCTTTGCTTTTGTTGAGTATCCTAAGAAGATACCTTCATCGCCTTTAGCATCAAAAGCCTTTAGATTGTCTTTGTCATTGTTGTGGATGAAGCATTTACATCCAAATATTCGAAATATGCAATATTTGGTTTTCTTCCACCAGGATCTCATAGGAGTCTTTGTCACCTTTGTCTATTTATCATACATGTTTTGGGTGTAGCAAAGTGGGTTGATTGCTTGACCCAAAATCTTTTTGTAAACTCAACCTAACATGGTCCTTTGGCCGCTTCTTTGAGGTTCTATTCCTTCTTTTCGCAACTCCATTCTGTTTGCGGAGTCCTTGTCATTGATAGTTCATGACCAATACCATTCTCAATACAACATCGAAGTTATTATTCCATTGACAAACTCGGTTCCTCTATCCGATCTTATTTTGATAATGGTTTGACTCTTTTCGTTTTGAATCCTCTTCATCATTGTGGTAGTTTTTGTAGAGTTTCTTTCTTCTTGCACATGAATATTGTCCATGTATATCTTGAATAGTCATCTACTACCACCAAGGTGTATTTCTTTCCACTTATGTCGGGCCGGTTCCACTGGGCCAAATAGATCCATATGAAGGATGTAATATTCTTGTTGAGGATGAGCATGTCTTTTCTTTGAATGACGATTTGATTTGCTTTCCTTCCGACATGCATCACATATACTCTCCTTCTTGTATAATGAGTCCTGAAGTCCTTCTACAAGATGACTTCTTGCCGAACTTGTTAATTGTTTTGAAATTCAGGTGACTCCTTTTGTGCCTGACCAACTTGATTGTTTGTCTTTTTTGCTAGTAGAGTGCATCGGGTGTTGCGATTGACCAATCCACTACATACATATTTTTCTGTCTACATCCTTGCAAAGACAACTTCATTTGATTCAATATCTTTGATTTGGCATATTCCCATGTTGAATCCAATGTTGTAACCCTTGTCAGGAGTTGATCGATGCTTAGCAGTTAAAGTTGAGTCCTTCAACATATGCAACGCCTCGTGATTTCTAATCCATTCCTCTTGATGGTTCCAATGCCTCTTATTTCACCAGGAGCTTCATTTCCTCCCAATATGACTTTTGCTCCTTTAACTTCCTTGAATTTTGACAGATTTTTCTTGTTTCTGTCATGTGTCCTAATGACCACTATCGATGTACCAGGTTCCTTGGCACTCAATTTGTTTGAACCCGCAATCAAGGAAATTAGTTTTAGGTACCCATACTTGTCAGGTCTGAGGGGTTAGAATTGTAAGATGATCCAACCAACTTATAGCCAAATGATTTGACTCTAAGGGTTGCCATCTATCGTGCCATAATCATAATTAATTCGCAAATTGCTTGGGGATTCTAGGTTCATACATCTGTCTCTTTTGTCCGTATGCCTGCATATGTGTTTTAGTAATTGCCTTCCTTGGGTAATTGTGGTGACTTTGAGTGTGATGCTTAGGTGCATAGGTGTCTTTGATGAAAGCTCTTATACTTTTGGAATGGCCTTTTTGTCGAGTTCTTGGCCTTTGCCATTTGGGCTTATATTCCATAAGTTTATCCGATAGTTCACATTATTCCAATCACAAGCTTGGATATTTTCTACCATTCCCATCATATGTATTTCTTTTATGGATTTTTTCCGGGATTTTTGGTAGCTCGCTTCCTTTTTATAGAGTATTTTCTGTTAGAGTTTCTTTGAGGACTGGTAATCTCTTCTCACGGTGCCCTTTCAAAGACACTCAATCGGCCTGTTTTTCCTTTTCCTTTGTAACCAAGGCCGGTTTGCTTGTTATTGTGCTTTGGAGTGAATGTGTGTGCAACATTTAGAGTTTTTGGATTTTTCGGACTCTTCATGACTTGAAGATCCTTTTTCCAAAATTACTTTTGAGGTTTGACATAGCACAAAGGAATTAAATCTAAGCTTTGTCTTGTCTCCACATTCTCTTTGACTCATGATAAGATCATCCAATGATTTAGATGCCTTAGTGAATGAGGCAATAACATTCTTGAGGTCATTCTCCTCTTTTCTATAGCAGCAATTTCTCGCTACTAATTTAGCATTTCCGGCCTTTAAACTTTCATTCTCATCACCTATTTGACTTAGAGTACTACCCTTAGTCGCCTTTGAGTTTTGACTTTTGAGTAGGTAAATTTTTCCTCATTCAATAGTGTGTGAGGATTTAATGTGTTCAAAATCTTTCATCATTTTGCCTAATTAATCATAAAGATCAAATGGGTGATGAAGTGTGTGTGTCACAAGGTCACTATCACTAGTGTCCGAGTTTGTTGAGTTAGATTGTACCTCATCTTCTTGATCTTGTTCTTTGGCCATCAAGCGGATCAAGGCTTCTTCTTCAGAGTCACTTGAGTAGTCACTTCTTGCTCTCAATCAGCTTGTCTCTCTTGACTTGGTTATTTTCAAATCTCAACACCATCATTGCCTTTTTCTTTTCTTGTCTTCTTTCTCTCAAGATCTTCCTTTCCCTCTTCATCCTCGTACTTTTGTTGACTACAGGATATGGCGGATCAATGGCATAGTGACCTGGTTGTCTACGTTCCAACATAGATACTCAACCTTTTGATCGCTTCTTTCCATTCTTCGATTGTCGCCCTTTGATACTCAACTTTTGATGATCTGTTTCTCTTGGTTGGCCTATCATCCCTTGATTTGGATGAGCCGAGTGTCTTCCTGGAAGATTCACCTTTCCTCTCTTGTAGTTCTTATTAAAGAACTTGTTAAATCTTTTAACCATCGGGCTATTTCTTCCGGGTCAATGACCTCTTTGACCTCGACTCTCTTCCCATCTTTAACAATTAATTAGAGCAAATTGTTTGGGTACAAATTGTCTCTTCCAGAGTCTTTTCTTCTCACCAAACTCGTAGGCTTTGAGGTCCGAGAATAACTCATGGTTGGATGTCTTTGATAGGTCCATGGAATGTCTCGTGCCATGACCTTCATTTCCCATTCGTGGAAGACTTTTTAGGATCTTCATACACATTTCTTCGTATATTCCTTTCCAAGTGCGTGATGACTCATTTGTGATTTCGTGAACCGAGCGTCTAGTTGATCCAGGTTCTCTCCTCGAGATCATTTTGAAGTTCTCAAATTTCAGACTATTTTGATAATTTGTTTTCTTTGATTTGCTCCGAGCCTTCACAAATCAATGTCACTTTGTCCCATTTCTTTAATTGCTTTTGCATGATTTGACTTTGTTGAACATGGGTTTGTCCAAGGTTTTGTAGAGGATGTCCTTGGCTACATTGTCCAGGTTATATCTTTTTGTCATCATTTGTCCACTCGGTTCTTGGTTTTTCAACCATGATGGTCTAGAGCAACATCTTCTTCTCCTTCAGTGCAACTCTTCGTATAATCGTGTTCACCTTTAAGATTTGCAGAGGCCCATCTTCTATCACTATCCACATCTCATCATGTAATCGATAGATGAGCTCATCTAATTTTCCAATCATCAAATTCTTCAATAGTGAACATAGGGATGCGTGTCAAATTTGCTTCCATGATAATAACTTTTAATGATAAAGAAGAGTTTTGAAAGTTTAAGTACTAAAGCGGACTTTGAAAAGTTTGGAGATCTAATCAAGAACGGTGCGGAGGGTTCAATGAACCAACCGCTCTGATACCACTTGTAGGTCCCAAGGGGGTGTAAGTGTAAGGTTTAGAAGGGGGGTTGAATAAACCTTACCAAATTTTCGATTTAGTCCTTTTAAATCTACAGAGTTGATACTACACAGAAATTGTGTCCTTGATGGATGGGCCAACTTAGTCACTTAGTAGAGTTAATCACTCAACAAACTCAATCGAGTTGTTGATGGAGTAACTCAAATTGTTAGCTCTAAATTAACTCGATTGTGGTTTTGTTTTCATTGGAAGACTTAACACCCTTAAGTTTGATTAAGTAAGAGTTTAGTGCTTGGTTTAGTACTTATAATTTATCAAGTGGATAGCAAATTTATCGTGAGATATAAGCGTTAAAATTGCAAGAATTAAAGTCTTAAAATGTAAATGACACAATGAAATTTTTATAGAGGTTCGAAGATGGGGTAATTCTTCTACTCCTCTCTTCTCCAACTCCCTGGAGGAATCCACTAAGTAATGATCAGTTTACAAAGTGGCAATCCCAGGATACAAGTCTTGATCACGCACTGACTTGATCCTTTGGGACTCACCTGGAGACGCTTGATCACTCACCTCGTGACGACTCAGCTTCTTCACAGGCAAACCGCCTTTGCTACTACAGCTCACTTGCTCAAGCTCTTTGGATTTGATCACGAAGCCCTCCAAAAGCTTAAGACTTGGCTCAACCTTGAACCTTCCTACAATCCTTCCTGGAATGTAGACCCCTTGTTTTCAGTATTTTCCTCTTCAACTGATTGAAGTTATCTTTCCTTCACAAGTGAGTGTTGGATTGATGTTCTTCGTAATGTAGGCTTGAGGATTGAGAATATTTCACTTTTTCTAATATGCTTGTATATCTCACATATGTGTCATCTATGTATCTCTCCTTTCTCAAACAAACTCCTCAGCCTTTTATAGTGAACTTTCAAAAATTTGTCCGTTGAAGAGATAGCTTATTATTTTTGAAAGTCACTTGCCGTTGGCTCGTCTTGTTGCGCTTCTTGAATTGCCATTTCCTCGTATGAATTGTTCTTTCACCTTTTCGTAGTTCGACACGGTGTAGTGCTTCCCATCGTTCATTCCTTTTGCACGCTTCTCGGGACCGAGCACTCCGAGAAAGGTGGTATGGAGATATTACTTGTTTAAGTAATTCTCTTGATTTCTGCTGGGCAAATGATCTTTTCAGCTTATCTCGACTTGATCGCATTTCCTTGCTTTCCTCGGTGACTTAGAGTCGCCTTCCAATCATCGGATGACTCTTCTCAATCACTTCAACTTGAGACTTGGCTTTTCTTGAGCCGACTTGATCGATGCTCCACTCACCGCATCTCACCGCTTCTTCAATAGAGTTCCCATCTACTCTTCTTTGCCATACTCGATTGTTTCAATGAGTCTTCCTTCAAGTCTTCGCTTGTCTTCTTGCATGTTAGGCGGAATGACTTAACTCACTTGGCCACTCTATTCATTACAATGCATTTTACAACAAGAATTGGGGTAAAAGCAACTTTCTATTCTAAGTTTTACATGGCATTCATCAAAATCTAAACAATAAAATTCCTAACACCCTCCTCTCTCGAAGACTTAATCTTGTGTTCCGCATAATTTGATGTGTTGTATGATGTATTGATGAATTTTAGATGATGAAATTTTTGTACAACCCTTGGGTCCCTTTTTTAGATGCTTGGAGAGGTCATTTGTAGAGTTGGAACGGAAAAGAACTCCAAAAAGGCATGGCAGAGTCCCACACGGCCTGGCCGTGTAGCCTCACATGCCCGTGTGGGTTTTCAGCCAACTCCACACGCCGTGTGGGTTTCACGGTCCGCTCGCGCTTGATTTGCCCCTGTTTTTCGTTGCCTTTTTCACACGGTTTGTGTCACTTTCACGCTGGTATTTTCACACGCCATGTGGCACCACATGGTCCGTCCGTGAAGTATTTCATCCATTTTTTTTCGTTGTTTGATCCGCTCTTCGCATTCGTCGGTCCTATCCGGCATCTCATGTGATATTTCTTCGTTTTAAGTTCCGTTTCCTATAAAAAGTTACAAGAATACACAGATCATGCCCTTCTAAGGAAACCAATTAAAAACATATTAAATATGCGTGCAAATACATCAAATATATATCATTTTAAACCCCAAAATGCACGTATATTTTACACACATCAATTATGTACGTGATTTTCATTATGTTGATTTTAAGGTCTATAGTTTTATCATAATTGACCGCAAGACTTGTCGTTTTATCATGTTTGACTACAAAGATTGGCTCTATATGTATGTATTTGGCTTGCCACCAATTATGTTTTATTGTTTGAATGTTAGTTGAATATGAGGTTTAATCTTATCCTTCAATACTGAATATATGATTTTTCCTAATTAAATAACTAAATGAATGTAGCTTTCCTAACTAAGGGGAATGTAGGATTTTTCCTAATTAATTGAACGTATGATTTTCCTATATTCGTTTTAACATAGAGTTTATCCCTCATTAAATCAATGTAGAGTTTGGCCTTTAACTAACCTAATGTAGTGTTTCCCATAACTAAATGAATATATGGTTTCCCCCTAACTAATTGAATGTAGGTTTTTCCTAACTAACTAAATACATGATTTTTGTCGCAAGGATGTTTGAATTTAGAGTTCACTAATTAATTGAACGTACGGTTTCCCTAAATTAATTGAACGTAGTATTTTTCCTAACTAGTTCAATGTTGGGTTATCCCTAATTAATTGAACGTAGTGTTTTTCCTAATTAATTGAATCTATGGTTTTTCCTAATTAGTTGAATGGCGAGTTATCGTAATTAATTAAACATGTAGGATTTTCCCTAATTAGTTGAATGGAGGGTTTCGTTCTCAAAATTTTTCAACTATGTGATTTATTTATTATGATACGTGCTTAAGTTTATTCTCGTTTTTTTTTAATGATAAGTTGCATCACAGAGGTTCATGCATCATATTATTGTATATTCATAGATTTCATAAAGCATCCTAAGATTAAGTCAAGTCAGGTCTTAAAATTTAGAATTAATAATGTTTTTTAAAGAAATTGGGGCACATTGTTCTATGCTATTTGAGTGAGAGGGAAACGGGCGCTAGGGACCAGCGTTCTAACAATGTGCTACTTGCGGCTAATGTTAATGTTCAAGGAAATGGGCCATCGGGAAGAATGAAAGAAAATGGACCTTCGGTAAAATATTAATTGGGTTCCAAATAACAAGGGCCACTACGACCATGATCGTAACAATGTGTCACCAAGTGAGCACGCCCTAAAAACGATTTAAAAGAAAGTCAAAGGTTTTAAGTAAAGGAAAAGTAAGGTTTTACAAGGATATATAAGTCAAGATATTTCATTAGGCATGCATTCATGCATGAGATTACTTTGTTGAGCTCCTTTATCTCATTCCACGAAAGTTGATTTTTTTCCGGATGAGAATACGGAAGATAAGGAGATGGTGAGGCGATTGACTCAAGAACCCATGTCGATTCATGATTTTTATGTATTTCAAGTTCTTTAAATAAGTTTGAGTATTACGTTTATTAGATATTGGTCGACCTTGTTTTTAATAAATATTTATCAAGTTATCGCTTGTTTCAATTATTCGTATTTATGTGGCTACAATTGTTTTGGATGAAGTAAAGTTTAATTTTTTTAGTCTATATTTTTACAGCGTTTTTACCGTAGTTATATTTATTTACTATTTTAAGCTAGAAAGGTCGTAAATTTAGTTGTACGTGAGGTCTATCTTTCATGTAGACTTTTTCAAATTCTTCAAAAACGGTCTTGATTTTTTTATGAAGATGACTTTACTTTCAAATAAAATAGTAACAAAGTAAAAATGCCGACTTATCCACTACCTCATGTCGCTACCACCGAAGTGAAAAGGTATATTTATCATATGCTTTGCAAATTTCATGTTCGATTACATGTGACTCATGCTGCTACGACTATGGCCATATTAATAGATGATACGAGATTGATTTCTTTTTAAAGAAAACGAAACACTAAGTATCCGACTTTCGATTTTAGGTAAGAAACTTAGTATCGAGGACAAAATTATTTTTAAGGGAGTAGGATATAATATCCATATTCTATTTATATCGGATAAATTGGGCTAAATTGTAGTCCGATCGAACTAACTTTGGAATGATTTTAAAATTTTTGAAACCCTAACTTCCATAATTTAAGTGGATTTAATTTCTAATTCACATTTAAGAATAAAGGAAGCTAAATTTTTTTTTACAAAATGGGAAAAACAAATCAAATAATGTTCAAAAGAGAAAAAAATCAAATATGATTTAGGTAGATGTAAATCAAGTGTATTTGGCAGGAAAATTTCAAAGAAAATCACTTACCATAAATTATTTGAACCTTGTTTATAAATTTAAAGCCTACTCTAAGGTTATCCTCACAATTTCTACACCAAGCAAGAAGGTAAATTCTTCTCTCTTTTTCCTACAAAACTACCACCACCACCATGCTCTCATACCACCGCCAACACCTCCACCATGGCCACCACCTTCTCAAACCCTAAGCCCCAAAACCAAAACCCAAAATAAAAACCAAGAAGAAAATAAGAAATAGAGGAGAGATGGAGAGGAGTCCCCACCTTCTGGGTTAAGGTCTTTGCCATGTCGCTAGAGAGAAAAAAATTAGACAAGGAACTTGAATACTAGGCATTCACGTTTATATTTATTTCATAAAGCTACTCATTTAAGGTTGGGGTTTTTATTTATGACCTTATTAAATGCTTTTATTGTATATCCTACAAGATTCTGCTATCAGATACGGAACTATTACTATTAACGTGGATGCGAGAGATGAAAGTGGTATAGGGAAAAAGAATCCTGGGTGAAACTCCGGCAGTGTTAACTATTGTCATTAACTATTGATGAGAGGGCAAAAAGTGGTCTAGGAAAAAGAATCCTCTGGTGAAACTCCCGCAAGTGTAAATTATTGCTATTGACGGTTGACGCGAGGGACGGATGTGGTCCAGGAAAAAGAATCCCTCCGGTGAAACTCCGACTGAGGCTAATTATTTCTACGGAAAATCATGCTCGTTTTGATATGATTAATTGTATTTAATTTTGACATTATTTGACCCCATTGGGGCCGTTGATTGCTCACCCCATATATAATTTCAAATGCATTTATGAAGGAGTCTGAGCGTGCATAGAGGGACGGTGGAAGTTGCCGAGGAATTTTTAAAGACCACTTGGTTTAATTTATTTAATATTGCATGAGATTATGACATTGTTTTGTGATTTTTATTCTAAATTTTTAAGACATGTTTTATGAGCATTTGGAGTTTTAGACAATGTCATAATATTAGTTTTCTTTTTAAAATGCATTTTCAAGTTTAGGATTATTTTTAAGACTTTATAAAATCATATATTGTTATGAAATTGGGATGTTACACTGTGTAGGGACAACAGACTCACACAACATGGAAAGACCCTTTAGTAACATTAAATGTGGGACGTGACATGACGGGACATAAAGGCAAAAAAAGAGTAACTCACGGGAAGAGGCATGCAGTGACAAATATGGCTAAGGATAAGACATAAAGGAGGGATGTAGCTCGATCGAGGGAACACATTTAATGCTAAAGACATTCCGTGTTCCTCATTAATGAGGGCGATTTAAGGACCAAACGGGGGGTCAAAAGTCACGCCACTTTCAAAATGTCGTCGTCTTTGCCTAAGTCATGAAGTAAGTATGGACTTGAATCAACTGCCCATAAGCGACCCTCAGGAGAGAGAAGACATGAGATATCGAGTGGTGACCAATCAAAAGCCTATCAATTGTTGGAAAATTTATTTGTATAGATTTTGGTGTTGCATGTAAAACTTAGATTAGAAAGTTGCACCCCATTTTATATTGTATTTAAAAAATGTATTTGATAGGAAATATAAGTTGAGTAAAGAAGCACAGCCAAGTTGAAGATCGCAGAAGTTGATCAAGGATGCAATGAAGAATCAGAGAGTTATAGGGATTTGAAGTTTCAAGAAAAATTCAAAGAAGTAATTAGTTGTGTTCACGGTAGACTAACAACTAAGTCATCCCGTGATGAATGGAAAAGACTTAATGAAGTGGGTAAAGCAACTTAAGGATTCAAAGAAAGTCAACAAGTCCATTGGAATGAAAAGTCAATGGCTTAGCCAAAATGGTAAGAGACAGACTTACAACCTTAAAGTTGTCTTGGTGAAAGAGTGCAAGTCGAGAACCGATGAGATGTTTGCGTAAAACCTCGTAGAACATTAAATTAAGGAATGGTCAACATCAAATGTTGCATAATGCATAAAAACCAACTATCAAGAATTGAAGATTGAAAACGTCCATCTCTTCAATGGACACTTTTTTTCAAATTGTCACTACAAAAGGCCGAGGAATTTCGTGATAGGTACAGGCATACGAGATACACAAGAATTTTCGAGCTTTAAGCAAGAAAAAACACTCTTAAGCTATTCATTCTAATCCTCAAGCCTCGACTTTCAAGTGAATCTATCGAACAAACTCAGTGAAGGAAGAAAACTTCAACCTATTAAAGAGGAAAAATTATTTTCAAGAACAGGGGTGCACATTCACGAAGTGAAGAAAATGCAAAGTGTGGTTCAAGTTAGAACCCGCTTTGAATCAATCGGAGGCTAGGTGATCAAGTCCAAGGGTTGGAAGGAGTCAAGTAGTGAGGTAGCCGCCATTTGAAAAAGTTGAGTCCCAAGAGTAGAGCCAGTTGTGTGATCAAGGCCTACTTGGACTGTTGTATCCGATTTGTAACAGTTGTTGCATTAATGGATTACCTCCAGGAGTTGGAGAACAGTGGATTAGAGAAATCACCCCATCCTCGAACCACTATCAAATTGCCTTGTATCTATTTATTTTTAGCACTTTAAATTTTGCATATTTTATTTTGCTGCTTTATGTTTGCTTGACTCAACTGATAATAACTTAAACTCAGACAAGTATTGTAAAACCGTTTTACAAAAAGGATGTAAGACTTCCGCTGTAAAAACCAAGTTGGCTGTATTTTTAAAAGAGCTTACTTCACTCAGTTGAGTTACTCTATCAGCAACTCAGTGGAGTCTGTTGAGTGGTTAACTCTCCTGTTGAGGTTGCACCTAGCTGTGTTTAAGAACTAAGTTTTTTACTTGTTTAAAAACTCTGATTTAAGATCAAAATTGAAAAATTGGTTAAGTTTATTTTACCTCCCCCGCTTCTTAACACTCACACCCCTTGGGACCTACAAGTGGTATCGTGAGCGGTTGGTTCAAAGAACATTCCGCATCTGGTTACTGAACTAGATATCAATCTTTAAAGATCGGATTGGGTCGTTTTAAAACTTTCTTTCAAAAATTAGCATGGAAGCAAATCTATCTCGCATTCCTATGTTCCCTGTGGAAGAGTCTGATGATTTGAAAATTCGTATGAAGGCACATCTCCCAACACCGCATGATGAAAAGTGGTTCGTCAGAGAAGATGGGCCTATACAAATCACAAAAGTGAATACCGCCGTGAGAGCCGCCGAGGATGGTGCAACCGAAAGGCCCACTGTGGTGGAAAAACTAAGAAGTGAATGACCAAATGTAAATCAAAAGAAATATGACTGACAATATGGGTAGGGATATTTTTTATATAAATCTTCGACTAATAAATGCTTAATAAAGTTAAATCTTGCAGACTACCCATGAGATTTAGGAAAAGTTGACTCTAATATGCGAAGGCTCGTCAGGCATTAAGGAGAACAAGTCGATCGTTGTTGTACCAAGTTTGAGAACTTCAAAATGCTTGAGTGAAACACTGTTTGGACGCGATTCACTAAGATTACAAATGAGCTTTTAGCCGGAAAAGAATATACACAAAAGGAATTGTGTATGAAAATAGACAAAGAATATTGATATTCTACGGACTTAACAAGAATCTTCAACTACGTAGTTATTCTCGTGCATAAAGGCCTATTTAATTCAGCTCGTAAGAAAGGGAGCAAGATGAGATAGATGTACCCAAGACAATCGCCCGTGCCGGAGAATCAAAAAAGCACGTAATCCAAGGACATCATAGACAAAGATGAATACCATGGTCAAAAAAGTTTCAAAAGTTCATTAATAAGAATTATAAAAAGAAACAAGGGTGAAACCTCCAAAATACACTCAACACCTTCCACATCAAGGATAAAAGAACCCCAAAGACAAACAGCTCATAAAAGTTGAGAACTTGTGCTAGAATCGCAGCACACACACATGTCAGCGAGTTAGAAAGGCATGGTAAAATTCAGCAGAGTTTGTTGAAAAGGCAATTAAAACGATATTTAAAAAAGTCATCAACATCCTAACACAAAATATTGTTTTTGAAATCAAAGCAGAACTACCAAAGGCCCCAGAGGTTTCACCAAAAGAAACCATATGAATGGAATGGTGAACTACCACGCAGTCGACCGAATCATCAAATGAACATCACCCAAGTTCTATGATACAAGCCCAAGCCGAAAAGACTTACCAATTTAATATAAAAGCCATTCCTAAGGTAAAGAAATCAAGAGGGCACACTTATGCACCCAAAGAAAGCAAATGCACAAACACAAACACATGCATACAGCATAAAAGAGACAACTATATGGTCCTAATCTCCTAAGCAATTTGCTAAAATTCATTACGACACATGGAACTGGAGCAGTGGTAAACTCTGAGTCGATCATGTGGTTGTAGTCGGATGGATCACTTTATAATGCTAACCCCTTAGACTCCATGTGTACCTTAAACTTGATTTCTTCATCGTTGCAGGTTCGGGGAACAGCTGAAAGCATGAACCCGGTACATGGGTAGTTGTTGTTCCATACATATGACTATAAATAAGTAAGAATTTGTCTAACTTCAAGGAGTCAAGAGGAGCAAAAAAGTTATATTTGGAGGGAATGAATATCCAGGGAAATCAGAGGCATCGATCCATAAAGGAGAACGGATTGAAATAACATTTGTAGTTATGTTGAAGGGCTAAATTTCAATCTGCCAAGTATCGCTTAACTCTATGATAAAGACTACAATGTAGGATTCCACATGGGTGTGTACAAATCGAAGATGCCGAGACATGTGGGAGTTGTTCTAGTTGGGACAAGAAAGAAAAATATGTATGTAGTGGATTTTTCTACTTTTACACCAAGTACATGCGTTAGGAAAATTCCACATGAATTTCAAAACAAAAACAAGCTAGAAAGAGTCATCTATTGGAAGGATTTACATATTCAGATATATGAAAAAGAGCATTTTGTAATGCAAAAAGAGAAGGAAAGCAAATCAGGTCTTCATTCAAGGATAAGCTAAGTCATTCTTCAACAAAGATCTTACATCTATTTCATATGGATTTATTTGGATCTACTGAACCAACAAGCTTAAGTGAAAGAAATACACCTTAGTGGTGGTGGATGATTATTCAAGATACATATGGACCATCTTTATGTTTAAAAAGAAGTAAACTTTATAGAAGCTTCCATGCCTTATGAAGAGAGTTCAAAGTGAGAAGAGCCAAACCATTATCAAAATAATGTTTGAAAGAGGAACCGAGTATGTCAATAGATTATAACTCAATATCGCACAAAGAAAGGTACGCTTTCACAGTTATCAATCGCAAAGAACTCCACAACTAAATGGAGAGTCAAAAAGGATCAAACCTCAAGGGGAAGCCGCAAGTGACCATGTTAACTCGTGGATGGATTGACAAAGAGATTTTCGACTGTAGCCGTTACACCGCTTGTTACACTGCATAGGTGTATGATAATAGCACTGGCCCAAAATCCCCTATGAAATTTGGATGAAGAAAGATAATGTGGGATATTTTCATATCTTTGGAAGAAGTGTTTTATTCATAATAATGGCAAGGATAACTTGAAAGCTTTTGATGCTAAAGGTGATAAGGTGTCTTCTTTAGATACTCACTGAGAGTATAGATTCGTGAGTGTCAATAAGAGGACTATGGTCATGAGAGTCTATCCATGTGGTTTTGATTAACCTATTGAATGGAGAAGACCTTGATGCGTTAGCTGAAAAGATGAATCAACCGACCATTCAAAAATGTCCCTATGTCAAGAAAGTGTCGAAGACACGATCCCGATGAGAATGAGTTAGTTAATCTCATAGACATATCCGGAATGCTTGTAACTAAATCATGAAGAAGAAGTTATTCAAGACAACTTAGTCAAGAAGACTCAACCAAGAGATTTACTCCAACCGATGTGAAATGGCCGAGAGACCATCCACCCGAGTTTTTGGAGATGTGAGAGATGAGTAAGAACAAGATCCAAGACTCAATATGAAGCCATGTTTACTTGTTTCATTTCTCAACTGAGTCAAAGGATGTCAAAGGCATTGAATGACACTCATTAAATTCTATTTATGCCTAAGAGTCAATAAGTTTGAGAGGAATAAAATTTAGAATGGTTCAAAGGCCTATACACCAAAATGTTATTGGTACAAAGTGGGTATTTAGAAACAAGATGAATGAGGAAGGATCTATGTGAGAAACAAATGAAGATTGGTAGCCAAAGGGTATTGCCAAGAAGAAAGAATAGATTTTGATGAAACATTTGCACTCTATCACATTAGAATCAATAAGGATGCTTCTAGATTATGCATCACACAAGAACTTCACAATCTATCAAATGGATGTGAAGAGAACATTTTGAGTGAATTTAGAAGAGGAAGTCTATGTGGAACAACCTCCAAGTTTTGAGCGTAAAACTATTGAGACAAGGTCTACAAGATCATTGCATGGATTGAAGCAAGCACCAAGAGAATGGTATGACACATTGTCTCAATTTCTTATAAGCAATGGATTCACCAAAGGCAAAGTTGATAGAACACTATTCGATTTCAAGACGGAGAGAGTAAACTGCATTGTTCAAATTTATGTGATTATATCATCTTTAGATCCACAAACAAAAGAGTCATGACAAATTCTCAAACCTTATGCAAGGGAAGTTTGAGATGAGAATGATGGATAGCTATATCTTCTTCAGGTCTTAAAGTCAAGCAAATGTATTGGGGTTTTTGCAAAGATCCTCCCGGCCGCTTATCTCTTTCCATGCAAAGAAACATATCAACATCTTTACTAGCTCTTTCACCCACTAACTCAAATAGGGAGAAAAAATAGTGTTCACCAGTCACAGCTAGCCAACTTAAATTTCTTGTGGTGACAGATGAGCGATCTCATCATCGTGAACTTCAAAGATTCACGTAGTACAAAGCAACCTCTTCTACAGTAGTGAGTAAACTCCATAGTAAAAACTTCTGAGACTCCTTCTCAAGTTTCATAGCGATATTCTAAGCCATTCCCTTGTCAACACTGTTGACAAGGCTTTCAAATCCAATGTGGATTTTCTTAGCAAGCTAGTGTAGTCGTGGCATGTTAGTGCTCGCTACTCTTGATCAATTCGATCAATGATCACTTGGTCAAAAACTAATCGCTACAACCTCGACAAACCATATAAGCTGATTCACTTAGCCGAGATGAAAGTTGAGTCATTTATGTGCTATGACAAAACCAGGCCGTTTTCCTCGAGCAGAATGTTTTTAAAGCCGAGGTCGCGCTATTTAATGATGTTAGTAAAAGCCTCATAAAATTTATCCATGATTGGATATAAATGCCGCCGATTTAATGCGGGAAAATTAATGCGTTTTTAAATGTGATCTCAATCAGAGATCAGCTTTTAACCATTTAAAGATCTAAAAAAACGCCCTTTCAAGTCCCTTATATAGAGAAATTTGATTTTCTCTCTCCTCACACTTACACTTTTGCTATCAAAGGAATTCGAGGCTTTTCCTACAAAGAAGTTAAAAACCTAGTTTTTCTATCTCTCAATTGATTCAACTCCTCTTGCATGGTTAGAATCCAATGCGTGTTATCCAATGCTTATGATACGCCCTTTCGACTAACTGGGAAATGAAACAACTGAATGTAGCTTCATGTCGAGTCCTGGATCCTGTTCTTACTCCTTCTCTAACATCTCCAATAACAAGCTCGAGGATGGTCTCTCACCCACCTCACATCCGTTGAGTAAGACTTTTGCAAATTAAGTTGTCTTGAACAGCCTTCCTCATAATTCAAGTCTTCCAACCGCCTTTTGAGATTCAGCCTATCTCATCTTCATCCTGGGTGAGTCTTCTTCGACATCCGCTCAACATATGGACTCTTTTTGAACAAAGCCTGGTCGATTCATCTTGTCAGCCTAACTCATCAATGTCTTCTCTCATAACATTCGTTCATCAAAACTACATGGATAGACTCTTTTGTGACCATAGTCCTTCTGTTCAAGACTAAAGCTTTACTCTCACTTTAGTATCTCAAAAAAGACACCTCATCAATGCCTTTAGCATCAGCGATTTCAAAGTTGTCCTGCCATTGTTATGAATGAAGCACTTACATTTCAAAATATGAAAATATCCAACATTTGGCTTCGAGAGTTCATAAAGTGGTTTTGACACCTTCCTATTTATCATACACCTATTCTAAGTGTAGCAGCAGATAATGGCTTCATCCCAAAATCTCTAGTAATCCAAATTACTAACATGGTCCTTGTAGTTTTTCGAGAGTTTTGTTCCTTCTTTCACCACCCATTCACCAGGAGTTCTTGAAGCTCATAACTCATGAGCAATACTATTCTTCTCAGGCAATACCGAAGTTATAATCTTATTAACAAATCGGCGCCTTCCGTCACCTCTTATCTTGATAACGGTTTCGACTTCTTATCATTTTGAACTTTTCTCATCAACTCAAAAAGTTTTTGGCAAAGTATACTTTTACACATAAAGATGGTCCATATGTATCTTGAATAAATCCATATGCAATAAATTCAATATCCTAGTTGAAGATGGACTGGGCTTATCCTGAATGAAGACTTTGATTTGCTTTCCCATCCGGCATGTATCACAAATGCTTCTTTCAGACACCGAAAGGCAATCCTTCCACAAGATTGACCTCGTGAAGCTTGTTGATTGTCTTGAAATTCAGCGACTGGGGCTTTTTTGTGCCACATCCAAATTGATTCGGCGGTGCTTCTTTTGCTAGCAGACATGTACTTGGTGTAGCTTGACCAATCCACTATATACATGTTTTTCATTTCAACCTCGATAAAGACAACTTCATTTCGATTCAAGATTCTTGATTTGGCATACTCCCATGTTGAATCCTACATTATAGCCATTATCACAGAAAGTTAGCCGATGCTCACAGATTGAAATTCAAACCTCAACATGTTACATCTTTGATTTCTAGTCCATTTTTCCTTATGGATCTAATTCCTCTAATCTCCCATCGACTCTCATTTCTCCAAATATGACTTTTGCTCCTCTTGATTCCTTGAAGTTTGATAAATTCTTTTATGTCACAATGTGTGGAACAACCATCGCCCATGTACCAAGTTCCCTCGGCACTCCGCTTGTTCCTTGAACCTAATCAAGGAACAATTTTAGGTACCCAAACCTTCGTCCTTTAGGGGGGTTGACTATAAGGTGATCCAAAACATAGCCAAATGGTCTCGACTCCTAAAAGTGTTGCCACCTATCGCTCCATAATCAAAATGAATATTTGCAAATTGGTTGGGAGCTTTAAAGCTATGCGCCCTTTCTTCTTTTGTCTATACGCATTTGAGAGTGTGCTTGTGCATTTGTTTTCTCGGGATTGTTATGAAACTTTGTGCATGAGCATTGTGCTCGGGGTGCATTTGTTTGCCGATAACGGTTCTTTCGCTCGGGAATGACCTATTTTTGAGTCCGGGTCCTTTGCCACTGGGCTTGTATCCCTTCGACTTGGTCGATATCTCATTTGATTGTTCCAATTAGTATGACTATGATAATTTCAACCATTCCCATCATATGGCTTTCTCATTTAAAACCTCCGGAGCTTTTGCTAGTTCTGCTTGATTTCAAAGAACTTTCATATCGAGTTTGGTCAATTGACTCTTCAATTTTGTTTTAGCTATCCAACAAGATATATATCGAATTTTACCTTTTCTTTATATCCTAGCCAAAGATGTGTGTGATTTGTTTTAGAGTGGGCCGAACATATGGTGCTTTGGGGTCTTTGACTCCTTAATCGCTGAGATCCTTTTCTCCAAAACCACTTGAGTTTGAGCATGACACAAAGAATCGAATCCTATGCCTGTTTTGTCTCCACTTTCCTTTTCAGATTACTATCAATTCATCCAATGATTTAGATCCTCTACAACGATGCAATCACATTTTTCAAATTTTTGCATTTCTTTTCCGCTTTCTCAATGAAGTCAACTTGATCTTAGCAACCTCAAATTTCTTCAACTCATCAAGGTTTCTCAAAGCACGGTGTGACTTGTAGAGTACTGTGTCTTTATTCCTACTGTGAGTTCTCGCCGAGTCGGGTCGCTTTCCCCATTCAAAGGTGAGAGTGGTTTTCATGTTCTCAAAGTCTTTCATCATTTTGCCTAATGAAACATAAAGATCTCTAGTGATGAAGTGTTGTGTCACTATCACTATCATCAAAAATTAAAATGAGATGAGTTAGAATATACTCATCTTCATGTTCTTTGGCCACGAGGCATATCAAAGCCACTTCTTCTCAGACTGATGAGTAGTCGCCCTCACTGCCCTGACTTAGCTGGGGCTTCGCGACTTGGTTTGTTAGTTTTCAGCACTAATACGGGCTTTCTTCTTTTCCTATCTTCTTTCTTCAAGATTCTTCATCCTCATTTCTATACTATTGACTGGTGGATGCAGACAATCAACAAAGAAACGTCCGGCCGTCTCGTAATTCCAAAGATGTGTTCTCGCCTTTATGGAAAGTCACCGCAAATCTTTGATTATCGCCTCTACTATTCAAATTTTTTGATGGTCCCTACCGGGTGGTCCGTCGCCCTTGGTCTCGGGAAGGTTTTCGGTGTCTCCAGTGAGGTTTCACCCTTGTTTCTTTTATACTTCTCATTAAAGAACTTGTTGAATCTTTTCACCATCAGAAATCTCCACTTGATCAATGGTTTCTGAGTAAGCTCTTTCGATTCTCCATCCACGAGTGCGCTTGTCTTAGGTATAAATCGGGCTTTTCTTGCTCTTTCCTTCAGAGTTCAATTCATGTTTTCAAGTTTGAGAATAGCTTACGGTTGGAAGTTCTCGTTCATGGAGCGTCCTCAAGACCATCATCGTTTATTTCCCACGTGGGAGCGACCAATATCTTCATACATTTCTTTCGAGTGTATTCTTGGCCTAGTATCGAGAGTTCATTTGTTATCTCGCTGAACTGCATCCGTGATGATCCATGGCTTTCACCGCAAGATTTTAAAGTTTTCAATTTTTTGTACGGTAAACGCTAGACTTATTCTCTTTAATTTGATCGTGATCCTTCACAAATTAAAGCTTTTCCCAAATTTCTTTAATTGCTTGTAGTCCAAGGGGGTGTGAGTAAAGCTTAGGGGAGGGGGTTGAATAAACCTTACCAACTTTTTCGATTTTTAGTCCTTTTAAATATTACAGTTAACTCAAACAGCCTAAGTCTCGAGACAAAATGGCAGTTAAGTTATTCAAACAGAGTTAGCCACTCAACAAACACTATATAGCCGTTGATAGAATAACTGCTTTTTAACCTAAACCTTAACTCGACACAGTTTGGTTTTATCACGGGAGACTTAACACCCTTTGATTTGATTTAAACTAGTTTTAACACTTGATTTTAGCTCGGGTTATTAATCGCTTAGGGATAGCAATAAGTTTATCGCCAGATATAAGGTAAGTAGCGTAAATGTAAATGTGTCGGAAATAAATGACGATTTAACTTTTTATGTAGGTTCACACGGGTAATTTTTCATTAATCCTATTCTATTCTCCTCCCGGAGGAATCCACTAACTAATAGATCGCTTACGAGTGGTGAATGTAAACAGAGATGTACTTGGTCACACACCGCTTACACGTCCGATTTCTTCACAATGCATCATTTACATTTCAAATTTCACTTTCTCCTTCTTGATTTGATCAAGCCCTCCAATAACTTGATACTCGGTTCGACCAACCTTCCTGCAATCCTCCTTGAAAGTACCCTTTGATCTTTCAAAAGTTTCCTTCAATAGTTGAAGTTGTTTTCCTTCACAAACCAGGTCGATCGATTTCTTCGAAGGTTTGTTTGAGTGGTTCGCTTTGAATATTTTGAGAATATTCAGAAAGTTAACATCTTGAATAATGCTTGATTTTTCAGGTGCAAGGTAACATTTTTCAATGAGTTTCACCTTTTTATAATGAACTTTCAAAACTACTGCAAGAGATATACGATTTTCAAAAGACACTTCTGTTCGTTGGTTTATCTTTCTGTGTCTCAATCTTGAGATGAGACCTTCCTCGTATTAAATGAATGGCAATGCTTTTCGTATTCTCGATGAGTGAAAAACTCCTCATCGTTTATTCCTTTTGCACGCTTTTGGGATGAGCACTTTAAGACCGGGACAAAGATGGAAGATACTTATTTAAGTAATGTTCTGACTGCGGCATCGGATTCATTTTAGTTAACTCTCTTGGTCGCTAACCTTTTCCAAAGGTGACTAGAGTTCCGCTTCCAATCATTTAAAGCACTATCTCACTTTCAACTTCAGACTCGCTCCTTGAGTCGACTTCTTGACCGACACTTCACACGCTTGTTCCTCAATGACACATCTTCACAAGTTCTTGACTTCCTTTCACCATACTACTATTCCACGGAGTATTCACTCTCATTTTCACAACACTTGTATTTCAAGCGACTAATCGACTTTTTCAAGCCCTATCTATTACAATGAAAATTACAAGGAAAATGGGTGCTAACTTTCTAGCTTTGTTTTATACGGCATTCATCAAAATCTATAAAATAAATTTCCAACAATTTCCATTTTGATGATGCCAAAACTTAAAAAAATTAAACAATATATAAACAACAAAGATACATACAAACAATGCAAGAATAAAATGTAATGCTGCTGAATGATTCTTTTATTGATCATACCATTCTTGTCCTTACACTGCTTACATTTAGTATCGCAGCATTCTATGTCGAGCAAAATACGTATATCTCGTGTTGTGGATACAAATGGCCGCAGTGAAAATTTTAAAACTTCACTAAGTATAAAGATGACTTACAAAAAAATGTATTTACATAAGTAAAATACATGAAGGGTTCGCAGAACACTTCAACGCCTTCGCTTTATTCTATCCTCTCTTTAGCTCGCCAAAATAATCACTTTTCTTTTTCTTCTTATTCCCGTCAAGCCGCTTTGCATATAGCTCTTTTAGAAGCATCATCCTTCCGCTCTCCTCTCGAGCCATTGCCTGCTTTGCCTTTTTTGTTTTCCTCTTCCTCGTTTTCTCACTCTCAAAGATTCTTCTTGCCACCTGTATGCCACTTCATCATTCTAAAAACTTTTAAGAGATCCTTCCCTTCTTTCCCGGGATCTACATATTCATTTCTTTCGGTTCGGGAAGGGTCGAGAACCTCTTCCACCACCATTTCTTCCTCATCCTCTGGGTGTATACTCGCATAGGAGTCTTCTCGCTTGCCAAAATTGAGTGGGTCAGCGGTAGTCCTGCTCATCGCCTTCTTCGCACTATGTAAGACCTTTCTCCTGCAATCGCATCCCGTGCTCAGCTGACATCCCTCGAAATATCCTTCTGATTCGAGTTCAATTCTTCAATGGATCTCGCTCGTGATCCATTGTTAGGGAATAGATCTTGATCTCATTTCCTTATCTAATGCCACCGACCTGTTTCATTACTTCTTCAATGCGCATTCGCCCTCTTGTCGAACTCTTACATCCCTATTCGATGATTTTTTTCCTTTTTTTTTTTCCTTTCACAACAAAGAGTGTCGATCGGGAAGCCACTGGAATATGCTTGCGAAAGCATGAAGTCAGTCTCATGAGTGGAATTTCTTTGGAGTCCATCACTTCGATAAGGTCCGAAATCCGAACGAGTGGCTTGGACTCTGGCTTACCACCAACTTCATTTCGTATGAGAAGCTGAATTTATCATTCATCGAGCCTTCGGGACGCACTTCTTTCCTCCGAATCTTCAGAATCCATTTCGCCTTTGAGAAGCATGCAACTCTCAATATACGCCGCATCATTTGCTTTCCAGATCAAGATTGCCGCACCATCCGTAAGATTCTCGCCATACAAACATTAAAATAACTTAACTTGTTCAATTCGCATGGCAGATTGCTATTGAGACCATTCTGATCCGCACCACTAGCGCAAATCATAGTGAGGAAAGATCCTTGTCAGTCCCAGCCTCCATATCGAAAGTAAGCCCGACGCTCTTTGATCTTCTACCTTTCACAAATTTTCTCAAGATTTCACGAAACTCAATTGCCTCAATTGATTCACCGCAGTGCAACCTTCTTCATCAAAATTAAAACTCAACCGAACGACGAGTCAAGAGGATAATCGATCTTCCTCGATGTGAATCTTCATCGCTCACCGCGTCACTTCTTCCAAGTTTGGTAGATCGCTAGAGTGATTACCTCTTGAAAGGCATCATCACTCACATACGTGGGACTGCTTGTGAGGGTCAGGCTCGTGATGATTCAAATCTCCATACCTCACTCGTGGATAGCTTCTTTTCTGCAGAGTGGTCACAACTATGGGAGCTCCGTGGATTGCGAGCTTGAGTAGTCACATCGATGCGGGCCGGAAGCTCACAGGCTGAATGACCTGGTTTTAATCGGGCAATGGAGATAGTTCGCCTACCGATCGAGCCTCACCGCCTAATGTGTATTTTCGTCTCACCGGATTTTTTCTAAATGAATAACTTGCTTCTCGCCGATCAATGATCATCGATGATGATGATTCGGGCTTTGGCTCAAAATTGAAGTTAAATTTCCGACGACTTATCACATAGTCGATCAGTGTTTTAACATCCTCAAATTGGTCCTTTTGATCTCGCAATGGGGCCGATCACTTCACTTCTCGCACCAAGAATGATTTTAAGTGTTCTCCCCTGGGAGTCATGAAGTTCACTTTATCTCTCTTCTATTTCAAAGGTCGGTGGAATAAAGAGGAATGTTCTGCGGGTTTTTTCAACTTTACCCTGTGGAAGTTCAACCTCCTCAGCCTTATACCTTCTTAGCCTTCAATCAAGTAGCTGAGGCCTTCAACATTCCTTCGACATAGCCAATGCTTTTAGAATGGCATCCATAGGAGTCTCAACCCCAAGATTGTACTTTTACTCGCCTCGCATTGTTAACTCCTGGGCATTTCATCATGTGCCTCACCGTAAGAACAAGACACAATTCTTTCATAGCAAATTGACATTTCATCCGGGATGTACTCAACTGCCTGGGAAGCCTTAATCGTCACCACCGGGTTCGCCTCGCTTACTGCCACCTTTCTTCAAAATCAGTCATCTTCGCGATCTCCCACCTCACCAAAGGAGAGAGTTTTCTCGCACCACACCAAAAGCGCATCGATGACGGGTCACCACCACACCGGCTTTTCTTTTGAGCGCTTCAACCACGCATGTGCAGAAACACCTTCTTCAGGGTCGGTTTAACCGTGCCCAAAATCCTGGGCCATTGCCAAGTCCCTAGCACATCCATCCGATAGAGCCGGGGCTGTGCGCAAAGCGATGAGGCAATCTCACGCACCACTCCCAAAAGGATCGACAGAGATCGTATCGACTTCCGTCCTTCAAATAGTCAGTTGCTCATACATTAGCCCCGAATCTCAGAGAGCTTCGCATGTCCGACTTCTACCGCAGTTAATCGGGATCCATATCTTCATCACTCCAGAACACATCAAAAACGAGGAGGTTGTTCTAGTTCCTGTGAAGCTACATATTTTCGCTTTCAGAGCTTTGTTTGTGCTTCCTCGTTGCTTACCTTCTCCTTGATGATGTGTAGAATATCTAGGCAGCTTATCTTCATACCTGGGCCCTCAAGTACGTTGTCGACTCCAAGAAATTTCAGCAATTCCTCCTCTTTCTTCGATAAACCAAGGCGAAAAAATCGCGCCCGAGTGGTCTAGCTTCCACGCTCCATTTGCGTAGAGCATGCACATCAATACGGAGAATACATGATGACATCATCCTCACCTTTGATCATGCCTTTCCATTTCGTGAGGTTGAAGGCAAGAGACGCCGCCCTTCCTTCATCAACATCTCTGTGGGCAAAAGTGAGAGACAACTCTTTTCAACAGATGTCTTGGCTTGTCTCGATCGCTTTATCTTCTTCGCTTGTTTGACGCCCAGCCGAGTTCTTCGATAGGCCTCACTCGATCATCTTCAAACAAACTGCGCTTTCATCTATAACTTCGAGACCTTCTTCTGGGATGACCTAGTCAACTTCAGTGATTTCACCAACAAATAGATTTTAGCTCTTTTCAAGCTTCCGACCGCTTGAAAATCTTCTTCTTTTGGTCCGATCCAGAGGGACTTGAGTTCTTCCTAATTTTGGGGATGGACGGGCATCCTTTCTGGAGAGAGTCGCTTCCCGACTGGGCGCCCTCTTCTTCTTTCGTATGGCTGAGATGGATTCAGGTTCCTTCACGGGTCATAGGGGCAGTGAGACCACTCGTTAGGTAGGCGACCTTTTTTTTAGTCAAGTAGTGGGGCAACTTTCTTTCTTCGCAGCCGCAGGGGCGCCTTCTTCTGATGAGGGGAGAGTAATACTGTGGTCCCTGGGTTCAAATTGATTCCCCTCACCGTTTTTCGCTGTAAGCTCCTCATTCTGGGCTCCAGGGTTCGCCAACATTTTTCTTCGTTGACATGGAAGGATTTTCCATGTTGAAGGGAAATACCCTTCACTTCCATCGTTGGCCAATCACGAGGCCATATCCGAGAGATCTCCCGCGATTCGTCATCTTTAAATGACTTATTCATCATATTCTCGCAGATCTGAGTGAGCAAACGCCACGATTTTCGTTCCGCATGATCGCAATGCATGACGATCGCTTTAGTCTTCGGGACAGCCGACAAAGCTCTAAACTTCATGTCCACACACTTGGAGACGATATCCATCAATTTATGATAGTCAGCCCTTCACTAACTTATCACCATGGTAGACCACCTAAGCACACTCCCGCTTGGCTACCTTTCCATGTAGCAACCAAGCTAATAAGTCGCTTCATTTATCTCTATGCCTTCTCGACTAGAATAAAACAAGGTTGCCCGCAAGCGTCCTTAAAGTAGCTATCATTATGTCCTCATGTGATGTGTATGACTTGATTCTTCGCCCTCGCACTTCGCATTAACGTGAGAATCACACTTCTTCGTAGGGTGCGTAGTATTCCAAAGTCTAAAAAGCCTTCGAGACCTGACTTTTATAGCATTTCGCCGATTTTTTGATAAATGGTTTCCATCAAACCCCGTCTCACCATACCTTCAAGTCCACCGACGATCCCCGAGCTGGATCTGGCTTTATAACTTGATGAAATCAGTCTTAGTGCCATTTTCGTGAGATTTACCAATTAAACTCAAGATGAACAGCTTCAATGGAGAGAAATCCTGAAAATGTGTATAAAAAAGGCATGAAAGGACGGGGTTCTTGGATTTTGAAATTTTGATCAAAATCAGTTCGCTCGTATTTAGCACGCCAATCCGTGATTTACCCCTCGTGATTTAATGTGGCAAAGTGGCAAATCAAATCGCTTACATCGCAGCCTTTAATCATACCGCCATTATTATTACGCGATGTCATCCTTAAAAACATTCCCTTACTATTTAAAAAAGACTCGCATTTTTGTTACTTAGCTCATAAACGACTCACTTATCTCAAAATGACTTAACTCTTTCTCTTTCATTGTTGATTTCCATTGGGTCAGCCTAACTCGGGACATACCACTGACTTTCCTGAATATAGTTATTTCACATAGCTGATTCAGAAACTTGTTCAATTTTCATCTTTTTCATCTTCCAATCTTCTTTGATCGAAGTTTTAGTGTCAACCCACAATTAACCCTAGCTCATTCTTAAGCTCTTCAAATCTCGATTCACATATGGTTTGGTGAATATGTCATCTAACTTTATCGCTGAGATATTCCAAAGGACGCTCTTTTTTCAACATGATCTTTATTAAATTATATCCGACATCAATGTGCTTTGTTTGAATGCAACACAGATTTCCCAGTGATCGCAATAAAGACTTCGCGGTTATCACAATACACATAATTGGAATCTCTTTTTATCTCAATCTCATAATCTCTCGAGTCATTGTCTTCATCCATAAGACGGGCACAACAATACCGCCTCCGTATCTATGTACTCGCCTTCAACTCGCATGGGTTGATATCGAAGCTTTTGCTTCGCTAAACCGAAAACCAATCTAGTTCCAAGCATTCGCATGTACCTAAAGTACTCTTCCCGTCAAGTTCACATCCAAAGATACCGAGTCCGAGTAACCAATAAGTCAATCCACCTTCCTTTTCGATACTATGCTCAACTCCTGGCATCCCTTTCAAATACCTTAGATTCTTCTTTACCGCATTATGTGGTTTCTCCTTCGTGCAGATTGGAAAATCTCGGCAATACACCTACAACAAAGTCCATAACCGTCTCATTGCCAGTAAGGTGAGCAAAGTTGATCCAATGAGTGCCTATATCTTGCTTGATCTATAAACTTTTACCATCTCGTGATCCATGTCCATCTGGATCGATGTGTTCATCGGGTATTTTCATGGAACACTTCTCTTCCATACCAAATTTCTTCATTAAATCTCTCCGTGTACTTTGTTTGACTTATGAATGTTCCATCCTTGAATCGCTTAATCAAGTCCTGGGAAGGTCACTTCTCCCATCATGCTCATTTCCAAAGTTGCCTTGCCTCGAGGTTTCGAGAACTTATCACACAGCTCTTTATTTCATGGATCCAAAAATGATATCATCCACATATATTTGAACAAGTAGTATACTCTCCATCCTGACTCAAGAGTGTTTCCGTCCACTTTGCCCTTGGTGAATCCATTATTAGTTAGAAATTTAGACAATGATCATACTCATGCTCAGCGCCTGCTTCAATCCATATAATGCTTTCTCGAGCTTGTACACCTTATTCCAATGGTCTTCCCGCTTCAAAACCTCGAGGTTGTTCAACATAGACTCTTCCTCTAATAAACCATTTACAAATGCACTTATCAGCATCCATTTGATATACAATAGTTCCTGCGGTGCGATAGGCAAGAAACATCCTTATCGCTTTCTAATCTGCAACATGAGCAAAGCGTTTCATCAAATCTATTCTCTTCGCAATACCATTTGGCTACCAATCTCGCTTTGTTTCTTACCACACGGATCCTTCCTCATTCATCTTGTTTTGGAAAACCCATTTGTACAATAACATTTTTACGGGTCGCCCTCCGCACCAATTCCCATAAGTACTTTGTTCCTTTCAAACTGACAATTTCTTCAGATGGTTGAATCCAATGTGTCATCCAATGCTCGATATACATCTTTTGGCTCTATTTGGGAAATAAAATAAGTAAACATCGCTTTGGTCGATCTCTCGGATTCGCTCTTACACCATCTCTAACATCTCCAATAACTAACTCGCGGATGGTCTTCAACCATCTTACATCAAAGTTGAAGTAAACCACTGGTTCAAACCATCTCGATCTATGTTGTTCGAATAACTCTTTCATCTTCATTTAGTTGACTTTTCAAATTGCCTTTGAGATTCAAATTTATTTCATCTTCATCTAAGTTGATTATTCTTACTTCATCTAAACATACGGACTCTTCTCGTATGGTCGATGATTCAACTTGCTTCTACTAACTCTTCAATATCTTCTCCATTCACACAGTTCATCAAAACCGCACGGATAAACTCTTCGCGGACTACATCCCTTCTTGCTCAAAGACTTACAGTTTTTGCCTCAAACATCCAAAAAAAGATACCTTCATCAGCACTTTTAGCATTGAAAGCCTTCAAATTGTCCTTGCCATTGTTGTGGAGCAATACGTAACCGGAACGGCATACTGACAG